>JARBWK010000010.1:109257435-109567435 GCA_030556195.1 Anolis apletophallus
CTCAAACAATGTTGGATCAGGACCAAACTTGGCATGAGTATTCAATATGCCCAAATATGAATGCAGATGGAGTTCAGGGGAAATAGACCTTGACATTTGGGAGTTGTAGTTGCTGGGATTTATAGGTCCTCTACAATCAAAGAGCATTCTGAACCCCACCAATGATAGAACTGGGCCAAACTTCCCTTTATTGGGGAAAGGGAGGCGGGCCTTCCCAATGCATGGAGAGGGAGAGATCAAGTAGACAACGGGTGGGGAGGGGGGGTGGTGTTTGTAATTTTGTGCCTTTATCGAGGTAGGTTTCTTAGGGTTTTTATACTTCAACACACTAGACTCCCCCCCCCCCAGGTTCCAATTTCCCACGGCACACCTGATGATCGCTCATGGCACACTAGTGTGCCCCGGCACACTGGTTGGGAAACACTGCCATAGACTGAAGCCATGGCTACTAAAGTAGCATCAACTGGTTATAACTGTGTAGTGTGGCTGCCCTTTTTAATGCAGGACAGTTAGTTGCTCTCATTGGCAAGATACCACTTTGCAAATGAATGACTATATAGGTTGAGTATCCCTTATCCAGGAAGGGTTTTGAATTTTGTCAGATTTTGGGATACAGTCGTATATAAAAGTCTATATATACTACTACTCTTCTTTTTCTCCTTCTCCTGTTTATTTGTATCCTGCTTTTTCTCTCCACAAGGAGACTCAAAGTGGCTTGCAGTAAAAGCATTTCAATGCAGTTTAAATAATACAAATATGAAAACAGATTTAAACATCATTAGTATTATAAACAGTTATGTTAAAATCCATAAAAACATATTCAGAACTAAAACTATATATATACCTGAGCTATATAGCCTCTGTAATTTTATACAATATTTAAAATAATTTTATGCATGAAATTAAAAAAATGTGTAACATTGAGCCATCAGAAAGCAAAGGAGCTGCTTTCTCAATCGTCCACATGAATAATTTTGGATTTGGGGATTTTGGATAAGTAATGCTCAGCTTGTATTTACTTTTGTTCTTCTCCACTGGAATGACCTTCCAATAAGATATTGATCCAGAACTCTTACCATTTCCAACTATTGGCTATCCTGGTTCATGCTACTCATGGGTTGTTTTTTTTAAAGGACCAGGGAATTAATAGCAGGAGACTGTACTTCTGATGTCATTGGGACTTTGGCCAAACACTAGCAGGAGTTTTTCTGCTGGGCACTTCAGCTGTGGAATTGATTTTTTTCCTCTCCCCTCTACTTCACATAAGGAAGGAGGAGGACCGAAGCTGAGTTGGCACTTGAAAATGCTGGCTGAGACCAATTTGCTTCACTCTTCTTCCTCTTTCCAGGAGGAAAAGAGCCAAGAAGGGAACCCCAGCTATCTATCATCACTTGTGAAAGATAGCAAGGATCACCTTCAAGAAGCCGGTGCAATTTATGTCACTATTGACAAATGCAGTTTCTATATTAAAGGAGCTATCCAAAATGTCAATGTTAGGATTCAGCACCTTGGACAGTTCCTTTAAATTTTAGGATGAAACACAAATTGGATTCACAACCACCAGTCGTGATATGGAAGCCACTAGTTTCCAATGTCCTGAGGGCAGGCCCGGATCAGGCCCTTTTGGTGCCCTAGGCCAAAAGGGCCATCTGCCGCTGCTCCTGGCTCCGCCCCGCCCCCTCGCCGGCGAGGAGGAAAGCCCTGCTCCCAGCTCCGCCCCACCCCCACCCTGCTCCCTCGCCACTGAGGAGGAAAGCCCCACCCCTGGCTCCACCCTGGCCCCGCCCTGCCCTGGCCCCGGCTCTGCCCCCAGCTCCGCCGGCGCAAGGAGGAGGAACTAAAGCCCCACCCCCAGGGCCTCCCCATGGCTCCTCCCTCCCTCCTAAAGCCACCATGCCGGCAAGGAGTCGGGAGCGGAGCCTTTGGAGCGAGCAAAGGGAGGGGCCGTGCGCATGTGCACTTAATTTTTTAATTGTTTTTTTAAAAAAATTCGATTTTTAAAAACTTTTTTGGGGAGGGGTCCAGACCTGCTGCCCCCCATGGGTGCCACCCTAGGCCTTGGCCTAGGGTTGCCTTATGGGTAATCTGGGCCTGCCTGAGGGCATCTCAGAAACCTGCCACAGTAGGAAGGGCTTTGTAATCTGGATGGGGAGACCAGATATTCTTCTCTATCTTAAAAAAGAAGATGATCATAGGAAAGGGGACCTAATCTGGACAATACCGCATGCTTCACGGAATTAAAACAAGAACAGCAAAGCAAATGCCTGGATTGATGAAGATGATTATTCATTTGATGTTGAGGACCTCAAGGATATTGATTTGGTGGGATGTCAATATCTACCGATCCCTTTTTATTTATAGTGGGCTCAGGACATCATGGCCATCAACTGCAGTACATCCCAGTATGACATTGAATCAAAACATGTGGTTTTCCCAACACATTTAGTTAACAAAACTGGAAAATAATAGTCTATGAGACAGGAGAATGGAGTTTTAATTCACTATCACATCACAACCAGATCATAGTTCTTGACTGATATCAGCATTTTCTTTCTGCAGGGTGAGAAAAGCATTAGGACAGCCTGTCCTGGAGACTAATTGAGTAGCGTGATACAGGTAAGGAGTGCATTTGGCATAAAGCTCTTCCTGATTGAATGCTAGTCTGATTACTGATCCCATTCAGTGACAAAAATAGCAGTGAACAACAGGCATGGAGAAGTGCGTTTGTGTGCATACTACAACTAGAATCTCCCAGTTACCACAAGTATCCCTGCTGTTCAGCTGCAGAGAGCATCCTAAATTCACCGGTCATAAGCAATAAACAAATGTTTTATTTAAAAATAATATAATAACTATATGTCCTTCCAAGTCAGTATCCCACTACTTGGTCATTCATTTAATTTTCTTTTATCTGTGTATGTGACCACATATGAGGGAGCACATAGGGATGGCTCTACCACAGGGGTGGGAAAACTACGGCCCGCAGGCCATATCCGGCCTGGCAGCCAGTTCTGTGCGGTCCCTCGCCGCTCACCCGCTCCCCTCACCCATGCGCCCTCTCACCCACTCCGGCTCTCCCAGTGCCAGCAACAGCAAGGCCAGGCAAGGGAGCTTGCCTGACCTTGCTGTCGCCGCCGCTGAGAAAGCCAAAGTGGGTGAGAGGGCGCGCGGGCGCGGCGAGCGGCCAGGGCGAGGCAGGCAGGTAGGTAAGCAGAGCGAATGACGGAGAGGGAGGGAGGGAGCAACAGGAAGTCATCGAGAGCAAAGGGACCCCAGGGCTATCCAGCCCAAGCCCAGGGATACACAATCAAAGCACCCCCGACTGATGGCCATCAAGCCTCTGCATAAAACTCTCCAGAGAAGGGGACTACAAGGAAGCATTATTTTATTTTAGTGGTTTTTATTATTATTGTATAATAATGTTATAATAATATTACAAGTAATATTATATTATATTATAATGTCAATATATTATAATGTCTATATATAATATAATAATTATGATATTAATACTAATAATATATGAATATTTCTTGATATATTAATATGTTAATATTAATGATGTGTAATATATAGTAAATATAGTAAGTGAATAAATAAATAAATTATGTAGATTAGCATGTAGTTCCGCCTTTAGGTGTGGCCCTCCATAATATTTTTTGGTTCTCGTGTGGCCCCTTGGAAAAAATAATTGCCCACCCCTGCTCTACCATGAGGCTAAAGGAAGTAGTTGGATTATTATTTGTTATTATTTTTAGATTATCTTATTGCCAGTTCTTTAATTTCATGTCATTTTTACTGGCTGAAAGGGTGAGGGATACCCTTTTTTCCTTATTTTGACCCATGTGACAAAATAATTTGACTGACAGAATGCCTTGGGCAAGACATCTGTAGTAAGCAATACAGATGCTCTAATTTTAATGAAACATAGTCCCGGCTGCAAATTAATACAGCATTTCTTATAGTTTTCTATCTTTCACCATAGTATTAGTCTCTTCTGAATTTACACAAGTATATCTAACAGGTCATGGTATGTCCAAGTAGAAACCATAACTTATTGTAGTTTTGTTTTACTTTATACAGGTAATGACAATATACATATAAAAATGTCACTTAATCCAAATGTTAATATATTTTCTGTTAAACAGGTTTTTTTTATTCAGTAAAGGTTGAAAGCTCAAAATAAAGTGTCCCTGCTGTTCCAAGGCATTCTGGAAGTAGTAGTCAAAATGAGTCATTTTTCCAAGTTCTGATTAAAAAGTAGCTGTGCTTTGCTGGCCTATTATCTCCCACATCAAAGGGTTAGAACATCCACCTCTTATAACTTATAAGCGTACACATAACTTAGGTGACACTTTGACCCATTCGAATCATGCTTATGTACACACTATTAGCAACCTTAGTAAGGGCACTAAGATGTGTGGACGGTGCTCAATTTGTAAAAAATATCTGCACTGATACGACCATAATGAGTCCGTCTTTGGATAAAAGTTTCGAAGTATGCTGCTTTGCCACCTGTGCAAGTTCGTACATCGTGTACGCCATCAATTGTTCCTGCCCACAAGTCTATGTTGGAATGACCACTAGACCGTTACGCCAATGTTTTATTGAACACAGAAGTAGAATCAATACTGGGAACATTGATTTACCACTGTACATGCACTGCCTCCACCATAAACACCATCCAGATTCATTGCACATTAGAGTGCTTGATAAAATAGAACCCCGCTCACATACGGACCCCTTTAAAGCCCTATGTAAACTTGAAAGACTCTGGATTCTCCGGTTAAATTCAGAGATTCCGAATGGGTTAAACGAGGTAATTAGCGTTCAATCATTAATTACCTAGTGTCTCACCTGATTTACCTTATAATACTCTCCTGATCCTTTCCTTTCTTACCTTTATGGTCACCTTACCGATGCGGTAAGGTTAAGCCTGAATGCTTCCGTGATTGGTATGTATGCCTTGATTGTATATTTGACTTTGGGTTTTGTGTTAGACTAGATAAGATTGCATTATGTTTATATATGACTTTTCCTAGATATTTGGACTACGGAAAACCTATTGATGGCCTTGAGAAAGCCCCGCCCGGGGGCGAAACGGGGGAGTGGCCCCCAAAAGTTTGGCATCGCCAGCCCGTCGGCCAACTTTTGAATTTAACTATCGGGAGCACATTGCAGTCTCCTAGGTCCTTTTGTCATCCGCTGTTTGGACTTCACAGCACTAGGGAGTCTATCCCTTTAATTTCGGACTGCCTTATTGTTTTCCAGGGGGCACGGTTATTACTACTGTATGATTTACTATCTTGCGGATGTTTATCCGTTTGACATTGGCGCCTCCCTGTTACGATCTATGTGTACGGCATGTTCTGTGTATTACCTGATATATATGTATATCCTAGTGTTGTGCTTCATATAGATATGGAATAGATATTTTTGTATCGAAGTCTTTTGACTCTGTGTGTTTATACTTGTGAACCCATTACTCTGTGATTTAGATATTAAGGAACATGCAGTGTGACTCCTATGAAATGTTTGCAAGCACCTTGGATGACACACCGAGATATCTCAGCACAACTTCTCCATCTCAAATGTTTGACTGTTGATTTTGCATTTATTTTAGCACTGGAGTCCTTAAACTTTTAAAGCAAGGACTGGTTCGCAGTCCATCCGACTGTTGGGGGCTGGACTATAGTTTGCAAAGCCCCCACATGAATTAATTCCTTTGCACACTGCACATTTGTAGTGCAAAAAAAAAACCCATGGAAGAATAATATTTAAAATGATGAACAATTTCATCCAACATAAACTTAGTATTTCAATGGGAAGTATGGGTCTGCTTTTCACTGATGAGATAGTCAAGTTAATTAGGATTGCTGTTGTGGGCCTTCAAGTTGTTTCAGACTAAGGGCAACCTTCAGTATAAAGTTTAGGGTGGATCAGGGTAAATGACCTTGGAGGGCCACATCTGATAGGGAGCATCAAAAGCCTCGTTTCAGGCAGCAAATCTGGCCTGCAGCAAGGAGTTCCACAGTTCCTGAATGCCCCGTTGGGCCAGAATGGCTGGGGGAGTGTGGCCACAGCAGCAGCCTCTGCAAAAGATCGGTCCCTGCCTCGCTTTTCTTTCTCCTTCCTAACATTGTAACAAATCCCCCAATAAAGATTCAATTAACTGTAACTTTAACTCTCTCATAGTATTACATCGTGTCCTTTACTGTTTCAACTAACCATGAACCATAAATAAAACCTTTTACTAGATTAATTCTAAGGCTTTCTGCTATCTCGCTTTTTGCATTTGGGCTCTTCCACCTCCGGGAATAATCTTTTTATTTAAAGTGATATATATTTTCAAAAGCAACCAGCTGACTGCCAAAGATGCCGGCTCCCTGAGAAATCTCAACATTCCATCGTGGATTTTGGGTCACTGAGAAGTCTATGTTCTATGAGCCTGCTATGCGGATTCCCTAGGGGCTTTTATGGTGTCAGCAGACCAGGATCGCCAGAGCCCATCACGGCAGGGATTTGCAGTTTCCAAGGACCAAGCTCCCTGACAGTGCTGGGACAGCGGATTCAAAATATAAACCTTTTTCTCTTCCTTTCTGAGCTCCTTTGAACCTCCACACGAATGACTTCCACTAGATGAACTTCAAGCCTTTCCTCCTACACAAGAAATCATATGAACTCTTCCCTATTACATATACCCACTAGGCATGGTTTCAAACCCAAAAATAGGGAATCGAAAATCTCTAAAATGTAACTTAATTACTAACGAAATTCGTTAGTAGTTCTAAAGTAGGCAAAGCAGGGAAACAGGACTGATACTGTTTTAAGCACAGGCAAATCAAGGGGCAACATTTCCCTTGGTTTCCTTGCAGGGAGATATAATGCATTAATATATTATTATTAATATTATTAAATACCTCTGGTGCAGGCCTTGCTAGAGTTCTCCTCACTCCCATTCAGTTTTACCATAGCAGTCTAGGACCTCCGTTCGAACTCTATGGCTTTTCTTGATTCTGAACTCTTCCTTCTCCTCTCCGTGCTCTTTTCACTCCTGCTGCCCTTCTCTCAGCAGTTCTTATGTCCTTCTACTCTGTCCTTCTATCTAAACCCCCTTCCTGGGTGTTTAAATCACTTTTTTCGTCAGTCCTCCAGCCCCTCTAGGAGTCCCGATCTGGATCTCTCTATCGTTTCCGGCTCCTTTTTCACTTCCTGGAGGAGGCCTTTCACTCTAATTAGGCTTCAAGCATGGAAAGGCCCCAATCTGACTGTGAGTTATGTCTGCAAAGCTATTTTGGAGGGAAATTTTCCTGTTGGGGGACATCCGAAATATTTAATAATCTAATGAAATTTTGGGCCCAGGGGGTGCAGAAAAGAAAGTCCACTTCCGGGATTGGCCTTGCGATCCGTATAAACTTGAAAGTCCCATTACATACAAATCCCTTCCGATTTCTTTTCATTTTCCTAACTTTTTTCTCATGCCTAATACCCACATATAAACTCGCTTTGCTCTCTCTCATGGACTTAGATGCTTTTCTCCGATAGGCTTTTGCTACCTTTATTTATGAACTTAATAAAACTTTTATTTTCTATTTTTCCCTTTGGTGGGGGGGGGGGGGGTGAGGTAGGGTTGATCAGAAATGTTATATTTTCCAATGTATTTCCCCTTCCCTGACTTCCCTATATGTTTTCCCTTGTGTATAATTTAAAAATATTGAAATGCCATTGCTACCTGACCTAGCTCCCTGGGCGAGACTTGCCAGCTGCATTCCTGAAGCCTGTGATTCAATCACCCATCCACAAGCCTTTTTGCATGACAATAGCAGGAGCCAGCTCTTTCAGCCAAGGATCTGTCCTCTTGGCAACCCTGGTTTCTGCCAATCTATGGCAAATTGGTCTCTGAGATTCACCTGCCAGTGAGTCATGGATTGATAAGCAAACAATATTCCATCTAACACAAAGGCCACTCTTCCAGCCTCGGAAACTGGAAATGGCTACAAGATTCTTCTTTGTTCCCTGTCAATGATCTGTGTTTGCCAAACAGGGAGCCACAGATAAATGGACATGTTTATTAGCACACAAGGACAATAGGCTGGTAGACTTAAAAACCAGGAGTTATTGGTTTGCCCCTGGACACTTGATTTACATATTTAATCCCATCAAGATGTTTTTCTGCCTTCATTGTTCTACTCATCGCCCACCTCTTCGCCCTCATTGGCTGGAAACCGGAAGCGGACTGAGCCCCCATTGGCTAAGACGCAGCCAGCTAGGAAGATTCCATCCAATCAATGCGAAGCTGGTCTGGGGGCGGGAAGCGAGAAATTTTAATCTGTAACCTTATAAAAAGGCATGTTTTTCCAATGTAACCTTTATGCCAGCATGGTGAAGGATTGCGGCTGGGCATCTCATTCAGCTGGATGAATAAACACCTCAGTGGTACTCCTTCAACTTTGTGAGCTCTTTATTGAGAAATTCTAGGGAAAATTGGGATTGGGCTTCCTTTCTCACCAGGTTTAATATGGATCCTCTTTGGTGGGAGTAGCCTTCATGGCAAGACCCCCAAATTCTCTTCGATAACACATCCAGGCCACAATCCTTAGTTTGGGGACCCCTACACTAGCAATTTCTTCTTGTGCATCTTATGAATATAGTTGCCACACGATTTCAGTTGAAGAAATAGACCGACTACATGAGTTTCACCTTCCACAAGAGGGCAGTCACATTTGTCAGACCTTTGTGCATATGCTGTGTAACACACTAGGGTTGTGCATCTCTCTGATATTCATAAGCTTGCCTGTGGTAATCAAACAAAAAACTTGGTGGAGGGGCATACTGAAGTTGTTATCTATTTGTTTTCAAATAACTGCAAAGGAAAGAAAAAAGATGAAGCATAAAAATGTCAGCCTCTGGTGTGAGAATATAATATGTGTTGTGGCATTCATTAGCACATAATTAAGAAGGATTCATATGAGTTAGAATACAAACATGGTATACATGGAGGATTTCCTGCCCTCCGCCTCCCCAAGCTAATTTGCATTTATATAAAACCACATCAGGAAGCTGGCGTGTTGTTTGTTTTCAGGAAAGGGTACATTTAGCTTGCTGAGGAATAGTTTTGTGCCCCAAGGTCAGATGCTAATTTTGAGGTGAATCACACTTTGAGATTAATCTGTTTGATCATCTGATCCTTTCTGTGTTCTTTGCTAGAGACAGAGTGGCAGTTAACTCCTCAGGAGGCTTCCACATTTCCTCAATCACTTGCAAATTTTGAATGATGAAATATGTTCAATCAGAACCAAGTAAGGCATTTCCAACACAATGTCAGTGATAACTCTCGACCAGGTCTTAGAAGAGTTACTTTGTGGATGACTGTAGACCAGCGTTTCTCAACCTGGGGGTCGGGACCCCTAGGGGGGTCGCGAGAGGGTGTCAGAGGGGTCGCCTAAGACCAACAGAAAACACAGTATTTTTGTTGGTCATGGGGATTCTGTGTGGGAAGTTTGCCCCAACTCTGTCGTTGGTGGGGTTCAGAATGCTCTTTGAGTGTAGGTGAACTATAAATCCCAGAAATACAACTCCCAAATGTCAAGGTCTGTTTTCCCCAAACTCGACCAGTGTTCACATTTAGGCATATTGAGTATTTGTGCCAAGATTGGTCCAGATCCATCATTGTTTGAGCACTCTCTGGATGTAGGTGGACTACAACTCCAAAACTCAAGGTCAATACGCACCAAACCCTTCCAAGTATGTTCTGTTGGTCATGGGAGTTCTGTATATCAAGATTGCTTCAATTCCATCACTGGTGGAGTTCAGAATGCCCTTTGATTGTAGGTGAATTATAAGTCCCGGCAACTGCAACTCCCAAATGATAAAATTAATACGCTCCAACCCCACCAGTATTCAACTTTTGGCAAATCAGGTATTTGTGCCAAATTTGGTCAAGTGAATGAAAATACACCCAGCAGATTAGATATTTACATTATGATTCATAACAGTAGCAAAATTATAGTTATGAAGTAGTAACGAAAATAATTTTATGTTGGGGGTCACCACAACATGAGGAACTGTATTAAGGGGTCGCGGCATTAGGAAGGTTGAGAAACACTGCTGTAGACTATAGGAGTTTTTTTAATTAATAATTTTTTAAATACGTTTTCTTAAAGTACATTGATTCTCTTAAGTTACATACATACATTGATACATTCTATACCTTTGTATTTCACACTTCATTCGTTACATCAACTATATATGCATATATATCTTATAGCTTATCATATTCACTTCTGTGTCCCCCCGTCCCCCCCCGAGCCACTTCAATTAGCATTCTCCTTCCAAAATCTCATTTCTTCTTGTGGTGGTAACTTCCCATTTACTTCTTTTAAACCATTCTTGATAAATTTACCCCAGACTTCATCAAAGTCATTTACCTTCCGTACCCCCTTTCTAACTTTTAACCTACATGTCAATTTATCATTTATTGCTAATTTCCATAGTTCTTTATACCATTCTTCAATTTGTATATTTATCTTGTCTTTCCAGTTCCTTGCTATCAACAACCTTGCTGCAGTTAACATATTATTTATTGCATCCTTCTCTGTTTTCCTTAAATTCGTAACATTATATTTATTTATTTATTTCTTCGATTTTATACCGCCACTCCCAGAGGCTCAGGGTGGTTTACAAGGAAGAATACCAAAACATCAAGCAATAAAACAATGATTAAAATTTCAAACATCAGTCATATAATGACAACAATGCAATACTTGCACTTTTTTTCCTTCTTCATATCCATTATCACTTCTATTTCTCTAAATACCTTCCCCCAGAATTCATTTACATATTTACATTCCCACCACATATGTACCCACCTCTTGGCAACCTCTCCGAAAGTTTTTATAGCATTTTTATTAAGATTTGCTATTTTTAATGGTGTTATGTACCATTTCCATACCAATTTATAATAATTTTCTTGAACCCGTATCAATAAATTCCTTAAATGTCTTTGATTCCATAGCTGTATCCAATCCACTTCCCTTATCTTAATCCCTAAATCTTCCTCCCATGTTTCTCTTGTTATTCAAAAAAAGTATCTCTCTTAAGACTCTGACCTGCTTTCATTAGTCCATGATAGAAGAGACAACACAAAGATGGTATGGTATCTATCTTGCTATGCTTCGTGAACAAAAAGAGGCCCCTCTTTATGACTGCTTCCTAACTTTGCAACCTCCTTTCTAGGGAGGCTACAATGACTCTCTCTTTCCTTCTTTCATGCCTACCTACCTACAATTAAGTGAAAATTTCTTGTCCCAGCAGACTTTTAGAAAGAGAATATAAAGGATTTCCAAAGGTGCTGTTTTATAATCTGTATATAAATTTTTAATAGTTTTGCTTCCATAGATTGCTTAATTGTTTTGAAATTAACATGTTTTAGAAAGCATTGCATAGTGATTTAAGTGCTCACTTGGCCATATGTAGCCAAAGGTTAGTATACTCACTTGGCGACAGAAACCTACTCTGTGACCTTTGGGCAAGTCACACTGCCAGGTCCTTATCACAGGCCCGGATTACCCATAAGGCCACCCTAGGTCATGGCCTAGGGTGCCAGCCATGGGGGGGCAGCAGATCCGGACCCCCCCCAAAGGTTTTTTAAAAATTCCCCCCCAAAAAATCCAAAAAAAGTGCGCATGTGCGCAGTGGCGGAAGTGCCATCCACGGCCGCCCCACCGCCCCCCTTTGCTCTCCTCAGCTAAAAGGGTCTGCCCCCACCCCCGGCTCCACCCCCGGCTTTGTCCCCGCCTCCTCACCAGGCTCCCCACGGCTCCTCCCTCCCTCCTAAAGCCATCATGGCGATTTCGGCCACTTCTGAGGCCGGCATGGTGGCTTTAGGAGGGAGGGAGGAACCGTGGGGAGGTCCCACCCTTTCCTTCCTCCTCCTCATGCCGGTGAGCCGGTGGGGTTGGGGGCGGGGCAGGGGCAGAGCCAGGGGCGGGGGCAGAGCCTTTGGCCTAGGGCGCCAAAAGGCCATGATCCGGGCCTGCCTTATCACATGGATGAGGTCCAACACCATGATTTGCCAGCCTTCATGGTGAATCATGGCAGGACTGAGGTGACAGTGGGCCAATCCTGGTGCCCTGACTGCCATCTGACACTTTCTCATCCCACGTGGGGAAGTGTCATTGCTCTCCTGGATCATCCCAGCATCCCACCATGTAACCACCCCAGTGTGCCCATGGAGCCCCACTGGAAATTGCCCTCAGTTGTTTGATAGGTAGCGAAGGGGTCCATGGGTGAATCGGGGCAGAAGCATCCTAGGACACTTTGATTGCCCCATGTGATTGTATGGGGCAATCCAAGTGTCCTTGATTGTGTGTTTCAGAAGAACTCCAGCTGAGCAAATCTTGTGAGGAAAATGATATGATTTGGCTTTATGGTTGCCATAAAGCAGAAATGATTTGAAGGCAGATAACAGCATGCACACACTGCATGCTGAATTCAGCAAAGACGGAGATACTGTGGCTGGGCCGCCCGATGGGTGGGGAGGTCTGACTGCCTATCTTGGATGGCGTGGCATTATGCTCGACATCCTCAGTTAAAAGCCTTGGGGTCGTTTTAGACCCATTGCTCTCGATGGAAGCCCAGGTCTCCACCGTCAGCAAAACCACCTTTTCCCACCTGCGGCAAGCTAGGCTTCTGGCCCCCTACCTATCTGGAGATTTATTTATTTATTTGTCACGTTTCTATACCGCCCCTCTCAGCCCGAAGGCGACTCGGGACGGTTTACACAGGCAGTCTCTGCCCTCAATACAACACAGCAACAAGTCAACCCCCCCCCCAGAAAAAAAACATATAATAACAATTTAACAATTAAAAATGACCTGGCTGCGGTGCTCCAAGCCACGGTCAACTCAAGACTAGACTACTGTAACACCCTTTACATTGGCCTACCCTTGTCAGTGATCCGGAAACTTCAGCTCGTCTAGAATGCCGCTGCTCGACTTCTCTCTGGGACACCACTGAGATGTCACATAACACCCATCCTCCAGCAGCTCCACTGGCTTCCAGTCGAGCACTGGATCACCTTCAAGGTGATGGTGTTAACTTTCAAGGCCTTGCATGGCCTGGGGCCGCTGTATCTGAGGGGCTGTCTCTTCCCCTACCAACACCAGAGATCACTCTGTTCCGAACAACAGAACCTCCTTGAAGTGCCGACTTTCAAAGCAATCCGTCTCACATCGACCCGGCGCAGAGCCTTTTCTGTAGTGGCGCCGTCAATCTGGAATACTCTTCCAAGTGATGTGCAGGCCATGCAGGACCTATCCTCCTTTCGCAAGGCCTGCAAGACTCATCTTTTCCGGCTAGCATTTGACTGCTAAGCTGGAAAACCTTTTAAAATCTAGTTTAATATTGTTTTACCTCTGTTGTGTTTTTATATGACTGTAAGCTGCTCCAAGCCCCCGGGGAGTGGCGGCATATAAGTCCAAATAATAAATAAATAAATAAACATGCAAGCAGTTTAAAAATATTATGTTCTTATATCTCTTTAATCTGTATCAGCTTTAACAGTTTTTTCAGATGTATCAGTTTGAATAAGGTTTTTTTTTTGGCAAAAGAGGACATACATAAATACAATAGTAATGGTAAGGAGAGAAATATCATTCATTTCATTTCAGTGCTGGTGAATACTTTTAGAAGAAGGCCTTCCAGATATTGGACTGTAAATCCTAGAAGCTGTAATCAGCATAGCTAATGCTGGAATGCAATCAACAATCCCTCAAGGCCAAATAATTTCCATTTTGAATTTTGAAAGATAGGTAGAGAACCAATATTTTTGATGGCAGACAGTGCAGTTTTAGTGATGCATTCTCAATGGAAAAGAGAAATGTATCCCAAATTATCCCTCCACCCAGAAAACAAAAGGAGAACAATGATGCCATATGGGAAGCCCCAGTCAGAAATGGGACTACCCCAGCATGCAAACAGGAAGTGAATGCAATGAGACAATTTCTGTAGCATCAAATATGTAAATGAGTTAACAGAAAATATTTCTGGCTAAGTCTCAATAAGACGGCCACAGGAAAAAAATGTTGTCTTGAGGGCAGAATATTTAATTTGTTAAATGTGTCCAGTATGTTTAGTATGTGAAATAATTTCTGTTTAAAGAGAGGTCATAGGTTGATCTGATTGCAGAGATAGATTGGCAGATAGGCAGACAGATGTGTGTATGTGCATGTAGAAAGAGAAAGGGAGAGAGAATAAGAGCACACATAACATTTCTTTTATAAATATACAAAAAAAATTAGGAATAAACTCCCTAAAACCTTTTTTTGAATATATTATATTTTGAACATTAAAATTTTGTAATGTAGTATTTCATACTGTGATTTAATAGAGCCATTATTCCCTTGGTGTGTCCCATTTCATTCAACTGCTTTTTAATTTAATTCTCTGTTTTACTAAATCTAATCTTTCAGTTGTTCCATTCCAATTTAATGAAAACCTTAAGTACTAAATCATTTTGTTAAAAACACAGTGCACTGACAGTCCAACTATCTTGTGTGTAACGTACCTCAACAGTTTGTTGGTTCCATTGGTTTCAGGAGAGTTTTGATAAGTCGAATTTTGTTGGTGACATACAATTGTGTAACATACACACCATCCCATTATGACAGTGGTTCTCAACCTGTGGGATCCCAGATGTTTTGGCCTTCAGCTCCCAGAAATCCTAACCACTAGTAAACTGGCTGGGATTTCTGGGAGTTGTAGGTAAAAACATTTGGGGCCCCACAGGTTGAGAACCACTGTCATTGAAGAAGGAAATCCAGACACCCAACTCTTGCACGCAATCCCAATCTGAAGGCATTTGGTATATTTCCATAGCTACTCATTGCTGGAGAGGTACAGTAAGGTTGCATAAAGGTAACTATTACCTTTGTTGCCTTCACCCATTCACCGACCACAGTGGTGCAATCCAGTGATTTCAAATTGAGACAACAACAGTCAGTTGCAATGAAAACCCAACAGAATTACTATTGATGGACTGTCACTTCTGCTATCCTTAGTCAGCATAGCCTATGTTGAGGATGGTAGGAGCTATAATTAAATGGTTTTTAAAGGGCAATACACACCTCTTCCCCTAATCTAACTATTGTTTCCAATTTTTTGGCTCATGTGACGTAAGTGCTCTAGTCTTGTTTGGTGGGTTTTGCTCTAAACTGAAACAGAAACAGATTGGATAGTGAGCAGGAGCTATTTCATGCATATCTGGAGTTTTATAAAAAGGTCTACATTCTTGCTGGCTTAAAATTGTTTCCTTTTTATTTGCCACTTTGAGATTGAGTGTGTGTGTGGATTATATCTTTCAGCCTTAAATGCATTCTAACATCCTAAAATATACATTTATCCTCTTCCATATTTGGTAAACTGCCATTGCCAGGGCCTCCAGATATGAGTGTGTCTTTACCTCTTTCCTGCGGCTTGTGTTTTGGATTTTATAAAATGCTTTGAGCAGTTTCTAGGCACCAGTATCATAGTGTCTAAGTTTTAATTGCTCCTTAGTTGCAAGGTCAGAAATATCTCAGGTTTTGAGATTTTGGGGCCGAATTCAGAGATCTAGGTCAGACTCTTAAGCTGTCACAGGGGGGAGTCCCTAGTGATATAATTAAGCATGATAAATTAAGCATCACAAACAGTTGCTTAGAGCATTTGCATTCCAATAAAAAGTGCAAAATCTAACAACTGAAAAAATGTTTCTCTAATTGAAACTTGTGTTCTCGTTCCTCTGCACTGAAGAGGAGAAAACCCACAAGCTTTTCACAACTCTGTAATATCTCGTAAGTACCACTTTCAAGACTATTTGGGAGTTGTAGGCCATTTCCCATGCTCTGATTTGAACAGATAAACAAACTTTTCCTTTAAAAAGAGATTTTGAAGCACTTTTAAATAATCAAAAAAAGATTTTCCACATTGAACATAAAAAACAAACTTTTCTGCCTGTTTTAGTACTTCTCGTATCCCAGCCGTGGTTTTGAGGTTGAATACAGTCTGACAGGTAAAGAAAGAGTTAGAGAGATGAAGGACAAGTAAGATGTTGAGTGTCAGTAGATGCAATGGACAGAAAGAAAAAGAAGGTGAGATCAAACTGATGGTGAAGGAAAGGGAAAATATATACAACCAGGAGAAGTGAAGGAAGAATTGGAGGAAGAGAACAAGTAGGCAGAAAAGTGAATAGAAATAAGGTAGGAGCTGAGTGCAAGTAAGTGATCTGAGGAGGATGGAAAAAGAAAGCGAAAGGAAGGGGATGGAGTATATATAGACAAGAGTAGTGTCTGAGGGCAACTAGGCGATGCGAGGAGGGTGGAAAAAGAGAAAGAAAGAGAAAGGAAGGGGTGGAGTATATATGTAGACAAGAGTTGTGGGGGTGGAGAGAATTAATTTGGGAAGAGGAGAGTGGAAGTGACAGCAAGAATGAGAAAAGAATCAAGATGATTTTATCACACTTTTTAAAAAATGCTATGTTCCATGTCTGCTTCACATTTAAAAACCTACAATTTCATCAATCAATTAGGATAGGTAGGGGAAAGTGAGATCAGAACTGTGAAAGATAACATTAAGACAAACAACAACAACAACCTTAGTAATACTGTATTCAGCAACTTCTAAGGCAGTAGTTCTCAACCTGGGTCCCCAAATGTTTTTGGCCTACACCTCCCAGAAGTCCCAGCCAGTTTACCAGCTGTTAGAATTTCTGGAAGTTGAAGACCAAAAACATCTGGAGACCCTAGGTTGCAAACCAATGTTTTAAGGCAATAAATCCTGAGGTGTCACAGTATTTCTCAGCACTGTCTGTTCCCTTGACTCCTAGTGCTTGCCTTGCTTTGGGAAACTTTGAGAAGAAAGGAGAAGAGAGGCTAGACATCTTAGAAGCTGTGTGGCAATGGCTCCAAAGTCTCCTGCAACACAGAGAGAAATAAATAAAAGTGATTTAAAGTGAGATATTTTCCCCATTGCCCCGAGGACCATAGAAGAGAGCCAAATTAATGGTATAGGAAACCATCGTGAAACTTTCTCCTTCCCAATTTTAGGGCCAAGGCCTCATCACAGGCCCGGATTACCCATAAGGCCACCCGAGGCCATTGTCTCGGGCGGCAGATTTTGGGGGCGGCATTTCCGGGCCTGAAAGAAGGGGTGAGGGGAAGTCCCGCTGCCCCTAGGGAGACTCACGCGGCTTCCCCCGCCACCGCCCCGCTCGTGTTTGGGGCACAGGCAAGCGGGGCGGCGGCGGCGAAAACCGCGTGAGTCGCCCTAGTGGTGGGACTTCCCCCGGTTTCTTTTCCCTCACGCCAGCTGAACTCCGCCCCTCCTCCCTTCAGTGAAGGACGGAGGGGCGGACTAGCCCGGCGCAAGAGAAAAGGAGCCAGGAGAAGCCTCACCGCTGCTGCGCCGCCCCTAGGGCGACGGATGTGCCTTCCCCAGCCGCCTCCTCGCTTGCATGGGAGGCAGTGGGCCGGGGGAAGGCACGTCCGCCCCGGCGGCGGCAAGGCTTTTCCCGGCTCCTTTTCTCTCGTGCCGGCTGCACTCCGCCCCTCCTCCCTTCACTGAAGGGAGGAGGGGCGGACTAGCCCGGTGCGAGAGAAAAGGAGCCGGGAGAAGCCTCGCTGCTGCTGCGCCGCCCCTTGGGCGACGGACGTGCCTTCCCCTGCCGCATCCTCGCTTGCACGGGAGGCGGTGGGCCGGGGGAAGGCACGTCCGTCCCCCCCCGGTGGCGGTGGCGGCAAGTGTGAAGGGAGGAGGGGCGGACTAGCCCGGGGCGAGAGAAAAGGAGGTGAGAGAAGCCTCGCCACCGCCGCCGCCGCGCCGCCCCTAGGGCGACGGACGTGCCTTCTCCACCGCCTCCTCGCTTGCACGGGAGGCAGCGGGGGAAGGCACGCACGTTGCCTTAGGGGCGGCGCGCGGCGGCGAGGCTTCTCCCAGCTCCTTTCCCCTCACGCCGGCTCCGCCCCCCGCAAGAGGCCACGCCCCCTCAAGCGGCCGCAGCCCCGCCCCCCAGGGGGCGGGATTTAGAGAGTGTGGCCTAGAGTGGCAGAAGCCCTTAATCCGGCCCTGCCTCATCATGAACAACTTACTCAGGCAGCCCTTTGGATTATATTTTATGAAACAGAAAGGGTTTTGGGTGGTTTACAATTTTTCTTATTGCTTTTTTTCTCTTCCTTTATTAAGTATCACATTTTATATTGTTTTAATTCAACACATTAAAAAAAAGAAAAGTGATTTATGAGGACGACAAGAGTAAGGATTGTGTAACAATTTGAATAGTGGCCTTTGAGAGATCGGGGTTAAAATCTGGATCATCCATAGAATGTCACTTGGTGTGACTTTGGGCAGGTCACACTCTCTGAGTCTTAGAGCAGTGTTTCTCAACCAGTGTGCCGGGGCACACTAATGTGCCGTGAGCGATCATCAGGTGTGCCGTGGGAAATTGGAACCTCTGGGGGGGGGGGAGTCTAGTGTATTGAAGTATAAAAATCCTAAGAAACCTACCTCAATAAAGGCACAAAATTACAAACACCCCCCCACCCCACCCGTTGTCTACTTGGTCTCTCCCTCTCCATGCATTGGGAAGGCCCGCCTCCCTTTCCCCAAGTAGAGACCTCCTCTTGCCTCTTGGGGTTCTGTGTGGGAAGTTTGGCCCAATTCTATCATTGGTGGGTTTCAGAATGCTCTTTGATTGTAGGGGAACTATAAATCCCAGCAACTACAACTCCCAAATGTCAAGGTCTATTTCCCCAGAACTCCATCTGCGTTCATATTTGGACATATTGAGTATTCATGCCAAGTTTGGTCCTGATCCAACATTGTTTGAGTCCACAGTGCTCTCTGGATATAGGTGAACTACAACTCCAAAACTCAAGGTCAATGCCTACCAAACTCTTATAGCATTTTCTCTTGGTTATGGGAGTTCTGTGTGGGAGGTGTGTGTCTTTCTGCCATTCCTGCCAGGATATCTATGTTGTGTTCATCGCCAGAGGCCCAGGTTTCACACTGAGTGTATAAATACATTTAGAAACATATTAACTATATGTATTACTGTGTTAGAGTGTCATTTTGTGTAATTTTGGTTGGTGGTGTGCCCCAGGATTTTGCAAATGTAAAAAGTGTGCCGTGGCTCAAAAAAGGTTGGGAAACACTGTCTTAGAGGAAGGCCATGGCAGACCTCCACTGAACAAACTTTGCCATCAGAATAACCTAATAGGTTAGCCTTAGGGTTGCTGCAAGTCAAAATTGACTCTGATGCACACAATACTGAAAATTCTGAGACACCTAAGGTATTGAATATATATATATATATATATATATATATATATATATATATATAGACACACACACACACAAACACACACACATCCTTATGGTAACAGTTGTTTGACAGTGGAATATGCTGCCTTGGAGTATGATGGAGTCTCCTTCTCTGGAGTATAGATGACCATCTGTCAGAAATGCTTTGCATGGTGGTGGGTTTGGCTGAATGGCCCTAATGTTCTGCCATTCCTCCTTGATAGTTTCATCAGTGGCAGCTCTTGGGATATATATTCCCAACAACTAACTTTTCAAATATTGGGGCAGAGTCCCTCTTTGTGTTGGGCATTGGAGGTCCTCAGAAACACTCAATGCAAGCTTTTGTCACATTGGGTTTCTAAGGCTTTCTGAAGGATCTTTAAACCCAGGATGAAACTAGAGATAAGATTTCTGCTTTAGTCTTAGATTCTTTAATCCATGGTCAATTTCAGTGGAGTGCCTTTGAGTCTCCAGACTCCAGTGCAAGGTGAGCACCTGTACACATGATGCCACACAAATCTGTCCTTCAAGTGAAAAGTAGGAATAGTGAAAATTTCATTTCCTTGTATTTTAAAATTAGAATTCACTTAATTTTGCTCATGCTTGGGATGGAAGGGAGAAACTATAATGGATAGATTTGTCCATTTTGGTGCCATGGCTTTGATCACTTATTAAATTTAAATCACTAAGCATAAACCTTTCAGCTAACTGCAAGAGAAATAAGGTTGAACACAGTGAAAGCCATCCACTGCATGGCTATCAGCCTCCTCCCAGTAGACCTAAATCAAGGGAAAGCTTAATGAGAACCACTACTCTTGCATTTCCCTAACAACAGCAAGAGTATCCGTCTGGGCAGCTAAACCAGGAAATCCTGACTGGATGGCCCCCCCATGAGGTCATGCCCGGATTACCCATAAGGCCAGCAAGGCCATGGCCTAGGGGCGCAAGCCAGGGGGGGGTGCAGATCACGGTCCAAAAAAACCTGGTCTGCGCTCCTCTTTCCCCCTTTCTCATGCCCCTCCTCGCTCCTACTACCGGCAAACTCTCTGCTCCGTCCCCCTCCATCTCTCTCTCTCTCTCTCTCTCTCACACACACACACACACTCTCTCTCTCTCTCTCTCTTGTGCTCTCTCTCTCTTGTGCGCGCTCTCTCTCTCACACACACATGCTCTCTCTTGCTCTCTCTCTTGCTCTCTCTCTCTCTCTCTCTCTCGTGGACGCCTTTGGAGCGAGTTTGCAGCCACTGTGCTCTCCCCAAGCCTCCCGACTCCCGAGGAGACCTTCAGAGCACAGTGGAGCTTTCCAGCTGGTGGGAATGGGGACCTTGGAGGTGGCAGGAGGTTGGCTTAAAGGGGGGGCGTAATTTCAAAGTGTGGCCTAGGGCGCAAAAAAGTGTTAATCCGGGCCTGCATGAGGTTCCACCTCTGGGGGCAATCCAAGAATGGGCACCTTGGAAGTCCTTGAACAGACTCAGAAGTGGAGTGGGCAGATCAAAAGACAATCTGGCAAAGCGGCACTACCTAGAAGAATTCTCCACCTTGTGTGAATGTGGAGCAGAACAAACAACTCAGCATCTGTATGCTTCCCCACAATGCCCTGCCTCATCCACAGAGGAAGAATTGTTTAAAGCTACAGACAATGCAGTCACTGTTGCTCGTTTTGGTCTAAAATTATTTAGCAGCTTGTGCTCCCTCTATTTTATGTTTTATACTTATTTATGCAATGCTTTTGACACAAAATAAAAAAACATTTCAGCCACCTCTTCTTCTTTCAAAATAGTTGCTCATTTTTAAATATCTCTCTGGCATTCCTGCACAATATGGCTCTCAATGTGCTCAGAATGTGACAGGTATAAATGGGGACAATATTGCTTATGTTTTCAATTGCCAAACATTTGCTAATTTCTTTAACATTGTAGTTGGATAAAACCTTGAGGTTTAGAATATATAACTGCAGAACGTTCCCCATCTCTACATAAAGTATTTGGTTGCTGCTGATGAATTCTTAATCAGATTTGTGAATTCCGGGTGCTACTCTGTTATCACAATATTTCTGTTTAGAAAGTATTTAAAGATTCATCACACTATACTAAAGTCGCTAACCACTTGATACGGACCGAATATATGGACTAAGTTGGACTTGATTTTACTTTGGTGAAAGGCTTTTAAAAAGTATTTATTGTATTGTATTTTATTGTAAATGTTATTGTAAATTTATGATGTTTTTAGATTTTAAATGTTAGCATTGAATACTTGCTGTTTGCTAGTCTGAGTCCCTCTTCGGAGGTGAGAAGGTCGGGGTATAAAAATTTTAAAATTTAAATAAATATATATTTTTAATATTTTGTCTTGCTACTGATGAATTCTTAATCAGATTTCCAAATTTCTGATGCTAATCTGTTATCACAATATTTTTGTTTAGAAAATGTTTAAAGATTTATCATACTATATATTTTAATACTATGCAAAGCAAATTCTTACATCACTTACTTCAGGGATATCAGGAGCAGTATAATGCAGCTAAATATTGAATTTCAGTTTGAGAATGACAATAAAGAGTGATACAAAAGATGTTCTTTACTTTGGCAGTAGTCAAATGTCACCAGCTATTCTGATCGATCTACATAGTTGTGTTTAATTCAGACAGCTGAAAAGCAATGTTAAAGAATGTGACGGTTTTTAGAAATGGAAGTTTTACTCTGAGACACAATCTTTAATATTATAGATTTCGCATGTATAAGTTGTTGTTCTGCAATTCTGTATCTTTATTAAAAATTTCCAACTGGAGTAAATGTAAATTTGAGTTTGAGAAAACATATACACCCAGTATCATAACATTAGCTGTTGCTTTAATTCAAGGCTTGGAAACTGTAGAGGGAGCGTGGGACATTATTTTTAACCAATGCACCCTGTGGGCAGATGGAAACTGTGACTGAAATGATATCATATCACTTCCAGTTTCATTTTTGGCAGATTTTTTTTAAGTGAGTGGGGTTAATCATTATGGGAGCCTTAAAGATGAAATCATTGCATTCTGTAGCAGTTTTGAGCTGCTGGATTTTTAAATTAGGAAACTTTGTGGGCTTCAGGAGTTGTAAAACAAGGCTCCAAAAATGATTTCTTTGATTGGAGTGGATGAGCTGGGAGACTTTGGAAAGCTTCAAAAGCCACAGAACAAAGCTCCATGAGCTATATACATGCAATGGGTTGCACTTTCCCTGTTTCAATTGTACTAAGTCAGTGTTTCCCAACCAGTGTGCCGGGGCACACTAGTGTGCCGTGAGCAATCATCAGGTGTGCCGTGGGAAATTGGAACCTCCAGGAAAGGGGGGGGGGGAGAGAAGAGTCTAGTGTGTTGAAGTATAAAAACCCGAAGAAACCTACCTCGATAAAGGCACAAAATTACAAACACCCCCCCTCCCCACCCGTTGTCTACTTGGTCTCTCCCTCTCCATACATTGGGAAGGCCTGCCTCCCTTTCCCCAAGTAGAGACCTCCTCTTGCCTCCTGGGGGTTATGTGTGGGAAGTTTGGCCCAGTTCTATCATTGGTGGGGTTCAGAATGCTCTTTGATTGTAGGGGAACTATAAATGCCAGCAACTACTACTCCCAAATGTCAAGGTCTATTTCCCCTGAAATCCATCTGCGTTCATATTTGGGCATATTGAGTATTCATGCCAAGTTTGGTCCTGATCCAACATTGTTTGAGTCCACAGTGCTCTCTGGATATAGATAAACAACAACTCCAAAACCCAAGGTCAATGCCCACCAAACTCTTATAGCATTTTCTCTTGGTTATGGGAGTTCTGTGTGGGATGTTTGTGTCTTTCTGCCATTCCTACCAGGATATCTATGTTGAGTTCATCGAAACAGGCCCAGGTTTCACACTGAGTGTATAAATACATTTTAAAACACATTAACTATATGTATTATAATAATAATAATAATAATAACTTTATTATTTGTGAGTCGCCCTCCACCACTGGTGCTCCGGGCGACTTACATCATTTAAAAACCCAAAAATACAACAGTTTATTACTGTGTTAGTGTGTCATTTTGTGTCATTTTGGTTGGTGGTGTGCCCCAGGATTTTGCAAATGTAAAAAGTATGCCGCGGCTCAAAAAAGGTTGGGAAACACTGTACTAAGGGACATAATGAGTGCGTAGTCACTACATTTCACAAATTCTTTTAATGTGTGTATGTTGGAGGCGGGGAGGTTAGAAACTGGGAATGAGAGTGCAAATCATATTTTAGTTATTTTCTTTTCAACTGTGACGACTTAACATCACATTTACATTTTTATTCTGGGTTGAGTTTAGTGTTTCTATATTGTGACACACAATTACAGTGGTGTATGTTACAGTGAAACCTGGGAGCTATGATGTCAATGGAACTGTGATTGTGATCTCAGTTTTGGTTCGAACTTTAAAGCAGCTGCCCAAGATGCTGAAGTCTAGCCTCAAAATAGGTTCAGCACCAGGGACAGCTCTTTTAAATTGCAAACTAGGGCTTGTCTACACACATAAAACAATCCAGCTGTTCCACAAAGGCCTTAAATTTACAAAGGCCAATGAATTGAAAGAAAACTTTTATATAATAATAATAATAATAATAATAATATACACTTTATTTATATTCCGCTTTATCTCCCCGGAGGGACTTCGAGCGGATTGCATTATACACATTTAAGGCAAACATTCAATGCCTTTTACACAGTGAACAACAATGAACTACAATATACAGAAATAAGTAATGACCTCCCCCTTCAATCTCTGGTGTCTGAAGGTCATGCTTAACTCTGGCAATGAGGAGGTGCTCTTTTTCCATTTTTTCCATGTCGAGGAGCCTGTTGTCCATAGACATCTCCAATCATGTTGTTAGCTAGTCTGCATAGGATGTCCTTTTGCCTTCCTGCCAAGGTGATACCTATTGATCTACTTGCATTACATGCTTTCAAACTGCTAGATTGGCAGAAGCTAGAGCTGACAGCCGGAGCTTACCCCCAACTCACAGCTTCGAACTGCTAACCCTCCAGTCACAATGGAAACAATCCAAAGAATTTTACAACAGAATATACTGTTTTCATCAGAAATATTTTTTGTTGGCACTGGTAAATGATATCATCAATAAGAAAAATATTGTTTTCTTTCCAAATGCTATAACAGCTGCTCACATAGTTTACGCCAGACACTGGTAAGAAAATATTATTCTATCTGTAAATGAATGGTTGACCAAACTGCTAAATTTTGCAGAATTTGATAAACTAACTTGTCTTATTTTGAAAATGTTTTCAAAATAATTGGAAGACTTTCATAGATTATATTGGTAGGTAGAACATTTAAAGACTGGTCTATAATAGTGTTGGGTGATTAAAAATGCATGGTCAGAAAGAAGAGCAAGATTATGATAAATGTTGTACAATCAGGTCCCTTTTGAATACTTTATGTAAAAATTGTATATACATTGCTTGATAGGACAAATTATTGTAAGACTCTATCTCAGTGTAGGGTCAGGAAGTTTTCTTTCAAATAAGAAACATATGTTTTACCATTATTAGAAAGTGTAAAATTACTACTATTAATTGATGGCTTTATATACTAATAGTTATGTTATAATTGTGTACATTTTGGAAATAATAATAATAATACTTATTATTATTATTTCCAAAGTGTACACAATTATAACATAACTATTAGTTATGTTATTATTATTATCATAAAAAACCAATTCGGCTGAACTAATTTTGCTGCCCAGAGCCCAAATTCAGATCAGCAATGCTTTGGTGTCCCTTTCTTCAACACAGAAAGAGTGAGATGAGAAGCTGGATCAGACTTGGAGTTAAAGCTTGTTGTTGGTAGCAGGAGCGGAGAGGATGAGAAGCACAAAATGGTGGCACTTTCCACGAAGGAATTGGTCCTGCCACTTTCCCCCCAAAGCCAGTCCAATCTCGATTGTATACTTGTAGTAAAACACAGCAACAGAGCAGAATTTTGTAGAAACTATAGAGCAAAAAGTTAGTTTGGGTATATCACATCAATGCCTAAAATAGGTTCTGTCAGTGCAAAGTGTGTCATATGTCATGTGTCAAGTTCAGAGCAGCTATGAGATAAATACAATTTTTGGTGGCGTAGACAGACCAAAAACTCAGAAAAGATTAAACCACTCCACTTGACATTGCAGTGAAGGCTTATTCCAGTAGATGCTTTCCTGTGAAAATAGAATCTGAAAAAGAATATCCTTCCCCCAGTTTTAGAGAGAGGTAGCACTTTAAGAGGTAGGGAAATTATTTTAGGAAGGGCAAGACTTCAGCAAAGGGCTGTTTCTGTCAAGGACTTCTGGGGCAGTGTGTCTTCATTGGCAAAGTCCTGTCTGTGTATGAAAAGTTCTGCTTGACTACAATCAATTTGTTGTGTTCTCTTGGATCTTTCTATTCCATACATTTCTGTTGCATTGGGATCTCCACATCTTTGACCTTTCTTGAACTCCATTTCTAGTTTCCCGGTATCTGATTTGCAAGGAACATTGTATAACTCATCTGTTATGACCCCAAGTTCTGTTTCTTGGTGTATGTTTTTGTTTCCTTTCTTTCTTTGTTGACTTCTTGTGTGTCTTTGTTTCCTGGATGCTGTGGCTACTACTGACTTGGGCTGGGTCTCTCATTGAGATAACTGGCCCGACTCAGGACCATCTGACATTGTGCTTGGCACTTGTTGGCTTGTAAACACACTGAAAGACTGTAGGAATATATATAATATAATGTATTCATATAATCAAACCCTTGTAGAGTTAATGAACATACATATTATTGCATTTGCACAACCAAAATTGGTATGAGTTGTTACATTAAAGTAAACCTCGCAACATGAGTATCAAAATAACCACTTGGAAAACAGTTCGAGAGTATGTTGGATGTGGGGGAGTAGACCAGGGAGGGGATACAATGCAACAGAAAAAATGCGGCTGTAATAACAGTTCAATGCCGGTCTCCCACTGGTCAGCCCAAATGGGCAATAATCCCAAGGTTCACACAATCCAGATAGTGAAAAATAAAGTTCCCGAGTATGAAATCCAATATTCACAGTGTTGTTGCTGAAAGGTTTACTGGCATTAACTGCTTGGGACGCTGGAGGGGCCGCGATGGTCGATCTGCAAGGCCCGATCCATTTCACCCTATGGGCTTTCTCAAGCAGCAGTTAAATCAGCAGAATGCGCAGCGTCACGGGATACATATACTGAAATATAAATCAATGACAATCAACATTTAGTAGTCTAATCTCTGCATATAAACCTGGCTGGCTAAGCATACAATCATAAACAATGTTTGGCATACCATGGTGGAGGAAGAGTCTCGCATACACCATGCTCCCGAGGACCCCAAGGGTGGCCAGAGCTCCGGTGTGGCTGGTTAAATAACACTTTGCTGTTTGTGAAAGGGCATCTCATGCAAGGAGGGCATTGAGTGGGAGGGGCTCATTCAGCCCAACTGGAAATTCGCTTTGAAGGGTGACGATCCACCAGGTTTCTCTTTTTAATAAGACTGATTGTGGATCACTGTGGGCTGGGATCTTCACCTTTTCTAATCCTGCGAATTTGAATGATTCAGGGGAATGATTCTGCGTGAGGAAATGTTTATATAGGTTGGTATTATCATATTTTTGGCGTATTCTGGAACGATGTTCCGAAATTCTTGTGCGTAGGGGGCGTATCGATTGGCCTACGTAGAGTAGGCCACACCCACACCTGATGACGTAAACGCACCCCTCCGAGTTGCAATTTGTGTAATCCCGGATTTTCAGAGGTTTGTGGGACTTAAGACTATTAACCTCCTTCTCTTGAAACACCTGCGGACATGAGGAACACCCCCCACAAGGTCTGCATCCTGGTGAGACTATGCCACGGCGAAAAGTGAGCTTTAAAGATGAGTGCACTAGATGATCCTTCAGGTTCCTTGTCCGCTTATAAGCAATCAATGGTGGAAGCTGGAAAATGGGGATATCCGGTAGAATGTTCCAATGTTTCTTAACAATCCTTATTATGTCTTTACTGTGAGGGGTGAGAGTCAGAGGCCAGACGATTCTATTCAAGGGTGTCTTGGTTCTTCTCTGAAATAAAGGTGGCCTTGGTACTTTGTTGGCCTTAGTTCTGGCTCTGTTGATAACCTCACGTGGATATCCCCGCTCCAACAATTGCTCCATCAGCTTATTAGCTGATTGGTCATAATGGTCCATAGATGTTGAATTCCTTTTTAACCGTATAAATTGTGAATACGGTAGGCTATTGCAGAGTGAAGGAGAATGATGGCTGGAGTAGTGCAGAATGGCGTTTTTGTCTGTCTTCTTCCTGTAGTTGCACACCCCAAGTCTATTATGTCTCTTGTAAATTGTAGTATCTAAAAAATTCACTTTTGACTGGCTGTATTCCATAGTAAATTGGATGGCTGGATTCCATGAATTCAGCCAATCCAAAAATTCAGGCATGGGTGTGTGGCGCTTTAAGAGGAAGAAGCAGTCATCTATATATCTGCCGTAGTACTTGATGTGTCTTCCCAGGGATGATGGGTCTTGTAGGTAAGTATTTTTGAGGTGTCCCATGTACAAATTTGCGATTGAAGGGGCACAGGATTGGCCCATGGCAATTCCATTAATCTGCAAGTACATGTCATCACCAAAGGCAAAATAATTATATTCAAAAATACAATCAATTAGTTCCAAGAGAAAATGCAACAGGGGGGACATGTTGTCCGCACGGGAATCAGAAATGTCTGCAAGTACACTCCTGGCCTCTATCAATGGTATGGATGTGTAGAGAGCTTTGACATCACAGGTCACCAAAATATCAGTTGGATCAATACATAAGGCTTCAATTTTTGTAATAAAGTCTGTTGATGTGTGATGGCAAAAGAGGAACAAAGGGTTGGAGAATGGTGTTATTACAGCCGCATTTTTTCTGTTGCATTGTATCCCCTCCCTGGTCTACTCCCCCACAACTGTTTTCCAAGTGTTTATTTTGATACTCACGTTGCGAGGTTTACTTTAATGTAACAACTCATACCAATGTTGGTTGTGCAAATGCAATAATATGTATGTTCATTAACTCTACAAGGGTTTGATTATATGAATACATTATATTATATATATTCCTACAGTCTTTCAGTGTGTTTACCTGTATAGACTCTGCTACAAGAGGACTTGCTGGCTTGTGACTACATCATTTGACAGATGGCTACTAATGGAGTGAAGCAAGGTTGTTTTCTTGCACCAACCCTATTTACAATCTTCTTCAGCATGATGCTCCAAAGGGCTATGGCAGATCTTGAAGAAGAAGACAGCATATATATATATATACGCTATAGTACTAATGGCAACTTGTTCAACTTAAGCCGTCTGAGGGCTCGCACTAAGACTCTAAACTATCTAGTCCGTGAGCTGTTTTTTGCCGATGCTGCTGCCCTTGTCACCCATTCAGAAGCAGCCCTGCAGCGCCTAACATCCTGCTTTGTAGCAGCTGCAGAGCTGTTTGGGCTGGAAGTCAGCCTGAAGAAAATGGAAGTTCTCTACCAGCCCGCACCACAGGAAGAACACCATCATCCCCACGTCAGCATAGGCAAATCTGTGCTTAAGTCCGTTTATCAGTTCACCTACCTGGGAAGAATCATCTCTTCAGATGCTAAGATTGATGAAGAGATAGATCACAGATTAGCAAAGGCATATAATGCATTGAGAAAGCTTCACAAAAGAGTCTGGAGCAACAAGCACCTGAGGCAAAGCACAAAAATCAGTGTGCACAGAGCTACTGTACTGTCTATTCCCCTTTATGGGTCTGAAACATGGGTCACCTATCGCCAACACCTACGACTCCTCGAACGCTTTCATCAACGCTGTCTTCGTTCAATCCTAAATGTACACTGGACCGACTATGTGATGAATGTTGCTGTCCTTGAGCAGGCAGGGATCACCAGCATTGAGGCCATGCTATTGAAAAGTCAGCTGTGCTGGGCAGGGCATGTCTGTAGGATGGAGGACCATCGCTTCCCAAAGATTCTACTCAATGGTGAACTCGCCACGGGTCAGCGCAAGAGAGGTGCCCCAAAAAGAGATATAAGGACTCCCTGAAACAACTTCTCGGGCTTGGCCAGCTTGATCACCAAAGATGGTCCACCCTGGCCTCACACTGGGAGGCATGGAGACGCACTATCCATAATGCTGCGGTCTCTTTCAAGAAGACACGCCATACGTGTCTTGAAGAGAAATGGCAATGCAGAAAGAACCGGAACCCAAGGAGACTGCTGTGCTTTCTGCAACCAAACTTGCCTATCTCAGATTGGCCTTTTTAGTCATCAACGCGCTTGTAAAAAGCGTGGGATGAGTCCTTCCTAAGAATCTTCATTCGCGAAGTAATGCCGAGATACATCAACTGATACATCTAAGAGTAAGTAGTCTAATGTTCTAACGAACTATTTGTTTTTAACAAATTGCTAAATTTTCTGTATTATGATGTGTTTTACTGGATGTTGTGAGCTGCTCCGAGCCCTCAGGGAGTGGGGGCATACAAGTTTGAATAATAAATAAATAAATAACTTAGGAAACTTGTTCATTTATTTATTTATTTCCTAGGGGAAGTCCACAAATCTTCTATCAAGAAACTGATCTACTGAGATATATTATGACTATCTAGCAAATATATAGACATCATAACAATTGGCCACTGATAGCACCAACCTCCATGAATTTATCCTACTATTTCTGATACTGCATTCCACAATTTATTTATTGGGTTTGCTTGAAGTCACAGCTGACAGTTTGACAAGATTTTTAATATGTGTTATTTATGTGGCATAACTTGGTTTTATTCAATCCACACAGCATTTGCCATTGACAGGAGTTACATAGAGAAACTCCAGAATGACAGCTACTCAGAGAAACCACGAACATCATGCAAAATGAGCTCTTGCTCATATGATGGTAAAAGTCCAATGCTAGCAATTTACTAACATCCTCATTGGAAAAGATTGCAACCTTCTGGATAGTTTTCATATTTTATCCTTCTGTAGCAATTTATCAGAATATAATAGAGGGGGTGATAAAATCAGATAGATCAACTTTTCTCTAAGATTGGGAGGAAATTTACAATAAAGCAGCTTTATGTGTAAATATTTCAAAAGTTCTAGTACTGTATCTGCAATCTAGAAGCCATGAGATTTCCTCTGTATTGTCCATTGAGTTGCTAATAAGGCTATGTAAAACAATAGCAATCCTTGACCTAATTTATATAGCTTTCCAAACAGTTGAAAAAGAAATATGGTGAGCACCCAAGATAAACGATGTAGTAATGTGCCATACATTCTACCAGTTAAATTGTTATTTTGAATTACTTTTGATGCCATTGCTTTCTTGATATAAGGCAGTGGTTCTCAACCTTCCTAATGCCGTGACCCCTTAATACAGTTCCTCATGTTGTGGTGACCCCTAACCATAAAATTATTTTTGTTTCTACTTCACAATTGTAATTTTGCTACTGTTATGAATCGTAATGTAAACGTCCGATATGCAGGATGTATTTTCATTCACTGGACCAAGTTGGGTACAAATACCTGGTACACCTCAATTTGAATAATGGAGAGGTTGGGGGGGATTGATTTTGTAATTTGGGAGTTGTAGTTGCAGGGATTTATAGTTCACCTACTATCAAAGAGTATCCTGAACTCCACCAATGATGGAATTGAACCAAACTTGGCACACAGAACACCCACAACCAACAGAAAATACTGGAAGGGTCTGGTGGGCATTGACTTTGAGTTTTGGAGTTGTAGTTCACCTACATCCAGAGAGCACTGTGGACTCAAACAGTGATGGATCTGAACCAAACTTGGCAGGAATACTCAATCTGCCCAAATGTAAACACTGGTGGAGTTTGGGGAAAATAGACCTTGACATTTGAGAGTTGTAGTTGCTGGGATTTACAGTTTACCTACAATCAAAGAGCATTCTGAACCCTACAAATGATAGAACTGGGCCAAACTTCCCACACAGAACCCCCGGCCCCCAATGACCAACAGAAAATACTGTGCTTTCTGATGGTCTTTGGCGACCCCTTTGGCACCCCCTCGTGACCCCTCTGGGGGTCCCGACCCCCAGGTTGAGAAACGCTGATATAAGGGTTAGTCTTGCTGACATAATATAGACCAGGGGTGCCCACACTTTTTCAGCATGCGAGCTACTTATAAAACAACCAAGTCAAAATGATCTACCTCCCCACTATAAAAATGTGAAACATAGAACACAATCTCTGCTTTGAACTGGGTTTTCTGAGTCCACACTGCCATATAATCTGACTCAAAGCAGATAACATGGGATTTTATTCAACTGTGTGGAAAGGACCTCAGATAACCCGGGGCCCTTCCACACATCCTATTTTACAGTTGACACACACAAACTGGTTTCTTACTACTGGACGAATTGCTGCCAAATTTGGCCACAAGACACCTACAAGGAGTGACCATCACTAAAAAAAATGATTTTGTCATTTGGGAGCTGTAGTTGCTGGGATTTATAGTTAACCGACAATCAAAGAGCATTCTGAACCCCAACAACAACAGAATTGGGGCAAACTTCCCACACAGAACCCACAAAACCAACAGCAAATGTTCAAGTGAGAGAGGAAGGAAAGGAAGGGAGGAATGAGGGAGGGATGGGAACAGGAAGGAAAGAAGGCAAGAAGGAGGGGAGAAAGGAAGGAAAGGAAGAAAGGAGATGAGGAATGAAGGAAGGAAGGAAGGGAAAGGAGGGAGAGAGAGGGGAAGGAAGGAAGAACAGAAGGGAGGGAGGGAAAGAAGGGAAGGAAGAAAGGGTGGGAAGTAGAGAAGGAAGGAAAGAGGGAAGGAAGAAAGGGAAGAAGGAAGGAAGGGAATGGAGGGAGAGAGAGGAAGGAAGAAAGAATAGAAGGGAGGGAGGGAAAGAAGGGAAGGAAGAAAGGATGGGAAATAGGGAAGGAAGGAAAGAGGGATGGAAGAAAGGGAAGAAGGAAGGGAAAGGAGGGAGAGAGAGGAAGGAAGAACAGAACAGAGGGAGGGAAAGAAGGGAAAGAAGAAATGATGGCAAGTAGGGAAGGAAAGAAAGAGGGAAGGAAGGGAAGAAGGAAGGAAACAGAGTGATGGGGAGGGACAGGGAGAGAGAAAAGAGGAAGCCCCTTCACCGACATACCAACAGGCAGCTCCAAGTCCCAGTCCATGCTGCAGCAGCCGCAGTTGGGCGGCATTGGGAGCCTGCGGGGCGGGACTGAGCCTTCCTCCCGCGATCTACCAGGACGCCCTACGCGATCTACCAGTAGATCGCGATCTACCTAATGAGCACCCCTGATATAGACTATATGTAACTCCACAAATTAGAGTGACAAATTGGCAATTATTAATCTGGTTGGAATTGGGAGGGCACCATCGGTTATGGTGCCCAGACTAAGGGCATATTCACAATACATAGTTATATTGCTAGGATTTAATTTTAACTGTGATTTTAATATGCTTTGGAATCCCAGAGTTTGCAATTTGGGAGGTGCATATTTAGAATTTTCAGATATCTAGAGAATGTGGAATGATCTGCTGGAAGAGATCTGACAGCTAAATGAGCTGTCGAAATAGAAGACACAGCTGAATACCCATCTCTTCTGGCAGGCCTTTCCAGTCAACTTTGAACCATGAATTTTAGATTTACATTCTATTGTTGCTGTATTTTGATCTTTGTACCATGAGTTTAAGTGTATGTATTTTATAGTTGCGTGTTTTGATATACATATTTTGCTTTATGTATTTTATGCTGGTGTGTTTCGACTGTGCTGTGCCCCACCCCAAGCCACGAAGAGAGCTGAATAACAAGTAAGTCATTGATGGGTTGTTGTAGGATCCACCCAGAGGAAAAGTATTCTTACCATACATCAAAGGAATCACAGACTTCATAGGGAAGCTGATGAGGAAACACAACATACAAGCTATCTACAGACCCACTAAGAAAATCCAACAAATGCTTCATTCAGCAAAGGACAAGAGGGATCCTCTCACCTCTGCAGGAGTCTACTGTATACCATGCAGCTGTGGACAAGTCTACATAGGGACCACCAAATGCAGTGCCTATTAATCAAGGAACATGAAAGGCACTGCAGACTACTTCAAGCTGAGAAGTCAGCCATAGCAGAGCACCTGATGAACCAACCTGAAAATAGCATATTTCAGAACACAGAAATGCTGGATGACTCTAACAACCACCATGTCAAACTACACAGAGAAGCCATTGAAATCCACAAACATGTGATCAATTTCAACAGAAATGAAGAATCCATGAAAATGAATAAAATTTGGCTACCAAAATTGAATGATGGCTTTTCTTCACGAATGAAAATTCAGATTCAGGAAGGGCTCATGCCACCTCTGTTCTACAAGCACTGGTTGATAAGGTGAGGCTGGAGATCCCTGTGTACAACTAGTGGGCCACTGAGTCTGGACTAGATGGGCTGAGGCCCGATTGATTTTTTATGTTCTTATGGTTCTTAGCGGATGTGTCCTTCGAGCAAGAACTGGCCTCACCTTTTAAACCAAAGGTTCATCTGCTAGGGCCTAGCAAGCTGGGATGGTGGCAGTGAGGTCCTCAGGTCGTAGGTTTGGTTTGAGTTTCCTTCTCTTAGATGGTTGACTTTACAGGGTTAAACGAGCACCATCTGCCCGGGTTTGAAATCAGAGTTTTCCTTCTCTTAAGTTGGTTGCCAAAAGGCTAGAGAGCCCATCCTGCCCTTTGACGCTCTGTGTCAGACCCTTTGATTGTGACCTGTCTGGCATGGGAGGCTCTACCAGTGGCTACTAGTATGCCACCGCCAGCATAGCTCACAACTAGGGTACGCAAGCCTCTCCCCCACGACAATGGGGTGCCAAAATTATAACAGTAAATAAATAACAAAATTCAAACACAGGGGAACTTTAGACAAGAAACAAACAGGAACAGCTAGTCACCTCCCAACAAAGGATTTCCCCCAGGCAGTAACAAGCCACACCTAAAAACTGTCATGTAATCAAATGCTAATCAATGTGGTCAATTGAAACATTAACACTTAGCTCCAACAGACATGAGGTCTTTCTCCTACCCTGGACTTTCCACAGATATATAAACCCAATTTTCCTAGTTTCCAACAGATCTCACAACCTCTGAGGATGCCTGCCATAGATGCGAGTAAAATGTTAGGAGATAATGCTTCTAGTGGCCATACAGCCTGAAAAACCTACAACAACCCAGTGATTTCAACAATATATAACGTTGTTGTCTTATCAAACCACGGAACCCAGGATTCCATATGATGTAGCCATGTTAGTTATAGTTAAAAGCACTGTGAAATCACAATGCTATAGTTTAATAATTTAACATTGTAAAGGGTGTCTTTTTTACTAGAATATTCAGGCACAAATAAGTAAAACCACAGATATTTTGCAGCTACAAGTGTCTCACTGTATCTGTTTTTACAGCTACAAGTGTCTCACTGTATCTGTTTTTACAGGTTTGTGTGGTGCTTCCAAACGCATTTGACTAAAGACAACTTTAAGGCAAATAAACATTTGTCAAGCCATGGGAAGCAATGCCTCAAGTCTTCAGCCTTCGGTTTTCTCAGAAACTGTTATCTGTCTTCAGACCAAGAAAATACTCAGAGATTGGATGTGTCTTGTTTGCATTGCTAATTTTATCTCAGTGTAAATGGATCCTTGCCACATCAAAGTTTGTTCCAAGTGAGTTGTTGCAGTTGCTATGCAAAAAGTGGAAACAGCACTCTGTCATGCTCGCAATCTGCCGTCACAAACTTCCTTGTCTTTGTGCCATTAAATTCAAGCTGAAAAGGAAGAATGATTCTAGATTAGTATCAGACAGGTTTTGAAAATGAAATTTATACAGACGATCCATAACTCATTTGTCATTCATCTATGTAGGTTATAGCAAAGTAGGCATGTCCTTTAAAAAAATTAAACTAATATTATTGCAAAACTGTTAACATATAAAAACATTTTTTTTTCTAAGAAAAAAAAGAGAAATAGCTTAGCATAATGGTATGTTCTAAGATCAAGTGTGGTTTCATGGTTTGAATGTTGGACTGAGACTCAGGAGACATGGCTTGGACGAGAGGGGTGATTTTTAACACAACACACAAGTAGCTCTTTGATCCCACTTTAACTTCTATGGTTTCACCTAATGGAATTTTGAGCTTTGGAGACAGACTTACAATCTTTTTGAACAATGACATTAAATTATTCCCAAGCAGAGAATCCTGAAGGTTATATCAAACTACATATTTCAGGATTTCAAAGGATTTGACAAATGTTAAAATGGTGCTCAAACTGCACAGTATGGATTTCAGCCTTTATCAGATTTGCTCCAGAGGATTAGGATCCTTTTGGAATTCATGAGGCATAAGTAGAAATCAACTGTTACTTGTAAGTCCTTGTTGAAAGCAACATTGTGTGTTCAAGTAAAGACAAAAAAGTATATTTGTAACAATGTTCTTAAAAACTTAGTGCCCAGTATGATTTTCACTCAAATATACTAAATTCTCACAGCGTATTAACTTTCTGATATTGTTAAATGAGGGCCCCCTGGTGGCACAGTGGATTAAACCACTCAGCTGCTGAACCTGCTGGCAGTTCAAATCTGGGGAGCGGGGTGAGCTCCTGCTGTTAGCCCCAGCTAGCAGTTTGAAAACATGCAAATGTGAGTAGATTAATAGGTAACGGCACTCCATGTAATCATGCCAGCCACATGACCTTGGAAGTGGGTATGGACAGTGCTGGGTCTTCAGCTTAGGAATGGAGATGAGCACTACCCCCCTCCCCCCCGAGTCAGACATAACTAGACTTAATGTCAGGGGAAACCTTTACCTTTTGCATAATCCATTAAACTCCAACATGTTTGCTGTAGAGGGTGAGGAAATTGCTGGGTATATATTGAAACTAAAGTCCTACCAATGCAATCCTGTTTTTCCTTGGATGGCATCTCAAGGGTTATATCCCAAGGGATGATCATTTTTCTCCTTATCACATTGTACATCTCAAAGGGTGTGCCTTCATCTATTCATTTTTATAGTGTTTTCTTAGGCAAGGAATATGCAGAAGTGGTTTTGTTAGTTACTTCTCTGAAATGTAGCCTATAGCACCAGGTATTCATTGGTGGTCTCCTATCCAAGTACAAACCAGAACTGACCTTGCTTAGCTTCCAAGATCAGACAGGATCTGGTGCCTTTAGGATATTCAGATTCAGCTTTCACTGTCCCTGTGGTAGATGAATGGTTTTTATGTCAGTGATGCAGATCTTGGAAGTAGCACATTAGAATGGCATTGCTACCTCTAATATGTTATTATTTGAGAGTAGCAAAGACATAGCATGCTGAGTTTTGGTTTTTTTGTGTGGAATGATGCAGTAATATGTAGCATCTCCCAATTAGTAATGTTTGTTCATTATTCTAAAACATCATTTGGGTGGATTATTGGGAATAATTGCTTGCCTCCCTCCCTCTTATTTTTACAGTTTTAAAAATAATTAAAGTGTAATATGGCAGTAATACATTATACTAACACATTACTGGTAAAGCACCAAACAACACCTAACACAATAATTTTTCAGAAGAGATGTAACAGCAGTGCTGGTGTGTCAACTTTTATAAATAACATTTCTAGTTCTGCTTAAAAACTCAAGCTTCAGAAAGGGAGAAAAGTGGACTAGATTTGCTGGCAGATCCAGGGTGGAATGCGAGGCTTTGGATCCAAATGATCCAAAGCTGTTGCCGCCAACAAATGTCCCACATGCTTGGTCATCTGCACCTAGGGTTGCCATTTTTTGATATAAGAAATAAGGGACATTTACGGGATTTTTCACAAAAATAAGGGACACTTCATTAAAAACTTGAAACTCAAACATTAGGTAGAAATAGTTTTATTAACAGAATAAGATAATGATTGAAACTCACAAAAGAAACTGACTTATACCCTCTTAACAGTACCTGGTATGTTTCTGGATGCTTTGTCATGCAGAAAAAACATTATTAGAACTACCTTATTTTCTCCATCTGTATTTAGTACTTGACTTTGCTGACTTTAAAAGTGCACTGTCTAAACATTAAAATAAAATAATTTTTATAAGACAGTACATCTTCATGATTATTATGTCAATAGTTAATGGTATATTATAGTATGGGATACACAGCATTGTATAGTATTGGGATGCACAGCTAGGCCTATTTTAAGAGTAACTCTCAAGCAACCAGAAACTATCTTTATCCAACATGATCCAACATTCCCCTTGAATAACGGTTAATTAGTTCACTGTACTTTGAAAAAGTCCTGCCCTGCGAGTTGGAATCCTCGGGCAGGCATTGCCGTGGAAACCACAGCGCGCACCTTCCTCTGGTCAACCCCGCCCAGTCCTGTCCTGCTAGTCAAAAATAAGGGACAGGGCCTGAAAATAAGGGACACAAATTTTAGAGCCAAAATAAGGGACGTCCCTTAGAATAAGGGACATATGGCAACCCTATCTGCACCCTTGCCCCCAGATGTGCAATGTTGCTGCTAACTGAGAGAAATAAGCCATCCACTGCATGTGAAAGCGATCCACACTCCTGCCCAGTAGACCGATAGCCAGGTAAGAAAAGCTAAGCCAGGAAATCCCAATTGGATGCCCCCGCCCCACGAGGGTCTGCTTCCAGGAACGAACCAAGAATGGGCACCTTGGAAATCCCTGAACAGACTCAGAAATGGAGTCGGCAGAACGAACAATTCCACACCTGTATGCTTGTCCACAATGCCCTGCCTCATGTACAGAGGAAGAATTGTTTTCACAGCTACATACAATCCAGTTGCTGTTGCCCGGTTTTGGTCAAAAATTATTTAGCTGCTTGTGGTCCTATTTTTACCAGTTTTATACTTATTTATGCATTGCTTTTGATACAAAATGAATAAATAAAATCTGTATGAAGTATTTCCCTCTCACTAGAGTTAAAGGCAAGCAACCCAAAACAACAGATTTTTGTTTTCTGCTGTCCTGCTGGCATGAGCCCAGTATGGTTGTCTTTCAGGGTCCAGAGTTGTGGCCATCGTAGGACTTATCCAGGCAGCCTCATAATGCAGGACAAATAAGTGGGGTAAAAAAACACAGTATCTGACAGCAAGTCAAAACAGAAAGGTGTCAGTTCTGTTAAATGCTCCCCCGCCATCCTGACACATTTGTTTTTTTTAGAGGATTTTAGAAATCCACAAGATGGACAGGGGAGATCCGGTGGAAGTTTACTTTTATTTATTTACTAGCTTGGGGACCCGGCCCGGCCCTGCCTGGGTTATTTGAGAAAGTCATTGTGTGCCAAGGGTGATCCTTATGAGATGTTTACGTGGCTTGCAGTGCTCTCAGGAAGTTAGTGAAGGTACTTCAAGTCCCATCATCCATGGTCCATCCTCCTTCAAATGGCACCAGGATGTAGAGTGGGTCATGAGGGTTCTGTGTGTCAGGTTTGATCTTGATCATTCATTGGATTAGGTTTGCAGCAGTTTAGGGAAGTGAGTGAAGGTACTTCAAGTCCCATCATGCATGGTCTGCCCTCCTCCAAGCTGCACCAGGATGTAAAGTGGGTCATGGAGGCCCTGTGTGCCTAGTTTGTTCTTTTTTGGTAATTGGATGAGGGTCACAGTGGTCTCAGAAAGTGAGTGAAGGCACTTCAAGTCCTATCATCCATGGTCCGACCCAATCAAAACTGCAGCAGGATGTAGAGTGGCTCATGGGTACTCTGTGTGCCAAGTTTGGGCCTGGTCTCTGATCTGTAGGGGCTTCAATGTTCTGTGGGAAATGAATCGGGTGAAGGTACTGCAAATCCCATCATTTGTGGCCCATCCTGCCCTACACTGCACCAGGTTGTAAAGTGGACCAGTGGGCATCTGTGTGCCAAGTGTGGTCCTGATCCTTCTATGGTGTGGGCCAGAGTGCTCTAAGCAAGTGAGTTAAAGTACTGCAAGTCCCGTCATCCATGGTCCATCCTCCTTCAAACTGCACCAGGATGTAGAGTGGGTCTTGAGTGTTCTATGTGCCAAGTTTGGTCTTATTCTCTCATTGTTTGGGGTCACAAAGGGGTCGCAAAGTGTTTTGGTCTGAAACTCCCACCATGCCTGACTGCCTCAGGCCTTTTCCTTACCCCCTCTGCCACTTTAGAGCATCAAAATGTTCGTGTTGACGACTGCCTCAAGCCTTTGCCTTATCCTCCTCTGCCAGTTTAGAGGGTCGGAATGTTCGTGTTGGCTGGCCAATAGAGGCATTATGCAAATACTCCCTCACTGGCAACCAATCATGTTGTCAGAATGTAGAGGCTGGGAGCCAATCAGAACGCTGCCACATACATACAAACACACACACACACGTACAAACAAACATTCCGCTTTATTATATATAGAGATATTTTTTAAATTACTCTCTGAGATGTGTTGGACCTCATAAGCACTAATGTGGTTATCTGAATGTTGTGACCCAGCTATGGCAGCAAAAAAGTCCAGGAGTAGAAAAGGATAACAAATGTTTATTTAACAAGACATGGGAGTTGGTCTAACAAAAAATAGCCTTTCGTCGGCTGGAGAAAAACCCTCACTAAACCCAGAAATCCCTAAACCAAAAATGCCGAAGATAAAAGAACTATAAAACAAATAGCAGGCGTCCGTCTGTGGTATCCAGTAGAGGAATGTTCAAGAAGCGAAGTCAGTCACCGGTCCAAGGTCGTCAGGTAGGAGAAAATCAATCAGGATAAGGAGGAGACGTCACCGGGTCGAACAGGAGAGTATTCACACGAGGATCAAAAGGCACACGGCAGTAGGAGTAGTCTGGAAAATCAGGAACAAGAATACCAGGAACCAGGATACATGAGCTAGAACAATAATAACTCATTGACCACCGCAGGGATCAAGCCAAATACTCATATTTCTTATAGGACTCTCAATCAGAGTCCTCGGAGACCCCACCCAGCTCCAAAGCATCAGCATTCCTATTCCCTGCAGCTGTAGCACCAGGCCCAGATCTCCAAGCCAGCCAAAGCTCTTCTTGGCTGAAAGGGACCCCCTCTGCCTCAGAATGCGAAGACGGCCAGTCCCGGTCCATCTGGAACCCCAGAAACGTGCTGGTCCCCGAGTCCGCATTACATACATCCCTCACCTCCTGCACCAATGCCGAATCCAGATCGGTATCACTTTCCTCTGACTGCAATTCTGCATTCCCTGTGAACCCCTCAAAAGAGCCAGACTCAGAAGGCTCCCTAAGTAAATGCTGGATTTTCCTCCTTTGTTCATTGTCTTCATTAATGCTCGAGTCACTAGCCACCCTCTTTACTCCAGCTGTAGGAGCCTGGTCATTCAGAGCCGCGCCCCAAACTGAGCTATTGCTTGATGTTACTGCCTCCACACCTCCCTCCATGTTACTACCTGTAGCACCTAGAGGCTCATTCACAACACTGAATGTGCACACAAGCAGATTTCTTGTTATCTTTCCTTATACTCCTGCTGTCTTTACTTTCCCCCCTCTTGAACCCTATTTCCCTTTGAGGTCACTTGCCTCCCATGCCGATGCTCACTGTATAAATTCAAGCTCTGTTTAATTTCATATACACTAGAACAAAGGAACGGTTGCAGAGCAAAAACAATACAAAAAAAACTTTATTGCGGTCACTGACCAGCACAAAGTGGCCCACAAATGCCCTGGGAGGCAGAGAGTTTTCATGGGAATTTCATTCCAATTGTGCTTCCATTTACCGACTTGTGTGTCTGTGGTTCCATTTGTTTCCAGCCCATATTAGCTGTTTCAGGATTTTAAAATGCAGAAATGCACTGAAGCAGTCCACAGCAGTATATAGGAATTAAGTCATGTGTTTCCTTTGAGTGCAGGGATATACAATCATGCAAATATGTGCATTTTTGGTCAAAATTGGCTTAAGCGCACTTTTAAAACACATTTTAAAAAACTATTAATGTGATCCAGCATGCATTTTTGGCAAATATCATCTAGCCACCTGCCTCCTCTTTTATCCCAGTTCCTTCCGCATTTTAGAGCCTATGTAGAAGGGCCCTAAGATAAGCCTTAGGTTATAAGTCATTTCTGGCTTATGACAACCCTAATATGAACCTATCATGGGATTTTCTAGGACTGAACTTGTGTGAATCACCCAAAATCACCTACTGAGTTTCCCTGACCAGATGGGGAATTGAACATTGGTCTCCAGAGTGGTAGATCAAAGCTCAACTACAACATACCGGCTCTTTCATAAATCAAGTCCAGCTTTCCATATTTATATTGTAGATAAGGTTCTATTTTATCTAGAAAAGGTAAGAAGATTATAAAATCTGGAATACAGAAAGTTGATATTATGTAAAAATGAGGCGCTCCCAGACTCTGGCATTGTCAAATCTGAGAAATGTGAGACCTTCCAAAGTCTACACCTACCTCCACAATTCTGTACTACCCCCAAATGCCTCTGCTTTCATCTGGAGTTCATCTCAAAATATTGAAAGGAAATGACACATGTACTTGGGATTACTAGGAATGGTGCCCATGGAATGGGTTCAGGGGGAAAGGGTTTCACTTTAGGCTTCCATGCAGATTTCCTCCCTGCCCTATGTATTGTTGGACTCCCATGATTCCTCACCATTGACTGAGACCCCATCTACACATGCACAAAATGCAGAAAAGAAAGCCATTAATCAGCATCAGTGCTCTGTGGTTTGTGTAATCACCATTTGGGCTTCAAACTAGTTCTAGGATTTTCAATGTAATTGTGTGAATAGTGAAATCACTTTCTTCAATGCCAGTTTGAAGCTGCATTGATTGATCAGTTTAGGTAGGGAACCTCTATGTTAGCAGTGGATGTTGGATCTCCTGCCCATCAATATGGATCCCAGCTGCTTGGATCCTATCCTGGGGAAAATCAATCAATCAATCATTGTGATATACATGTTTTTCACTCCTCCCTTAAAGGAAATCCTGCCTATTTCCCACACTGGAGAAGGAGTTACTAAACTTCACTGTATGTTTGTGTATGAAACATACAGTGAAGTTTCCAACTTGCCTTTTTTAGGCAAAGTAATTGAGAGGGCAGCAGCGGATCAGCTGCAGCAGTTCTTAGAAGACACAGCTGGACTCGATCCCTTCCAGTCCGGCTTCCGTATTGGGCATGGGACGGCGACCGTGCTTGTCGCCATTACAGACCAACTTCGCCGCCAGCTGGACCAGGGTGGGTCAGCCCTGCTTGTTTTGTTAGACCTAACAGCAGCATTTGATACCGTAGACCATGCAATGTTGGCCCACCGTTTAGCCGTGACCGGGGTGGGGGGGACTGCCCTTAAGTGGGTAGCCTCCTTCCTCCGGGACCGGGGACAACGTGTGGAGAGGGGAGAGGAGGTATCCGGGAGACTCCCACTAAGTTGTGGGGTCCCCCAGGGGGCTATCCTCTCGCCCTTATTATTTAACATTTACATGCGCCTCCTGGCACAGCTGGTTCGTGACTTTGGTCTGGAGTGTTATCAGTATGCGGATGACACCCAGCTTTTGCTGAGAATGGACGGCAGGCAGGATACCGTACCCGATTGTTTCCATCTATGCCTTGAAGCCGTGACTGATTGGCTGCGTGCCAGCCGGCTGAAGGTGAATCCGTCGAAGACGGAGATCTTATGGCCTGGCCGCCCTGGGCTGGATGAGTGCCGGTTGCCTACCCTGGATGGCGAGCAGCTCAGCCCGTCATCCCTCGTAAAGAGCTTAGGTGTCCAATTGGACCCTTTGCTGACCATGGAGACTCAGGTCTCCATGGTCAGCAAAACGGCGTTTTACCATCTTCGCCAGGCTAGGCGACTGGCGCCCTACCTGTCCAGGGACGATCTGGCCACGGTGATCCAGGCGACGGTCATCTCGAGGCTGGACTACTGTAACGCCCTCTACGTGGGCCTTCCCTTGTCGACAGTCCGGAAACTCAAGCTGGAGCAGAATGCTCCTGCTCGCTTGCTAGTGGGAGCACCAATGAGAGAGCATATTACGCCCATCTTGCGGCAACTGCACTGGCTGCCCATCGAGTACCAGATTGCCTTCGAGGTGTTGGTGTTAACCTTTAAGGCCCTGCAAGGTCTAGGGCCTGAGTACCTAAGGGACCGCCTTACCCCGTACGTTCCCCCGAGATCACTGCGCTCGGAAGAGCAGAACTTGTTGGTTGTTCCATCACCCCGCTCCTGCCATCTGTCCAGTACAAGACAACGGGCCTTCTCATTTGTGGCTCCCATGACCTGGAATTCGTTACCCAGCCATGCCCGGGCAATTCATGAACTCGGCCCTTTTCGAAGAGCCTGTAAGACTGCCCTTTTCAGAACAGCGTTTGGCTGACCTGAATGAAGAGGCTTATTAGTGTCCAAACTAGACCTAAGATCTATGATCAGTTGACTACTGGCTATGTACTGCATGGGATAGAAAAGGTGAATAAAGAAAAACTATTTTCTTTGTCACAAAACAATAGGACTAGAGGGCACCCCCTGAAGCTCCAAGGTAGGAAAATTAGGACTAATAAGGGGAAATATTTCTTCACCCAGAGGGTCATTGGGTTATGGAACTCACTTCCAGAAGAGGTTGTGACAGCTGTCAGCCTGGACAACTTCAAGGCAGGATTAGACAGATTCATGGATACCAAGTGTATCGGTTGTTACTGAAAAGGACATTCAAGTGCCACCTCGGAGTTGGTTGAGGTAGGCAGGATCTTCCCCGGGTACTGGTTGTGGGGGGTCGGGAGCAGGTCAGGGTTTTGCCCTCCCTTCTGCTCGAGATCCCCGTGTACAACTGGTGGGCCACTGTGTGATACAGAATGCTGGACTAGATGGGCTGAGGTCCGATTCAGCATGGCTCTTCTTATGTTCTTATGTTCTTATGTTTACTGTGTTTTTATTGAATTTGGTTGTATGTTTTTATTGTACATTTTATTCTTGCTGTGATCCGCCCCGAGCCTGCAGGGAGGAGCGGAATATAAGACTGAATAATAAATAAATAAATAAATGTAATTACTGAAAATGTACAGATTGGTGCGTCATATCCTGGGGAATCCTTTGTTCAGGATCCCCCCCCCACTTAAAAATGATTTCCCCAGAATATAACATGCAATATCACTGAATGCTGATTTGCTGTTGATTTGGGGGGAAAAATGACCATTGCTCCATGGTTCATTCCTGTGCTAAATTATTCATGCAAAAATCCCAGGGAAATTGGTGGCACATGTCCAAGCCTAAGTGGTGTCAGGACTGCATTCTAGATTTCCCTCCGCAAAATTTAAGCTCTGTTGGTTATAGGCAATTGACATTCATTTCAGATAGTCTCATTATGTCATCAAAATACCATTTTGCTTGAATGCCAAATTTAAAAAAACCCTGACATTTAACATGTCATGTTTGTATGACTGCTACTGCTTCAACACCCAACTGGCATTAAGAAGCTGAGTATAAATAACACAATTTTGCATCTTTCATTTACTTTGTTGCACACTTGACTGGCACAATCTTTTATCAAAACCCAATTCGAAGTCTTTAGGGGAAAGACCTTGAAGAGATCTTATCTAGTTCTGGATAAAAATTGTCAGTTGCAAACACCAGCAGTTTCCCACCTACCTTTCCAGAAATAGGCACAGAATGTTGTGTCTTAACAGTGCCGTGCCTGGGGAATATAAATAAATCATATTGTCTGTTAATGGGTTTTCTACCACAGTGCCATGAAATATTACTGATGAGGATATGAAATCTTCAGACATTGCATTATGGAATGATGTGTGTCAAGAGTATAGTGGATTGCACCTGATAAAATTATAATCGAAAACCTTACTGCAAAAACAAACTTCCTCCAAAAGTTCTTCTCTACAAATTTTGTTGTTGCATCTTCTTTGAATATTCCTCCTGTACTTGATATAAGTACAGGTTGAGTGTCCCTCCTCTGGAATTCCAACATCCAAAATATTCCAAATCCAAAATTGTCCACATGGGTAGGTTACATAGTGGCACCTTTCCCCTCTAATGGCTCCATATACAACAAACTTTATTTCATGCTCAAAATTATTAAAAGGATGATGGCAAAATGCATTGGCATTTGCATATAACATACACATGAAACATAAATGAGATTGGTTGTCATTCATAGGTGCCATCTCCAAGATATCATATATATATATATATATATATATATATATATATGGAAGAATGCCAAAATCTTGCTCACCCAAAACCAGCAATACAGAAGGATGTTGTTGTTTATTTGTTCAGTTGCTTTTGACTCTTCATGACCTCATGGACCAGCCCATGCCAGAGCTCCCTATCAGCCATCACCACCCACAGCTCCTTCAAGGTCAAGCCAGTCACTACAAGGATCACATCTATCCATCTTGCCCTTGGTCAGCCCCTCTTCCTTTTTCCTTCCATTTCCCCAGCCCCATTATCTTCTCCGAGCTTTCCTGTGTTCTCATTATGTGGCCAAAGTACTTCATCTTTGCCTCTAATATCCTTTCCTCCAGTGAGCAGCCGGGCATTATTTCCTGGAGTATGGACTGCTTGGATCTTCTTGCAATTCAAGGCATTCTCAGAATTTTCCTCCAACACCCAAATACGATCCCCGGGAAAGGTAATGGCAACCCACCCCAGTATTTTTGCCATGAAAACTAAATGGATCAGATAAAGGATAGCACCGGGAATGTGGCGCAGCTGGCTAAGTGTCAGCTGCATAAGATCTCTACTGACCAGAAGGTCATGAGTTTGAGGCCTGCCCGGGTCGAGGTGGGCTCTCGACCTATTGTGTAGCCTGTTGTCAACTTTTGCAACCCAAAAGACAGTTGCATCTGTCAAGTAGGAAATTAAAGTACCACTTAGTGGGGAGGCTAAATTTAACTAATTTACGAGGCCATAAAAAGATCTCCAGGAAACACACTGAGGAATGAAGGAGTGCGATAGCTCCCCCTGGTGACCAGATGTTAAATTGTCTCTGTCTGTCTTGTGTGTTTGTGTGTCTAAATGCAATGTGTACATTGTAATTCGCCCTGAGTCCCCTCGGGGTGAGAAGGGCGGAATAGAAATAAGGTAAATGAATAAATAAATATTTGACCTGTATTTGGCACCCAATGATATCTCTTTCTGGAAAGTGACAACAGTTTTAGTGTTTTGTACTTAACTATATTGGCCAATCATTATGAAAGAGTTTTATATGAAAGCAGTATTAGAATTGACCTACAATACCATTACAGTATCTAACTGTATTTGATGGTTGACATGTCTTGATATTTAGACCAAGATCCAGCATCATAGAAGGATCCCTCATAAACCTTAGTAGATGATACTACTGTTTTGTGCATGGTTATACAAATATAGCCAGATTATTTGGGCCTTTTCTGTGGTGGCTCCCTGGTTGTGGAATTCCCTCCCAAGTGAATTTAGATCTGCTCCTTCCCTCCTGACTTTTAGGAAGCTGGTGAAAACATGGCTGTGCAATGAGGCCTTCGCACAATGAGGGCGGAGATCACTAATTGACCACCAGACATGGACTGTATACAAGGTCTGAGCTGGACATGATTTTACTGTAGCGAATAGTTTTTATGTATTTATTGTATTGGTAATTGTTAATTTTATTGTGAATTTTAGATGTTTTTAGATTTTAAATGTTAGCATTGAATTCTTGCTGTTTGCCGATCTGAGTCATTCATTCTATTGAGGTGAGAAGACCGGGGTACAAAAGTTTTAAATAAATAAATAAATTTGCTGGTGGTCCCGATTCTCCAGCAGTCATTAAATGACCATAGAATAGGATCCTGCAATTGAAAAGTAGGTTGTGGGAAGTAGTCACAAGGTCAGGAGAGAAGGGTAACCTCTGCAATCTCCAACTGAATAACTGATGAACTTGTCCCACATATTTGATTCCAGGGTTTAATATCTTATCCCTGATTTTATTTAAGTTTTAATATTTGTAATCCTTTTATTTTATACATATACACATATATTTCTACCACTCTACCATCCATATATTTATTTAATACATTTGCAAATATTCTTCTTGGGATAGAACACTTAATTGAAACAGAGCTTAACCCACTACTATTAATACATTATCACATGCTTCTACTAAGTAAACTGGAGTGGGGATGGAAATAAAAGAATATGAGCTCACTGTAAAATTCCTGAATTAAGAGCAAATTACTTATTTCAGATTCCTTTACTTGGATGTAATAAATATTTTTTACAATATGTATTTCATTTTTGAAGACAATGATGACCAGGTGGTGAAGAAGCTGAAGAAGAACCAGTTTGTGATTTCATATCGAGGCAGTCTTACCTCCAGAAGAGAGTTTATCTAGTATGAAGAAAACTAGCCAAATAGGGCTCTCTTTGACTGGGTCTCTCTCTATATAGAGAACTAGCTGTACCCGGCACGCGTTGCTGTGCCCTATTTTGGAGATGCGAGGAAGTCTGAGTATGTAAGGGTTGGAGTTGTTGTTAGTTATGGTGTTGTTGGGTTCATGGCTGTGTTGTTGTGGGTTGTTTTGGTGGGTGGGATGTTGGAGTCCTGTGGAGTTGTTGTTGTGTGGTGTTGCTGGCGTTCTGCATTGCTTGTGGATATACAATGTTTTTTGTCTTTCCGTCTGCTGTGTTGATGTAGAGGTTGATGCATGTGTGTGTGGGGTACTTTGGAAGTGAGTGGAGGTACTTGAAATCCCATTATCCATGATGTGTCCTCCTCTAATCTGCAGTCGGATGGAGTGTGGGTCATGGGGGGCATTGTTTGCCAAGTTTGGTCTTTATCTGTCTTGGTTCTGGGACACAGTGGTCTGTGGGGAATGATGGGTTTTGAAGTACTACAAATCCCATTATACATGGAGGTACTTCAAGTCCCATAATCCATGGTCCACCCTCCTCCAAACTGTAGTATAATGTAGCGTGGGTCATAGGGGCTCTGTGTGCCAAGGTAGATTACTGTAAATTCAGGCCATACACAGTGTCCCATGAGCTGAGGCCTAGTCAGGAACAGCAAGTTAATGAAGCCTTACTGTCAATTCAGGCCATACACAATGTCCAATGAGCTGAGGCGTAGTCGGGAGAATCAAGTTAATGAAGCCTTTCTGTCAATTCAGAGCGTAAACAGCATTCCATTAAGTGAGGCCTAGTCAGGGAAATTAAGTTAATGAAGCCTTACTGTCAATTTTGGGTGTGGTCTGTGATTTGTAGGGGTGTAAATTTTCTGTGGGAAGTGAATTGGGTGTTTGTGTTTGTCCCTCAGCCCTTTGCCTTATCCTCCTCTGACAGTTTATTATGGGTTGGAATGTTCATGTTGGCTGGCCAGTACAGGAGTTATGCAAATCCGCCCTTATTGGCAGCCAATCATGTTGTCAGAATGTAGAGGCTGGGAGAGTTGTTGGCAGCCCTGGAGGATGCTGGGAAATGTAGTTTTTTACTCATTGTTTTGGGGGCCTTTTAGGTTTTGGGGGGAAGTTTCTTTGCTACAAACGTACCTTGTCTGAGGCCTATTTCTGTTGGGAAGTTTGGTGTCTCTGCATTGTAAGGTTTCTCTGTTTGGGACGGTCGTTCCATGACGACTCTTCCTTTATATATATAGATGGAATGCAACAATTTGTTTATATGGCAAAGGATCTACAGCAGGGGTGAGCAATTATTTTTTCCAAGGGGCCGCATGAGAGCCAAAAAATATTATGGAGGGCCGCAACAAAAGGCTGAACTACAATCTACATAATATCAACAAAATGTGAACATTTGTATCATTTGTGATTCATTATATCAGGGTCAGGAACCTTTTTGACTCAGAGAACCATAAAAGCAAAATATTTGGAAAATTATTTCAGTGAGAGCATTATAATAATAATGATGATGATAATATTCATTCAGCCTCTGCTAATAATAATAACAATAACAATAATAATAACAACAACAGGTTCCTAGAGTAGGAGGAGACCTCCAAGGGCCATCCAGTCCAACCTCCTTCTGCCATAAGGGAAAAACAGAATCAAGGCACTCCTCACAGATGGCCATTCAGCCAATAATAATAATAACAACAACAGGTTCCTAGAGTAGGAGGAGACCTCCAAGGGCCATCCAGTCCAACCTCCTTCTGCCATAAGGGAAAAACACAAGGCACTCCTCACAGATGGCCATTCAGCCAATAATAATAACAACAGGTTCCTAGAGTAGGAGGAGACCTCCAAGGGCCATCCAGTCCAACCGCCTTCTGCCATAAGGGAAAAACACAAAGCATTCCTCACAGATGGCCATTCAGCCATCTTGAACCAAACTTGGCACACTGAACTCTCATGAGACCAACAGAAAGTACTGAGGGTTTGCTGGGCATTTACCTTGAGTTTAGGAGTTGTAGTTCTCCAGAGAGCACTGTGGACTCAAATAATGATGAATCAGGACCAAAATTAGCACAAATCCTCAAATTGCCCAAAGAGGCAGAAAAGAAGATAAGAGGAGGAAGACAAGAAGGGAATGGAAGCGTCCCCCACGTGCGCTCCGGCCTCGGTCCCACCCCTTTCCCCTTCTGGCCCCACCCCCTCTCCATTGCTGCACTCCCGCTCCTTCCCTCTTCCGTTCAGGTGGTGGAAGGGGGAAGGAATGAAAGGGGGAAAGAGAGAGGGAGGGATGGAGGGAAGGAAACAGGAAGACAGGAAACAGAAAAAGGGAAAGAGCGCCGAGGCAAGTGGGAGGGGGGAGGAGGAGGAGGGCGAAGGCATGCTCTTGCTCCTGGCCGCCTCCTCTTCTTCCCCCTCCCTTCCCTTCCCCTCCGCTTGCCTGCCTGCCTGCTTCTTCATGTTTGTAGCCGCCCCAATGGGAGTTCACCTCCCTCTCTTCAGGACAAAGCCTTGTGGGAGCCAAGGGCCAGACAGCATTGGCTGCTGGCCCAGATCTGGCCCGTGGGCCGTAGGTTGCCCACCCCTGCTCTACAGAGACCAAGGGTTCATTAAAGACTGAGTGATCACAGACAGAGCACCAACTAGACCTGGCCTCCTTTCCAACCTTCTTTATCAATGAAGACAGAAGATATCTTGCCTCCCCTATGCCATATTTAACAAATTTGGAGGTTCCTATTCATCAAAGGGCTTTCACCCTGGCTCAGTGCCATGCTCTCCCATCAGCTGTACTCAAAGGCCGCTGCTGAAAGACTCCTTTCCCAGAGAGAGACTCTGCCCTGCGACTCAGGTCATATAGAACATGTGCCCCTCCAGTGCCCGTTCTACAGGGATATCTGCACCAGGCTTATCTTATCTCTGCTATACAAGCACCCAGGCTGTTCAGGACAATTTTATACCTCCTTGCTACTTGTGGATACTACTTCAGCTACAGCCTACAATGTTGCAAAGTTTTGTGCAGCAGCATACAAAATCTGTCAGGGGATTACTGGTCCCAAAAGTTAACTGTAATCCAGGAATCATCTTCCTTGATTCTATAATTTGCTCATAGACCTGTGCATTGTATGTTTTTGCCCTGTTTCCCCTTCCGCTCCCTCACTTCCTATTGTGCTTCAGTATTTATATTTACATTTAAAATGTACTAAATGTACCAAGCTCATATGAAAATGTGACTTTTATTTTCTGCGCTGGTCTATGACCGAAATAAACGATTTGATTTGACTGAGTGATATTCATAAAGAAGACCATCTTTTTTAACAGCTGGATAACATCGAAAGGTGAGGTTTTGACCTAAGACAATTGTGTGGAGCATAGCCGTGTTTTTCATCCATTAAGATCTACCGATGGGGCCCTCCTTTCAGTCCCGCCTCTGTCTCAAGTACGCTTGGCGGGGATGAAAGAGAAGGCGGCTCCCCGGCTTTGGAATGCCCTCCCTAGGGAGATTAGGCTCTCTCCAAGCCTTCTGTATACAATTGAAAACATGGCTTTTTAGACAAGCCTTTGACCATTCAAGGACCTAGAGATTATTTCACCATGCATTTTATGAGACTGATATTGATTGTAGTGTGTCTTATTCTGCAGCTATTTTTGCATTTTGTTGCATTCTGCAGCTATTTTTGCACCGGGAAGTGGCGCAGCTGGCTAAGTGTCAGCTGCATAAGATCTCTCTGAAATGTAGGTCATGAGTTTAAGGTCTGCCTGGGTCGGGGTGGGTGCTCGACCTTAAGTGTAGCCTGCTGCTGACCTTTGCAGCCCGAAAGACTTGAATTTGGTCCCCCTCCAGGTAAGGGTGCCGAACCTATTTTGGTTCGCCCGAAGAAACTTATGGAACCCATTAGGTTTTTCCTGAATGCTCTAAGGATTCCAGCAACTCCCCAGCGACTTGGTCGACGGGCTTGTGCAATCCTGGAATACCAGTCTTTCCACCACCTTATATTGGTACGCCCCTATCATGCGCTTTGTCATCCCCCGTTGTAAACCGATGCCATGGCACATATATATCATTATTTTTATCTACTATAGCCTGTTTTGAGGAGTGCTATCTTTACCCTTTTGCTCGAAAGAATAAATAAATAAATAATAAAGTGGGGAGGTGAATTTTGACTGATTTATGAGGCCATAAAGAACCCCAGGAATCGCTGAAAGAAATGCGGAAGAACAACAAGGGAAGCTGGAAAATGCTGAGAGAGATGAGGACTGCATCAGCTCCCCCTGGTGGCCAGAAGTTTGCCAGAAGTTTGCCAGAAAATTGCCTCTTTGTTCGTCTTTGTTCGTCAATATATGTATATGTTGAACTGCAGGGATTGTCTGCAAGTATATGTACTGTAATCCACCTTCGGGGTGAGAAGAGTGGAATATAAATGAAGTAAATAAATAAATAATAAATAAATTTTACTGATCTTAACCGGGGGGGATGATGTTTATGTTAGTTGCTATTGCTCTGTGTTATGGTCTTTCCACCTTTTTTTTTTGGGCGTATTTGTAACTTTGAGTGCTTTGTGAGCTGCCCTGAGACACTCTGGGAGATGGTGGTGGGGTAAAAATAAAGGTTTTAAAAAAAATATATTATTATTATGAAAAAGGATTTTATAATGTTATATAGCACCATCAACCCCAGAGTTCAAAAACACAATTTTTAAAAATATTTTAGCCATCTTTATTATTCACACTTATTCTAATTTTATATATGTCAATGTACATAAGAGCCTTGTATAATGCCCCCCCCCCCCCCCGCTAGAACATCGCTACATTCCCAGAAATGCTTTCTGAATATACCAATCCAATTTCTTCAGCATGAGCATATTGCATTTGAGACTTCTGGTATATAATATCATCTATAGGCTGTTCAAAGTTGATCTTCTCTTTATCTTTTTGGCAGTATTTGAATAAACAAATGCAATGGTTTTTGATACTTGATAATATTTTACGGTTACCAGTTACATGGTGAAATTACACGTTTGACAGCTGCCAAGTCAAAACAATTGAGATATACTAGAACATTGAGACATACAGAGTTAAACATTGTAAGTAAAACCTGGCATTGAGAACTAAATGGCAAAATCTGGAATTTAATGTATTTGAAAGGATTGGACTCGGTTATAAAAGAAGTCATTATAACAATGGAACTGCCTAGTAAAGGCATGATAACAAAACGAAAAAAGCCGATACTAAAATCAAAAGGGGGGATTTTTTTTTGATTAGTATATCAAAGACTTACAAAAAAATTCCCAAAATTTTCGGAAATGTAACTTAAGTACTAACGAAATCGTTAGAAATTGTATGCCAGAGCATGCGCTTTCCAGATGGTTTTGGCCTACAACTCCCAGAAATCCTAACAGCTGGTAAATTGGCTGGGATTTCTGGGAGTTGTAGGCCAAAACTTGAATAAACCACACTGAATTCTAGATGGGACTCTCCAAATAGGAAGGAGGGAGGGAAGGAGGAAGGGAGGGAGGGAGGGGGTTTTCTATACTTGGAAGCAGCAAAAGAAAAGGAGGAGGAGCCCCCCTCGCTCCTCGCTGCCTCTCTCTCACCCCGATCCTGAGGGAGCGAGGGCCCAAGTTTGCCCAGGCTGAGAGGAAAAGGAAGAGGCCTGAGGCTGTGAGGAATGGTGGGAGGTGAAGTCCAAAACACGTGCCTGGAGGGCTGAAGCTGGTCCCGGCGATGGGGCAAGGCAGAGCAACGGGGAAGAGAAGCATCTGAGAGAGCGCCGGGAGAGAGAGGAGAAGCTGCGCAAGACGTGTGTGTGTGAATCAGGCCCCTGCGATGGGGCATGCATGGCAGCAGAGCAACGGGAAGAGAAGGAGGGGGAGAAGCCTGGAGAGAGAGGAAGGCAAGCGTGTGTGGTGAATCAGGCCTTCGATGGGGCATGCATGGCAGCAGAGCAACGGGGAAGAGAAGGAGGGGGGCGAAGCCTGGAGAGAGGAGAAGCGTGCGCGGCGTGTGTGTGTGAAGCAGGCCCCCGCGATGGGGCATGCATGGCAGCAGAGCACCGGGGAAGAGAAGGAGGGGGGGAGGAAGCCTGGAGAGAGGAGAAGCGCCTTGCGGCACGTGTGAATCAGGCCCCTGCGATGGGGCATGCATGGCAGCAGAGCAACGGGGAAGAGAAGGAGGGGGGAAGCCTGGAGAGAGGAGGAGAAGTGCACGTGTGTGTGTGTGAATCACTTTCCAGAATGCATTGCTCTACCTAGCAGCAGCGTCACTTCCAGTTCCCCCCATAGAAATGCGGGAAAAAGAAGAAGCTGAATGAAGGCGGGGAAGGAAATGAGGGGGGAGAAGACAGGGAGAAGTGAGTAGTACAATAATTAATTAATTAATAATTAAGAATTTCTAACGATCCTAACGCAAATTGTTGGCCTCACGGACCGTAAAAGGAAGTCTACTTCCTGGTTCGGGGCAGCGATCCGTAAAACAACAAAAGTCCCATTAATTACGGATTTCTAACGAATCAATTAGATTTCCGTTTCAATTTTAGCATGCCTAGTAAATAGATGAGTCGCAATAAAGCACCTAGGACTGAATAGATGGACACACTCCAGACTTTTTCACATCAACAAGGGGAGCAAAGGATCACTTATAGGCTGAACTTCTTGCCTATTGAAGAAATATAATTGCAAATTTGATGCCAAAATGATCTCTTCCATTGGCTAATTAAGGAACATCTGCTCCAGATATTGCCTTTCTCCTTCCTTTTTCCTACTTTTCCCTTTGGTTCTTATGTGTTGGACTATGAGTTTGCTAAGAGAGACTGCCACCTTTAATCTTTAATATCAGTATAGTGTTTAGAAAATGGCAGATAGTCTATGGCCTAAATTCAGATGTTCATCCCAAATAGAGTAGATTCCCTAACTCTTGACCCACACTTTCTTCAGTGAGTCTACTTTCATTGGGATAAACCAATAGTATCAGGGCCTATATGTATTCTATGCTACTACTGTTCTGACTCTGATGCCAATCCAGAAATGACCAGGAAGTTTCTGGACAAAAGTCAGAAACATTTCCATAGTTGATGAAAATGTTTATCTGACTCCTAATATTCAATAATTTTGTACCCAATAATTTCCATCTTTGCCTTGAAGCTGTTACTGGATGGTTGTGGACCGGCAGGTTGAAGGTGAATCCGGCGAAGATGGAGATCCTTTGGCAGGGCCGTCCGGGTGATAGGGATATCCAAGTACCAACCCTGGATGGTGAGGCACTATGCCCATCATCATCAGTAAAAAGCCTGGGAGTCCTTTTGGACCCTCTGCTGTCAATGGAGGCCCAGGTCTCCAGTGTCAGCAAAACTGCGTTTTTCCATCTTCGGCAGGCAAGGCATCTGGCTCCCTATCTGTCCTGGAACAACCTGGCCATGGTAATCCAAGCCACGATCATCTCACGACTTGAGTACTGTAATGCTCTTTACATTGGCTTGCCCTTGACTCTGATCCGAAAAACGTAGACTAGTGCAGAATACTGCAGCCTGACTTCTCGCAGGGGAGTCTGGGAGTTGTCGTATAACACCTATACTCCGGGATCTGCACTGGTAACCAATTGAATTCCAGATTACTTTCAAGGTGCTAGTTCTCACTGGTCTGGGGCCAGTGTATCTAAGGGATCGCCTAGTCCCATACAACCCCCCCGAGATCACTACGATCAGAGGATCAGAACCTCTTGGACGTCCCCAGCTTAAGATCTTTCCGCCTAACGACAACTTGGCGGAGGGCTTTTTCAATCATTGCCCCGGTGTTGTGGAATGCCTTGCCGTCGGAGATTCGTGCTCTGCACAATCTGTACACCTTCTGCAGACCATGCAAGACTCACCTATTCAAGCAGGCTTTTTGATTAATATTATGACCTTTTAAACTGCTTTTAAAGTTCTTGTTCTTATATTATGTTTTATTCATTCTATCTCATATGTAAACCGCCCCGAGCCTCGAGTGGCAGTCAAAAATCGAAATAAATAAAATAAAATAAATGGATGCTTATAGAACTGCTGAGACATTGCCCAGGTGCTGAAAAAGGTAACAACCTGGTGGAAAGCTGACCTTGATTCTCATTAATTTGCCAGTGCAGTCACATAATGTTAGGTGGCTGGTGAAGTTCTTAGTGCAGAGATATCTTCTGACAAAGAATTGAATATTGTGCATTATCTTAATGATTCAGACAGCTCATAATGCATATCATCATTTGTTGCTGCTGTTGTAGTTGTTGTTGGTGTGTGCGTTCAAGTCATTTTTTGACATATATCAATCCTATTGCAGGATTTTCTTGGTAAAAATTATTTGGAAGGATTTTGCCTTTGCCTTCCTCTGTGGCTTACTTAGAGAATATGACTTGTCCAAGGCTGAATGGGAATTCAGGCTCTGATTTCCAGAGCTGTAGTCAAATATTGAAACTGGTACACCAGATTGGCTCACTATTTCAGCCTTACTTAGATCTAATTTGGAAAAAATCTGTTTCGCATGTGATGTCAGGAACCATCTTGCTTTGTTTGTTCATTTGAAGCCCCAATTTGCTGCATCTACTAAGCTCAAGATACTATAGACAGCTCTATCCACAACAATCTTCTAAGGGAGCAGGAAAGTGAATCCGACAAAGAATGAGAAAGTAGCCCAAGGACATCCAGTGAGTTTCATCAGGCTCAAGCCTGAATCTTCCAAGTCCCAGTTCAACACTCTAACCCAGGGGTGGCCAACTATTTTTTCCAAGGGGCCACATGAGAGCCAAAAAATATTATGGAGGGCCGCACCTAAAGGTGGAACTACATGCTAATCTACATAATTTATTTATTTATTCACTTACTATATTTACCATATATGTATTACACATCATTAATATTAACATATTAATATATCAAGAAATATATATATACTATATTATAGTATATATATAGACATTATAATATATTGAAATTATAATATATAATATAACATTATATTATATTATTTATTATATTATTTTATTATTATAATAAAATTATTATACAATAATAATAAAAACCACTAAAATAAAATAATGCTTCCTTGTAGTCCCCTTCTCTGGAGAGTTTTATGCAGAGGCCAGGCAGGGGAGGCAAGCCAGGGACTCTTAGGAGGGCCAGATAGAATCGTCCAAAGGGCCGCATCCGGCCCCCGGGCCACAGTTTGCCCACCCCTGCTCTAACCACTACAACACTGCATTGACTTTGAGATGTTAGGGCTATTATTGTACACTGCTGCAACAGGATGAGTGCTGAAGAAAACAATAGTATATAGCTAAGATATCATCTGGAAAATCCCATAGAGATTTTCTTGGAGCTGTTCCCAATGATTTCTCTTGTGCTCGATGAGTTATACAGAGCAGATTCATAGCTTCCCAGTGGAACAGATGGACGCAGAAGAGCCTCCCACCTTCTGCCTCAGGATAGTTAATAGCTGGTGCTATAAGAAATTAAGACATTTCTCAGCCTCCTCTGACATGCCCTTTCCCTCAGCTTCAATTTTAATCATATACTAAATAAATGGCCTAATATTTGGAAAGAAAAAATTAAACGACGTTCTGCTCCAAGGGCTATTTCAGCCCATGCACTGAAATCATGCTTCAGATAGTGCCAGAATCAATATGGATCTCAATCAGTGTCATTTGGGATCTGTAAATTTCATTTTACTGCTTTAAATATATATGTGTGTGTAATGTAGAAAGCTCAAACTATGCTGTGGAGTTTATTAAAATCTTCCAGTTGAATCCCACAGCTGTTTATTTTTTTAAAAAAACATATATTTGAAAGGCAGATATCATTTGCCAGTACTGACATTGGTGATCATGAAAAAAGCATGCAAAAGTTCATTTTTAAAAACATAAATTCCAGCCTATATATCATAGGTAAACTGCTTCTAGTTAGAACAACCAACTGGGATCCAAATGTCAAACTAGCCTATTTTCTTTCTGGGGAGAATCTTTATTCAGTCCACTGCATAGCCAAATTTATTATAAAAGCTGCCCACCTGAGACATCTCTTTTTCTCACAAAATGGGGTCTCTTGTCATGGCAAGGAAGTTATTTAAAATCATTTTGTGATTTAAATTAATCTGGTTTTACCAAACTTATCAGTTAATCAAGTTTTAAGTGCTTAAATGTATTTTTAGCTATCTATTTTAGCTAACTAACTATTAAGATAGGGATTTGTGCTTATTGTGTCTTTGTATACTTGTCTTTTGTCTTTTACTCTTGATATGATCAGAGGACTAATCAATAAACAAATCCATCTAGTATCTATATCATAGGTAGATAAGATGTTCTGGCTGGATGTAGGGTTGCCAGTTCAGGATTATTCCTGGTCCAGAAGATTCCTGGACAAAACCCGAAACCTAGGAATAACCCCCTGGTGATACTAGTCTGCTGTACCGTACTTAGGGAGATGGGAGATTACAAGAACTGGGAAATTTAATCTAGGACATTTGGACCTTATCAGATGGTCCGTGGTGGCAGGCCCGGATTACTCATAGGGCCACCTGAGGCCATGGCCTCAGGTGGTGGATTTGGGCAGCATTTCCGGGCCTGAAGGAAAGGGTGAAGAAAGGAGTGGCGCCCGCCCGCGCGAGGGACAACAAGGAGCCGGGTTGAAGTCCCGCTGCCCCTAGGGCAATTAACGCGGCTTCCCCCGCCGCCGCCCCGCTCGCATGGGCGGGCGTCACTCCTTCCTTTAGTGAAGGGAGGAGGGGTGCTAGTGCAAGCGCAGCGGCAGCGGGGAAGCCGCGTGAGACACCCTAAGGGCGGGACTTCCAGCGGCGCCTTGCCCGTCACGTCGGCAGTGGCTCCACCCCTCCTCCCTTCAGTGAAGGGAGGGGGCGGAATTGGCATGACGGACAAGTTGCCGCTGGAAGTCCCGCCCCTAGGGCAACTCACGCGGCTTTCGCCGCCACCGCCCCGCTCACCCGTGCCCCAAATACGAGTAGGGCGGCGGCGGGGGAAGCCGTGTGAGCCTCCCTAGGGGTGGGACTTCCAGCCACGCCTTCTCCCTCATGCCAGTTCCGCCCCCTCCTTTCACTGAAGGGAGGTGGGGCGGAGCCGCTGCCGGCATGATGGACAAGGCGCCGCTGAAAGTCCCGCCCCTAGGGCGACTCACGCGGCTTCCCCCACCGCCTCTCCGCTCGTATTTGGGGCACGGGTGAGCAGGGCGGCGGCGGGGGAAGCCGTGCGAGTCACTCTAGGGGCGGGACTTCCAGCAGCGCCTTCTCCCTCATGCCAGTTCCGCCCCCTCCCTTCAGTGAAGGGAGGAGGGTGGAGCCGCTGCCGGCGTGACGGACAAGGCACCGCTGAAAGTCCTGCCCCTAGGGAGACTCACGCGGCTTCCCCCGCTGCCGCCGTGCTCACGCGGGCGGGCGCCAGTCCTTCCTTCTGTGAAGGGAGGAGGGCGCGAAAAAGCGGCAGCAGAGGGGGAAGCCGCGTGAGTTGCCCTAGGGGCAGGACTTCCGGCGGCGCCTTGTCCGTCATGCCGGCCCCACCCCCGCAAGAGGCCCTGCCCCCCGGAGGTGGCATTTAGACAGGGGGGCCTTGGGCGGCACAGTCCGCTAATCCAGGCCTGCGTGGTGGTGCCACTTGCTTCTTCTCCTATACTTTTACAACAGAGCCCCGTCTGAAATTGCTCTACATTGTGGGATGGGAGCCAGTGGGCTACTTTGTAAAAGTATAGGTGAACCAGCACATGCTGCCAAAAAAGACCTCATGTGATGAGGTCATTTGTTATATCTAGAAAGTAGATCCAGAACAGAACAGAGCATGAATCATCACAGGGAGCTCTGTGGCTGAGAAGGAGTGACAGCAGTGACTTGGAGACAAGTTAGTCCCTTCTCTGCTGATCAGTACAGAGAAAGGGTGATGGTGGTGGGGTGTGTGTGGACAGCAGATCAAACTAAACATGAGACTATCCAACTGTCCTGCAAAGACTAAAGTATTCCCTAAAGTTGGTTAGTGTAGCCCCCTGGCTATGGAACTCTATTCTGAATGAAATTAGATCAGCTCCCTCCCTCCTGACCTAGTGAAATCCTGGTTGTGGATTTGCAGAGTGACGGCTGAGACCGGCTATTGATTAAAGTTATTGACCACATTGTGCGGACTGAGTTGGACATGATTTTATCTTGGTGAATGGCTTATATGCATTTTATCTGATATGTACGTTTAACAGATTGTTTATGTATGATGTTTTAAAATGTTTTTATTGTGAGCATTGAATTTTTGCTATTAGCCAGTCTGAGTCCCTCTATGGAGGCAGGGAAGATCAGGATATGAAATTTTTAAATAAATAATAAAATCAGGTTAAGGGCCAAAAACTCTGGATACTTATCAGAGGTCACTGTGCAATGTGAAGACATTGTATGTTTAATTTTCTTTTTAAAAATCATGAATGCAATTTTCCTGCTTCTTGGCAGGGGGTTGGACTGGATGGCCTATGAGGTCCCTTCCATGATTCTATGAAGATATGGCTTTATTTCCTGTCTAGGGACAACCTTGGAGACTCAGGGGCAAAATATTGGGAAACTCGCATTGTTGGAAGATTCCACGGGCTGCAGTTCAAAAAAGGAATAGCTTTTCCAAACTCTAACATATTAGAAACTTGAGAACTGTAAAGCTTGGGATTATCTGTTTCCTCCAGTAAATTTAACAAAGGAGTGCAATGAACGATCCCATGACAGGTTCTAATTGTGCAATGTGGGCACATATGCAAGCCTTTGATGCTTGAAAACAATTCATATCAGAGTAAACATAGATTTTTTTTGCAAAGTGCAAGCTGCCAAAAATAGGACAAGAAAAGTAAGCTGCAAAATTTACTTAGACAATCTGGCTTTCTGCACATCTTGGCTAAGATATTAGTAACAGCAGGTTCCTATAAGATTATACAAAATAAAAAAAATCTAGGCCATTCTCAGATGAATACCAACCAGAACATGCAACATGGAGCCACCAATCAAAAATAAGTGAGCCCAAAACCAATTACTTTGGAGAATGAAGTCCTACCTTATACAGAAAACTCACAAGAATGTTTAAGGAGGCAGAAAGTATCTAATTTACCTTACCCCTACATTTCATGGATGAAAACTGGGATGTGTGTGGTCAAGACAAATGAATAGAGTTAAACCGCATTCTGTGCCTTATATGGCAATGTAGATGGGACCTCTGTTTCAGATCTGTCAAAACAAAACTCAGAGCTGGAGCAACTTTCTTCCTAGAGTGGCCTTGTACAATTTCCTAGTATTCCACCTGTCTTTGGTAAAATATGTTGCTTTCATTTATGTTCTACCTTTCTCCCAATAATGGGACTCAAAGTAGCTAACATATTCAAAACAATACATACTCTTTAAGTTACACTATTTGACCAAATTAGTATTAGTAAGAGTTAATATATAAGGATAGAAGGAAATGTTGTTAGTACATATATTTTAAAATGGAATAGCAATGACAATGAACAACTCGAGGTTCTGTGATTCTTGAAGTTGTGTTCTTGAAACATAGCAAGCCCCTAAGCAAATGGAGCTTTACTCCCCTTTTCCTTAGTACCAGGGTGGCAGAAAAACATCCAATAATCACTATCAACATGACAAAAACTGCAGGAGTGGATCTGTACTGGCAGGGCTTCCACAGTTGACTGAAAGCTTAAAGGAAACTTCTAAGGCTTCACATTCAGTAGTTCTCTGCAGTCCCAGAGATACAGCAGGTTATATGCAGGAAAGGTGGCAGAAGAAACACATTACAGGGGTTATATGCTTGCTTTCCCCCATGGATTGTTCTACTTGCCATTTCTCTCTGACTTGTTAGTAGGTAATTTGTGTCAATTCTCATGTCGCCTGAAGATACTAGGTGCACTGGTTTAGCACAATGAAAGTGCTGATGTGGCCTCTGTTGTGTAACTTTCTAACTTCAAGAAACTCTTTCTATACTGACCTTTGTGTCTCGGTCTTTCACTGTTGTCCCATGTGAATTGAGAGTTCAGTCTAGACCACTCTCCTGCATGTAAAGAAAGAATAAGTTGCGCGTGGGTATGTGTTTAAGCTGCTTTCTTTGAGGAGCTCTTATATGCCATGACATATAATGAACTTCAAGACAATTCCAGAGTCATTAGAATATGAAACAAAACAGTAGAAATCAGCCATTTCTTATGTGGAACAGCTTCTGGTTCAGGTTTTAGTCTGAAATTTAAACTATTCAAGCTTTTGAACCAGCACTGGGGATAGGGTTAAGTTATTCATACTTTCAAGAGGGTTGGACAAGCTCTTGAAAGTGTGAGTTAAAATCAGAATTGATTCACTGTTCAGGGCCTTTCCACGCTGTCCTTTATCCCAGGATCCAATCCCAGATTATCTGCTTTAAACTGGGGTATACGAGTACACACTGCCAGATAACTGGGAATAAACAGATAATCTGGGATCAGATCATGGGATAAAGGGGCAGTGTGGGAGGGCCCTCACTGACAGGGGATATTATCATACACATCCGAAAAGATGGGTTCTCCCATCTTGGCTGAGACAACCTGCCTGCCTAGCCTAGTCTTACTGCACAATTCCTTTTTGAGCCCACTTTGAGCACATTAACATTACTACACATGCAGAGACATTACTCCTCCCAATCCATACTCCATATATGCTCCCCTTTTGGTTTTTTTCAATAGAAGAACTGGGAAGCTTTGATAGTTCACAAGTCTGAAACTGCACACTTCCCGGTACCTTGTATTTTAACATTTTTGAAGGCGCAATGTTTTGCATCTTGTTTTTTTAAAATTACTTTGACATATTAAAACTCTTAATAGTGTGTTTATTCGGCTTTTTAAAGTAGGTCTTTATTTTTAAAAAATAGCTTTTGCAATGAGACAAAAGTACATACAAGTGGGGAATTCTGGAAAAAAAGTTTCATTAAGAGGAGAAATTGCTTTTTGCAGGAAATGACCATTGCTTTGTTCATTTCGTTTTTATAAAAAGCGACCAGGACAACTGATCCACTTTTTTTTCTTTGCAGCCGAGAAGGAGATCATCCTAATGATTGAAGGAGGAAAAGTTAAGTTTTTCCTTTGTGGTCAGAAGTGACATGCCACAGTGGATGTCACAATCCCCAAAACCAACGACTAAGGCACATTTATCTCACTGCATAGTAAAATGTGCTATAAAAAACCGGATGGAAACTGGTTCAAAAGCCAAATAATAGTTTTTAACTGTTTTCATATATTACATCTTCCAGGTGACTTGAAGCTTAGTTTGAGTTGAGATTAGAATGATGCCATGTGATAAATAGTGCTTTTAGAGAATTAACAACCTGGATGTTCTGCTGCGCTTTTGATTAGGCAGTTCACCAGAAATTGTCCTGTCCCTACTTAAAGCTCTGCACTTTACTTCTACTCTCTATTAGGCTACCTCTGCATGTTAGACAATGGTATTCTCCAGCCCTACCCATCTGATGCCGGCACCTTCCATGGGCTCCTTTAGAAATTACAGCAATCATTGAGCCTGAACTCAACTATGGTTCCTTTATCTTACCCATATTGTTTTTATGATGTTGTTATGACTGTGTCTATTTTATTTTATTCATTGATTTTAACTGTGTCTCTGTTTTTAATTTGTAATTTTTGGGCTTGTTCCTTGTAAGCCAGCCCGAGTCCCCTTGGGGAGATGGTTGGCGGGGTATAAAAATAAAGTTGTTATTATTATTATTATCTTGTCGATGTCTGCCACTCACATCGACAGACATCGACAAGATGGCAATGTGGTATCCCAGCCTAGCATGGTGTTCCTGCTTAGTGGTCAGAGACAGCCCCCGGGTGTTCTAGCTGGGCCCGCTAATGAGAAGGAATTTGACAGGAGGGCCAGTATCTGTTCTTACAGGAGAGATTGGGGTGAGAAAAGGGGGGTGCGTTGGACACACAAGAATTAGTTTGCTTTATTAGTTTGTGCCCAGGCTGATCTAGCCAGATGCAAAGCTACGTTTGGTACGAAATGACCTTAGCCAAGTTTCTCTGTTCACGGAGGCTGCAGGAGCGGCCAGTTTTAAGTTCCACGTTTAAACCGCAAGGGCGGGTTACTTTGTCTTTTGGACTCTTGGACTCTCTTGGTTTCAAGCCTTTTGGATTTACAATTTAAGAACTTTTTGGACTATTTTGACAGTTGCTTTGATTGCTTTATTTTCCTCTTGGACTATTCTTCATTTTATTCTAAATAAAATTATATTCATTGCATCTGCCTGGTGTGTGTGATCTAGGGGGGAACTGCCATCGTTCTAAGGTGCAACTGGCAAGCCTTTACGATCATAGCTCCCACTCTTTGGAATGCTCTGCCAGAAGATGTGCGAGCTTTGAGAGATTTAACAAAGTTCCGCAGAGCGTGCGAGACATTTTTATTCTAGCAGGCTTTCAAGGTCTGTTTTGGCTAACCAGTTGTAAATAGTTTTATAGTTTTTAGCTAAGTGTTTAATTTTTTCAGTTGTTTTAAAGTGTGTTTTTATACTCTCTGTAAACCGTCCTGAGCCCTCGGGGAAAGACAGCATACAAAACTGAATATATAAATGAATAAATAATAACATTATTATTATTGTCTAGAAAGCCTCCAATGTTGTGGTGATCTCTATGGAAGCCACCAATGATGTTCACAGCACTTTCCTCTTCCTGTTGCATTCAGTGACATAGACCAATGTTTCACATGTTATCTGATTTGGAAGACTGGAAATCCTTTCCCCATATTTGCCACTAAGCAGTATTATATTTATGAGCATTGGTTCAGTGGCTTCAGGATTCTCTAGGTACTGACACAACTGATGCCCAAAAAAATCAACAGTGGGGCTACCACTTTGAGTAGCATGCACAAATCCCATTTAAGATTAGAAAGGAAATCTGCTACTGAGTTGTTTGGACAGTCTCAATTCCATACAGAGAATGAGGGAATGAGAGATGATATAAATATGTCTCACATACGACTCAGTGCAATTAAGAGTTTAAACTAATCATACAATTACATACTGTCTAATAAGGTTTCAGAACAGCAGTAAGAACAGGCAGAGTACAATAGGCATCACTTCAAATGATTTATTGATTTATTGATTTACTATATTTCTATACCGCCCCTCTCAGCCCAAGGGCGACTCGAGGCAGTTTACATATGGCAGTAAATGCCCACAAGATAAAAATACAATAAAAACAATTAATGCAATAAACAATTAGCAATTAAAACCATAAAAATTACAGTTCTCAGTGTCTCATTGTTAAAATCATTTTCCATCGCATCGTCATATTATTCATATAATGATGCAGCAAATTTCTCTCTAAAGAGGATTTTTTTCCAGTGGTGGCATATTCACACTGTGGGTCTTATTCTAGCCTGCTGGGGCAACAGGTTCTACAATTCAGGTGTGAGGAAGTCTGAGAAAGTCAGCTTGTATGAGGAATTCAGCTCATGTAGCAGATGTTGAGTGACACACAGGGGATAGCAGTGGGTAGCCCCTGGCCATTTCTTTCTGTTGATATACAGAACTGCATGTTCCATTTGTGTACTTAGCTTTGCAATATCTCATCTAGTCTTCTGTCCTCAAGGAATCATTAATGTGGATTTAAGATTCTGGTCAGTGTCTCCAGGTAGAATGATGGACAGCCATGTAGGTGCCATTTTGTTGTTTGTCTTAGGCAAGAAAATATCTTGAACTGGTCCCAAGGTAGAAAGAATACATGGTCTTAGAAGCTCACGTTGTGTCTGGTAACCCATGTATTATGCTATCCTTATGCAGAGGAGAGCTGGTACTACTTATATAAAATAACACTATGGAACACATTTTTTGTTCCTGGGTTATAAATGTAATTTTCTAATTGGTCCTATCATAAAAACATGGAAAAGGTTTATTAAACTGCACAAACTTTGTTTTTGCAGGACATCCTGTAGCACATTTTGTTATAGTTTTTCAATGAATATCTCATAAAGGACTTCATCAGATGCAGGTCATCAAGTTGGGGAAAAGTGGGGGCATCTGTGGGGCTGTGCACCAAATCCAATGGGCAATGGGGGGAAACTCTGTGCCCCACATCACTCGCATCATCCCCTTCCCATGAAGGAAAGCATCGTTGCCCAGCTCTCCCCCACCATGCTTTCCCCAGCTTAGGCAATGAAACCACAGGAAGTCTCCAGTGTTCTCAGTGCGCCATCCTACAATGCTTCCAGGACACAGCCCCACCAGAAGTAGCCCTGCTTCATGTGATGGGTTCTGGCAAATTCAGTCCTGGCTCCATTCTGGAAGCATCCTAGGATGGAGCCAAAGAGCAATGTGTTGAGGTCCAGAGTCTCAACCAATTCAGTATAGTTTGTGGCAGCCACAAAAATGAAGTTTCTGGAGAATAACAACTACTTTCAAAGTAAGTACCACACAATTAAACAGGAAATAACACTTTCAAATCAGGAAGATCCCCCCCCCCGAAAAAGTTGTTACCTAATGCAGTGATTTTCAACCAGTGTGCCGCGGAACACTAGTGTGCCGTGAGAGATCATCAGGTGTGCCATGGAAAATGGAACCATAGCACTCTCGCATCACCTAAGAAGTGACGTGAGAGTGCTATTGGTCACGCCATCTTGGATTCGCTCAGACATGTTTAAGTAAACAAAGTTAGAGTTAGTGCTGCAGCTGCATGTCAAGTGACAGTGGCAATTTGGGATCACAGGAAGACAAGTGAGTGACAGTGATGGAGAAGTTTTTGAGAAGGGAAAATGCAAATGCTGAACCGGGCCCTGGACAAAATTATGACACAGATGAAGGCCCTAATATGAGTGGTGGACAAAAGAAAAGACGGACAGCTGTTGAGCAAGAGCTTCGTGCGTGTCTTTCTGCCATTCCTGCCAGGATATCTATGTTGTGTTCATCGAAACAGGCCCAGGTTTCACACTGAGTGTATAAATACATTTAAAAACATATTAACTATATGTATTACTGTGTTAGAGTGTCATTTTGTGTCATTTTGGTTGATGGTGTGCACCAGGATTTTGTAAATGTAAAAAGTGTGCCGTGGCTCAAAAAAGGTTGAAAATCACTGACCTAATGTAATAGACCCACTTCCAAAATCATTCAGACATTGGCTCCAATAATCATTGTGAGAATCTGCCATAACTTTGTGTTGGAAAGGATGATAAGAATTTTGCATATTCCTAGGTCATATGTCATGCTGAGATGCACCAATTATGCATAAGCTGGTCAAAGACTTGAATTCATAAAAGTGAATTACATAGAGATGATCCAGGCAGTTTCAAAGCTTCAGACTAGTCAAAATATATATTAAAGACTGGAATATGTATTAGTGCCTTTCCATATGTAGAAAAAGATTTCTTACCGCACAAAACCAAGTAGTCAGCACAGCAAAGAAAAGACCATTTTTATTATTACCAAGTCACAATGTGCAGAACATCGTCAATCTTGTTACCAATAGCTTTGTGTTATTCATCTATCCATTCCCTTTATAAATTAGATAGGAACTTTGGTTCAAACAAGATGTACAACTAAATGTGGGCAAACCATCACAAATTGTGTGGGACCAAAATACCCCATATACTTATACTGACACTAGGCACCCTGTATAGAAATTGGGCAGAAAGTTTATGGTTTTGTTTTCTTATTATTATTTTTATTTTATTTACATTATTTTTACCCCGTCCTTTTCAACCCCCTGGGGGGGGGGGGACTCAGAGCGTCTGACAAAGGCAGCAATTCGATGCCACAGTATAAAATATAAAACCATAAAAACATACAGCATTAAAACAATAACAATTAAATTAAATTAAATTAAATTAAAATTTGAAGTGCACATACCAGTAACTAAATCTTTGGAGAAGCATTTCAATCTTTTAGAATGGGGGAAAAATAGTAACACTGCGAAACCACGAAATGTTGCTATCAGAGCAAAGGGAGTGTAGACATCTTGAAAGCTTCAGAGGGTTGGACTGAGACCAGGAGGCTCAGATTTAGCAGCAGAGACTGTAGCTCCACATTACTGGTTTAACTGCTCAAGTGAGTACCATCTGACAGAAGATTCATGCATTTTGTGAATGTGTCTCAATAATAGCTTCATTCTTAAATGCACTAGAGACCAAGGCTCATTGAGCACAGTGGGACTTCTGAATAATTGTGAGCAGGATCAAGCCGTTTATGTGTTGAGTGGTACTTCATCATTGTTTTCCCATTAAAATGTTATATACAAAAATTGCCCTTTTCAATGTTCCACCTTTTTGTTACAAGTGTCAACAGTTTTCTTTTATAAATACACAGAGGTTATTTGGGCACCTCAGTTAAGGAAAGTTATTGACAAGCTGGAATATGTCCAGAGAATTGTGAGAAAGTTGGTTTAGGCTTTGGAACCCAAACTGTATGAAAAAAAGCTGAAGGAGTGGTTATATTTACCCAGCATAAACTAAGAACGAGGATTGACAACACAGCGATATTTAAATATTTGAAAAAAGGAAGATATTACCTGTGAGATCTCCAATCAAAGTAGAACAAAATGGTACTGTTATTTTCCATGGTCTTTCATATCTTCTTGTTGACTGCTATAGTTTGGCTTATGCCTTGATAGGATCTGTAGATTCCTTTTCAGCTGTACTGCTACCAAGTCGGACGACTATACTGATTCATTTAACTTTTCCTCACTAAGGTAAAGGTTGTCCCCTGACATTAAGTCCAGTCGCGTCCGACTGGCAGTTGGTACTCATCTCCATTTCTAAGCCAAAGAGCCGGCATTGTCTGTAGACACTAGGCATGGTTTCGAACCCAAAAAATCGCGATTCTAAAATCAAATGGGGGTTTTTTGATTAGTAAAGAAAAGACTTACAAAAATTTTTCCAAAAAGTTCTAAAATGTAACTTAATTACTAACTAAATTCGTTAGTAGTTTGTATCTCAGCGCATATGAGCCCGGGATTCTGCAGCAACCCCCCAAAGAATATGTATGTGTGTGCACCCAGGCAGCAATGCTGTGCCCGGGGTTTGCCTTTTCCCCGCTCAGAGAGAAGAGCTTTTGCAGTTTGCACTGCTTGAGGAGGGACCACAGTCAGAATACTTCGGTTTGAATTTTACTTCTTATACCCATTGTTATTACTGCTGTATTATGCATGTGCATGGAATGTAGGTATATGACCAGTTGGATTACTTATAATATTAGGCACTTACAGTAGCATTCATTCTATTATACATTAGGTTGGTTTCTCACCCCAATACTCTTTGATGCTTTAGATCCTGGCAGGCAGGAGGCAGGAAGCCTGGAAAAATGTAAACAGAGAGGTTTACTCAGAAGTAAATCCACAAGAGGGCACTTCATCCAAAGTGCCCTCCTTGCAGATTTTCTGAGTAAAATCTCTCTGTTTACCCATTTCAGGCTTCAAGCAAAGAAGGAGCGAGTTTAGGGCTTGCCTTGCCATAATACTTACTGGCAAGGGAGGCGGGAGGTGGTGAGAGAGAGAAGGAGGGTGCCCCCTTACGACCTAATAACGACACTTAAGAAAATCCTGGCCCCCGAAGTTCTATAAAGAAAGTCCACTTCCTGGTTGGCCTTCCAGGTGCGGAAATACTCAAAAGTAGCATTTCTTACGAATTTCTTACGAATCATTTCATTTTCATAACTTTTTTCTCATGCCTAGTAGACACCTCAAAGGTCATGTGGCTGGCATGACTGCATGGGGAATTGTTACCTTTCTGCCAGAGCAGTACCTATTGATTTACTCATATTTGCATGTTTCTGAACTGCTAGGTTGGCAGATGCTGGGGCTGACAGCAAAAGCTCATGCTGCTCCATGGATTCAAACCTGCGACCTTTTGGTCAACAAGCTCAGCAGCTCAGTGGTTTAATACAGGGCACCACTGGGGGCTCCTCACTTAATGTAGTACTTTATACTTTGTTGTTTTTTAACTGTTTATTTAAATTCCGCTCTTCTCACCCCGAAGGGGACTCAGTGCGGATTACATTACACATGTGACAGATAGTCCCTGTCGGAAGACATACAAATGACAGTACACAGTACACAGTGCAATTTTAGAAGATTCCGTCTTCCTGTCTGCCTCGTAGGGTGTGCGTCGCTGGATGTGAATTGCTCCATTACGTCATTGTTGTTATGTCATTGAAGCTCACAGACTCCCCTGCTGCTGTCTAGAAGAACAACTTAATAACACTGCGCAATCTACTTGGGCAAATAAATTAAGCCACTGACTAAGATCATGTGGGCAACCCCAGACTCCTTGAGCAATAATACCATCAAAGCTAGAGCAGAGGTGAAACAGAGAATTTTAGACATTCAAGTCCAAGAGGACTTGACGTGCCTCGCTAGTGCAGGCTCTTTGAAATGGCTAGCGGCACTGAATCCCACCTACAGTCGTGCCCACTATCTGACGGCCAATCTACCAAGACACCTAAGAGTGGCTCTGACAAGGGCAAGGTTTGAACAAAATGAATCAATGGTTAGATATGGTAGATACCATTCCATCCCTTACACAGAGAGAACATGTGTCTGTGGGGCCTAGGAGGTGGAAGATCTAAATCACATCCTCCACCAATGTGTAATATATGAAAAAGAAAGAAAATTTCTACTTGAAATTTTCTTACTCAACAAATCCCACTGGGCTCCGACTAATAAAACTACTGTATATTCCTCCTCTCTAATCCCAACCGGTTACTAATTACCAAAGTAGCAACATTCTTCTACAAAGCTAATAAAAGTGGGCAACGATATATTGCCTCAATTGGAACTGATTGCAGAGGGAATGAGGATACTTAAGGAACAAACACATGGGTATCTAGGCTAGGAATTTTGACCAAAATGAAGCAGAAAGGCAGAGGTGCCAGGAGAGTATTTGTTATTTCATTACAGAACGGTTGTTAAATGTACGGTTGCACAGTACGGAACCAATGTTCAACGCTTGATACATGTATTTCTTTTGCATGGTTTGTTCTGCTTGATATGGCCTTGTGGCTAATGCAATAAACTAAACTAACGAACTAACTGTCGGAAGACATACAAATGACAGTACACAGTACATAGTGCAATTTTAGAAGATTCCTTCTTCCTGGCTGCCTCGTAGGGTGTGCGTCGCTGGATGTGAATTGCTCCATTACGTCACTGTTGTTATGTCATTGCGTCGTTACGTCACAAGGAGGTGCTGTTGTTCCATACTCATGACGGGAGCTTCTGTTCCGCATTCCACCTTCCGGACAACCAATTTCAGGCGTTGTAAAGTCCCTCTGTAAAAAATCTTCCCCGCTTCGTGGTTCCCGGTTTTATCTACTCACAGCTGGGCTGCTTTCGAACTGCTGGGTGAGCAGAAGGACAGGGCTGCAATAGCTGGTTGTCCAAGCCAGCTCGGGGATTCGAACTAGCAACCTTCAGGTTGCAAGTACAGCTGTGTTACCACTGTGCTATCTCCCCAGCCCTTGTTGTTGCCTTCCAGTCATTTCTACTTATGGCAATCCTAAAACAACAGTATCATGGGATTTGCTTAGCAGGATTTATTTTGAGGTAATTTCCATTGCCTTCCTTTGAGACCAAGAGAGTGTGAAGCCCCTTCTACACTCCCATATAAAATTCAGATTATCTGCTTTGAACTGGATTGTTGGCAGTGTAGACTCGTATAATCAAGTTCAAAGCAGATGATGTTGATTATCTGCTTGGACTTCCATGGATACGCAGAGATTTGAATCACTACACCACACTGGCTCTCTACCACTCCGGAATGTTATTATGTTAGTTTTAGCCCAGTTTTTCAACTTGCTGAGGTCATCCTTAATTCCTGATTCTACCTTCAGTGGTAATAGTAACTGCTCCCAGGAGGTAGGTGTCATCCTTAATTCTTGATTCTACTTTCCATGGTAATAGTAACTGTTCCCAGGAGGTAGGTGTCATCCTTAATTCCTGATTCTGCCTTTCGTAGTAATAGCAACTGCTCCCAGGAGGTAGGTGTCATTCGAAAGTGTAATGAGTACCCCCTTTAGTCATTTGTCCTAATATATACAAATAAAAATGTAATGTTCGTTTGTTGGATTAACACAACTCCAAAACCACTGGATGAATTGCTGCCAAATTTGGCCACAAGACACCTACTAAGCTAAGGAATGATTATCACACCCCCCCGATTTTGTCATTTGTGAGTTGTAGTTGCTGGTATTTATAGTTCGCCTAGAATCAAAGAGCATTCTGAACACCACTAATGATGGAATTGAACCAATTGTGGCACACAGGACTCCCATGACCAACAGAAAACACTAGAAGGGTTTGATGGGCATTGACCTTGAGTCTGGGAGTTGTAGTTCACCTACAACTCCCAGAGAGCACTGTGAACTCAAACAATGATGGATCTGGACCAAACTTGGCATGAATATTCCATATGCCCTAATATGAACACAGAAGGAGTTTGGAGAAAACAGGCCTTGACATTTGAGAGTTGTAGTTACTGGGGTTTATAGTTCACCTACAATCAAAGAGCATTCTGAATCCCACCAATGACAGAATTAGGGCAAACCTCCCACACAGAACCCCCATGACCAACAGAAAATACTTAAGGCCATCCAGTCCAACTCCCTTCACCAGGGCAAGAAAACATAATCAAAGTCCTCCTGACAAAAAGCCATCCAGCCATATAGATAGATAGATATGATTCACACACAGAGAGATATAGTATCATAGAATTGAAAGGGACCCTGTGAGGATCTTTTATTTCAAACTGTGGAGAACCGACCATCGCCTCTCTCTCTCTTTTGACCACTGTGGCAGGGCTGGCTATCCCACCGCTGCCACCAATTTATGTGTAAACACCTGGGGTTTTACGCTACCACCAATTAATGTGAAGATCGTCTTCAGGCAGGGTGATCCCTTCCAATTTGATTTCTCCCCCAGGTTAATCAATATGTGTGGAGATTTCTCTCAGTCGTCACTGCCACCATTAGGGATACTCTGTTTCCCGTCTTACTTATGGATTGAGACACCTTGAGGCCAATGTGTATGAACAAAGAACAAATATGTTTATTTTGATACTTTGTTTGTGGTCACAGGCACTTAAGCGTAACAGTTGCAATGTTTGATTTGGAGCTTATGGTTACTTTACATAACAGTTCAATGCTTGGTTACAATAAAACTCTTCAATACTTTAACAGACTTTCCTTTGACTAGAACTACAGATAATCCTTTCCTTGGGATCTATCTGTTCTCCATTTTAGCTATTCTCCTTAATAGCTGTCTGAATTCTCTCTACTTCTAACTACACAGCTTCACTAAACTCCACACCCCTTCTTCTCTCCCTCTCCCAACTATTGGTTTCAAATTCCCGAGTCTATCTCTTCTGACTCCCAGATCCTAACTGTTTCTCTTCCAGAGCCTAACTGCCTTTCTGAATTTAAAATGCACATTTTCCCTCTGTTCTTGACCTAAGCTCCGCCCACTGGCTTCCAGTCAATCACCAGGGTTCTCTGCACCTCCCCCCAGGCTGCTGCTAAGCTCCGCCCCCTCTGGGAAATATCTACCCTAAAATGGCCATTCTCTTCAAGCAGCACTCAAAATGGCCACCATATTAAACTGGGCTTCTTTCCTGAGCTTATCCTGGTCTAAAAACAGGCAGTTCGTCACAGACCCCTAAAGAAGGACAATTATTGTCATAATACAGAGACCAAAGAAGCCAAGCCCAAGGGTAAAAAAGGGATAACAAAAGTTTATTTGAACAATAAATGGAAAAGGACTAACAAAAAAGTAGCCAACTTGGCTCAAAACCCCTCAAAAATCCCAGAAAAACCCCCACAAAATAATGCAGCAAAAAGCCCCAAACCAACACAAGACGTCTGTCTGCGACGTCCGATGTGGGAAGATCCAGAACAGTAGTCGAAAAGCCAATCCAAGGGTCAAGGGCAGGAGAATGACAGATGAAAGGAGGAGGCAGCCAAAGGTAATCAGGAGCCGAGTATACAGAAGATACAGAATTCATAGTCCCCATAAAAACACAGTGCCAGCCTCCCTCCATGTCATACAATACCAAACTCTGTAGCAGGAACTCATGCAGACTCAGTGGAGACCAAGCCCCGCCACAGGAATACACAGCTAAACAGAAAAGCAAACATTGAATCCCAACCCCCCACCTTTTCCCAAACATCAGCTAGAGCTGCCACAGCAGCTCACCCCAAGCCCAAAGGTAGAGAAGTAACTCATAACTCACGAGTAACTGGAACCAGGAACAAGGCACACAATATCAGGAGCACAGGAATATGAGACACAAGACTCAGATATCAACTCTTTGACTGCCACAAATGCAGCCCCAAAAGCCCATTTCTTTTATAGCCCCTTACACATCAGATTCGTCTGAAGACCCACCCTGTTCATGAACAGCAGCTGCTTCATTTCCTACCGCTGCTGAACCCTGTGCAGTCCTCCAATTTTCCCAACGATCTTGGAAGCTTAAAGTGTCCCACTCTGCTTCTGAATGTTCAGAAGGCCAATCCTGATCACTATCAAAGCCCAGAAAGGTACTATCACCAGAATCTTCATTACATACAGTGCATCTCTTACTGAACCAATGTCCAGTCTAATTCGACATCACTCTCTTCTGACTGCCTTTCTTCATTCCCAGAGAAACCTTCAAAGGTTTCTGAATCAGAAGGAGCTCTAAGTATTTGCCGAATCTTTCTTCTCTGTTCCATCCTTTCAAGACTAGAATCACTAGCAGCCCCTTTAATCCCAGCTGCAGGGGCTTGATTATACAGAGCCTCGCCCAAATCCATACTACTGTTTGAAGCTATTGACCCAGCATCTTCCACATTGGTACTAGCAGTAGCAGCCGAAGGCTCAATTACAACAATTATATTTTGCATATTCCAGAGTAGGCAAACCAGACAATCTCCACATCAACACTGACAAAGAAACAGCAAGAAATACTGTTTACCCACAAGCATAAAGAAATTACATATATTATAAACCAACACTTTCTCATTACTTTATTTTCCAGATCACCAGACTGGGCCACAGCAATGCCTGGCAGGGGACAGCTAGTCATTTATAAAAAATATTGGCCTACACTGAATAGAACTAGGATGACAATGAACTTTTGGTAAACACTCTTGAAGTTTGGTCCCTCAATTAGTTTCAGGTCTTCCCAACATTTGCAATGTTTAGCTCAGTATTTCCCAACCAGTGTGCCATGAGCGATCATCAGGTGTGCCATGGGAAATTGGAACCTCCAACACCCTTTCTTCCCCCTCCTGCTGAACACTTTTTCTTCTCCAGTCAGGCTCCCATCTTCCCAGCCTCACTCTGTTTGCTTTGCTCTGGAGCGAGTCTGCGCAGTAGCGCCCACATGGGTCACGTCTTCCTCCCTCCCCCCTCCACACTCATTGTCAGCCCAAGGGGGTCTAATGGCTCACTCAAAATGGTTTAATAGGTCCTTAATCCAGGGCAAGCAAAGAAGTGGCAGTCTCTTCAAAAAGCCCTCCCTGGCCCGCCCCCTGTGGGCCCCTCCTTCCTCAGGGATGACCATCCGAAAAAGTTCAGGAAAGGTGCCTGTTTGGCCCTCAGGATGTTGCTCTTAGGGGGCGGGCTTGGTCCGTTAGAAAAACGGGCCAAGCGGCGCTGACAATGCTGCCCCCTTGGATCAAAATGGGGCAGAAGTGGCAGTCTCTGTTAGGAGGGAGAAGAAAGGGTGCAAAGCTGCATGGGCAAACTTGGACCTTCCAGGTGTTTTGGACTCCAACTCCCACCATTCCTAGCAGCCTCAGGCCCTTTCCCTTTTCCCCCTCAGCCACTTAAGCAGGAAAGGGCCTCAGGCTGTTAGGAATGGTGGGAGTTGACGTCCAAAGCATCCAGAGGGCTGAAGTTTTCCCATGCCTGTTTCAGGGACCTTGTAGTGGTGAGCCTCCTTCCAACATTGTGATTCTGGATAGAAAACAAACAACAACATAACATAACATTGTTTGAGTCCATAGTGGTCTCTGGGTGTAGGTGAACTACAACTTCCTAACTCAAGGTCAATTCCCAAGCAAACCCTTTCAGCACTTTCTGTTGGTAATGAAAGTTCAATAAGCCAAGTTAGGTTCAATTCCATTGTTGCAAGAGTTCAGGATGCTCTTTGATTGTGTGTTAACTATAAATCCCAGAAACTGCAACTCCCAAATGTCAAGGTCTATTTTCCCCAATCTTCATCTGTGTTCACATTTGGGCATATTGAGTATGCATGCCAAGTTTGGTCCTGATCCAACATTGTTGGAGTCCACAGTGTTCTCTGGATATAGGTGAACTACAACTCCAAAACTCAAGGTCAATGCCCACCAAACTCTTTTAGTATTTTCTCTTGGTTATGGGAGTTCTGTGTGGGAAGTTTGTGTCTTTCTGCCATTCCTGCTAGGATATCTATGTTGTGTTCATCGAAACGGGCCCAGGTTTCACACCGAGTGTATAAATACATTTTAAAACATATTAAACTGTATGTATTACTGTGTTAGAGTGTCATTTTGTGTCATTTTGGTTGGTGGTGTGCCCCAGGATTTTGTAAATGTAAAAAGTGTGTCGCGGCTCAAAAAAGGTCGAAAAACACTGGTTTAGCTCATGTTTTAGCACCTTGTTTGCAAGACTTTCAAGCTGGTGCTACATATCCAAATGTGGTCAAGGTTTGTCCATCAACACTGCTGCCTCTGCTGCTCATCGCCGCTCATTTGCAGTGCACTTCCCACAACGCTCCTGCTCAGTTATGTCTCATGCTCTGTAAGCACAGGACCCATTTAAATAGGTCCAAAAGGTATTTTACGATCCCTCTCCTTCTATGCTTTTTGAATGTGTAATCAAGTGATAAAACATCAAGTTCACACATTCAGCTGTGGCTCTTCAACTGTTGAGTAATCAAGTAATGAGGCATAGAGTGATGAACATGCAAGCGTGATTCACCACTAAGTCATTTTAATGAAGGTTTCATAATGTAATGGCTTGCTGCAGTATTAAACAGCAATAGTTAGAAAGCTTTCAATGGCCAGATGCACCTTCTTGTCATTGTTTTGCCAAGCACAGAAACGAAACCATAACCTTCCACATCAACACAGAAGATACGCTCTCGCTGAATGAAGCCTGGCAGTTTTATTAATCTGACGTGCCATTTAATTTGCCTTTCTATTAGCATTCTTGCTACCGCTCTCAGCTCCTTTCCTCCTGTTTTTGGACCATTTACAAAAACCTAAATTGGAATTCTCGTTCCCCAAAGATTTAATAGCACTGAAGCTGTAAACAGCAAAGGGAGGATCTGATAGGCTCGGCTGGGATTGCAAAGCAGGGAGAAAAAGCATCATTTTGCAAGCATGGGGAGAAGTGACAGAAGCAGACTAAATTTAAAATTAGTAAATAGAAAAGGAGTCCTGAAGTTTTGATTTAAATTGTGGAAGTGGGGAGAGAAATTTCCCAAAATAAGATGTTTTGCCTCGAGAAAATTTCAGGGTCATGACCCAGAAATAAAGACCAGATGGTTGGGATTTCACCAGCAAGTAACAGATACTGAAAGTTTCTCTACGAGGGAGACAAAATGATCCAAAACCATGAAAAGTAGTCAGGGTACATGCTTTCTTTTTTCTTTCTTTTTATTGGAAAGACATGACAGAAATATTATACCCCTTCCTGAGGCAGGGTGGGAAAAAGTAGATTAGGATCTTTCGGTAAATATCTAGGAGACTGGTGATAGCTTGACAAGATTTTAGAATTCTGGCTGTTGAACACTAGCAAGAAGAAGGCACTTACTCTCATCTTTCATGCTATTTTCCTATGTGTGTTTTAGGTAGAGAACAGTAGAATTTCCCAGCCCTCATAGAATAGAATGCTTAAAGGGAGAGAAAGTTTAGTGGGTTTTTGTGTGGGAGCACAGCAGAAGAGAAGGAAGACAAATACACTGGGTTGCTGTGAGTTTTCCAGGCTGTATGGCTATGTTCCACCCACATCTATGGCAGGCATCCTCAGAGGTTGTGAGGTTTGTTGGAAATTAGGCAAGTTTGTTGGAAATTAGGCAAGTGGGGTTTATATATCTACTAGCTTGGGTCATTTGAGAAGTGCAGCAGGATGTAGAGTGGGTCATTGGGGGGGGGGTCCTGTGTGCCAAGTTTGGTCTTGATCCATCAGTATTGGGAGTTACAGTGGTATCATGAAATTACTGAAGGTACTGGAAGTCCCATCATCTGTGGTCCAACCTCCCCCAAATTGCAGTAGGATGTATATTGGGTCATGGGGCTCTGTGCGCCAAGTTTGATCTGTATTGGTGAATGGATGAGGGTTGTATTGTTTTTAGGAAGTGAGTGAAGGTACTTCAAGTCCCATCATCCGTGGTCCATCTCACACAAAACTGCATCAGGATGTTGAGTGGGTCATGAGGGCTCTGTGTGCCAGGTTTGGTGTTGATCAGTGATTGGATTAGGTTTGCAGCAGTCTTGGAAAGTGAGGGAAGGTACTGCAAGTCCCATCATCCATGGTCTGCCCTCCTCCAAACTGCATCAGGATGTAGAGTGGGTCATGGGGGCTCTGTGTGCCAAGTTTGATATTTATCGGTCTTTGTTAGGGGCCACAATGGTCTTTGGGAAGCAAAGCGCTTGGAAGTACTACAAATCCCATAATCCGTGGTCCATCTTTCCCAAACTGCACCAGGACGTAAAGGGCGTCATGGGGGTTATGTGTGCCAAGTTTGGTTCAGGTCCGGCTTAGGCCTAGTCAGGAGAATCAAGTTGAGGGAGCCTTACTGTCAATTCAGGCTGAGGGCTAGTTTTTAAAATCAGCTGAAGGAAGCGTTTTTGTAAAGAACTCTGTCTGGCACCTTTGAGATTTGGGATGTTGGAATGCTGGCCAATCCATGGTCCATCCTCCCTCAAACTGCACCAAGACGTAAAGTGGGTCTTGGGGGTTCTGTGTGCCAAGTTTGGTTTTGTTGTCTCATTGTTGGGGGCTACAAAGTGTATTGGACCTAAACTCCCACCACGCCTGACTGGCTCAGGCCTTTTCCTTACTTCCCTCTGGCACTTTTGAGTCTCGGAATGTTCGTGTTGGCTGGCCAATGGGAGTTGTTTATGCAAATAACCCCACAGTGGGAGCCAATCCGAAAGCTGCCACATGTCCTTCCACCCTTCCGCCCTCCGGACACATACAAACATTCAGCTTTATTAAGGTATACAGATGAAATGTCCAGGGTGGGAGAAAGATCTGTTTGAGGCAAGTGTGAATGTTGCAATTGGCCAGCTTGATTAAGATTGAATATTCCAGCATACTTCACAATTGCCTGCTATAGATGTTGGCGAAATGTGAGGAAAGAATGCTTCTGGACCAGGGGTGCTCATTAGTTAGATCGCGATCTACTGGTAGATCACTTAGGACGTCCTGGTAGATCGCAGGCAGGGTGGAAGGCTCAGTCCCACCCCGCAGGCTTCCAACACCGCCCAAGTGCTGCCACCCCTGGGTTATCAGAGGTCCTTTCCATGCAGTTGAATAAAATCTGTTATCTGCTTTGAATCAGATTATATGGCAGTGTGGACTCAGAAAACCCAGTTCAAAGCAGAGATTGTGTTATATGTTTCACATTTTTGTAGTGGGTAGGTAGATCATTTTGACTTGGTTGTTTTATAAGTAGCTCGCATGCTAAAAAAAAAAGTGTGAGCACCCCTGTATCTGGACCATAGCCATACAGCCTGGAAAACTCACAGCAACCCAGTGATTCTGGTCATGAAAGCCTTCGACAACACATAAAACAAAAACATTCTGGCCAACATTTGTTAGTGATGTACGTGTAAGTTGCTTTACATTGGCAACATGACCTGACGATGGTGTAAACCAAGTTCCACATGCAGAACAGCCATGCATATTGCAGAATGTTGAAGTTCGGACATTATAACACAATAAACCAAAAACAGTTGCTGCTACTTCTGCTATATTTTAGAGCATCTTAAAAAATCAGACTGAAGCAATTCCACAGAAGTATCACCATTAGAAAAAAGGTCCATCTTTACTTCATCCTCAAAAAACACATGGGAATAATAAATACTCTATAATTTCCTTGTTCAGCATCATTGCCAGTAAAAAAAACCCTTCTTCTGGAAAGCTAAGCTTTGTACTCTTCTTCCCTATTATTTATTGAGCTTTCTTTAAATCTCAAATAATATTCCACGGGCTTAGAGTAGGAAATAAGACAGCTAAATCAGAAGTTTAATTAGAAAAAAAACATCTTGTGAACAGTTACTCAAGAGTAACTCTCAATGAAATCAAGAGAACTTCATAGCATAGCCAGACTCAATGCAGTGCACATACATAGAGTACCATGCCCATGTTTTAAATTTGATAAAGTGGGCATTCACACATGAATGTGAACTATCCAAAGTAATAGTGCCAATGTTAGACTCCCCTAGTGCAGGGGTTCGCAAACTTTTAAAGCTGTGGAGCCATTTTTAAAGCAAAAGCTTCTCATGAAGCTCAATAAATGTGTGTGTGTGTGTGTGTGTGTGTGTGTGTGTGTGTGTGTATCAGGCATGGACAAACTTTTTGACAAACTGTGGGCCGGGCCAGTGGGAGATGGATGGAGAGAGTTTGTATAAACTAATTGGGGGAAAAACATGAACAAATTCCTATTCATACTGAACTTATCTCGTCGGTAATGCAAAAAAAAAGGAAAAAAGAACAATACAAAATTTAAAATGAAGAACAATTTTAACCAACACAAACGTAACAGTATTTCACTGGAAGACCCCAGGGCCATCCAGCCCAACCCCATTCTGACATGCAGGAAACGCACAATAAAAGCATCCCCAACAGATGGCTACCCAGTCTTTGTAATAACTAATAATAATAATTATAATAATAGAAATATCAGGAGCCAACCAGTTCAACTTCCTTCTTCCATGCAGGAAAAACACAATTAAAGCACCCTCTGAGTGGTGGGAGGGAAATTGGATTTTGGAAGCAAGAAAGGAAAGGGGGAAAGGATGTGGGCACCAAGGGAGGTGAGGAGAAAAGGCTTTTGGGGTGAGGAAGGTGGGGGAAGGGGAGCAGGAAAGAGGAGGAAAAGCTTGGAGGGGGAGGGAACCGCATAGCCCCTCAGTATGCTTCACGGAGTCCCAATAGCATAATTTGGGAACCACTGCCCTAATGAATTTCAATCTTGTTTAGGTGAAATAAGCATAGATATGAGCTGATATTTAATATACATTAACATTGTTGTTTAATGCCTTCAAATAATTTCTAAGTTACAGCAACCCTAAGATGATCCTCTTCTAAACAATTTGTTTAGAACACGTTTTCCATTGTCTTCTTCTGAGGCTGAGAGTGTGACTTGCCAAAGATTACCCAGTAGGCTTTCATTGCCAGGTTTGGATTTGAACCCTGTTCTCCGGAAAGCTAGTCCAAAGCTCAAACTGCTACTCCACTGACTCTCAACATTTTTTAATATCTAAAATATGCTAATATGTGAAATACCAAATTAACAGATATTTTCCTTTCTCCCCAGACATTGATATGCCCTCCCTAAGAAAATTTTCTCTTTTCATGAAGTGTCTGGAAAATATTCAGAAGAAGCCTTCAGGGAATCACAGGAAAAGAATCTGGGTCAGACACAGGAGATACACAAGAATGATTGGAAGAGCTCAAATATCAACACCAGCCCTCTATAGACTGGAGCAGAGGCAATGGCAGAGAAATAAATAACTGAAGTCTAAGTGTGGAATATAATTAGGGTAGTATAAACAAAGAGAAGTCATGGTATTCTTTGAGGGATTATAAAAACGCATTTCTGGAAACATCAGCAAGAGACCGGTCAACAGCCACAAGAAAGCTGTTAGATAACCAAGTTATGGGTTTACAATGAAATGAATTTCCAGTTGAAACCTAGAAATAGTTGAATTCCACACACATTCTATGGAAACAGCAGGTTGGGGGTGAGGATTAAGTACTGATTAGATCCGTATGTTTTCCCAGGTGCTAAGCAATATGAAAACTTCAAGAATGCTTCAGTATTCTGTAGTTATGTCCTGGATTAATAGACTCATATCTGATGAATTCAGTTTGGAAGAAAACTTCCTTACACAGTATGGTTGTACAGATTGTCAAAATATTAAGTAAACAAGCACGGCAATCATCTAGTAACCAAACTTTTGTCCTCCAAGTGTTTTAAACTTCCATTTCCAGTATTTCTGACCATTGGGCAATCTAGCTGAACTCTCTGGGAGTTGATGTCAAAACGCATAGAAGACTAAAATTTGGGAACCATTGCTCTAAGTGCAGGGGAAATTAACAATGCCCTGGGTAGCCCTTCAAACACTGTGACAATTTTTTAAAATGTGGATATCAACAGTGACAAATTTACATGTCCCTAGCTATAAGGAGTTCTGCACAATTTCAAGGATTGTTCATATAAGAAGAAGATCTTTCCCAACAGAATTCCTCTTCTTAAATAGCTTCAAAGTCATAGGCCGCAAATATTGGATGGGTATAATTATCTTAAGGTTAGACAGACTCTTTAAAATAATTGTTATCACTTTCAATTTTCTCAAATAAGAATGACAGTAGGCTGCCTAAAGCAGTGTTTCCCAACCAGTGTGCCGTGGCACACTAGTGTGCCATGAGCAATTATCAGGTGTGCCGTGGGAAATTGGAACCTCCGATACCCTTTCTTCCCCCTCCTGCCGAACACTTTTTCTTCTCCACTCAGGCTCCCTTCTTCCCAGCCTCGCTCTGCTCGCTTTGCTCTGGGGCGAGTCTGCGCAGTAGCGCCCGCACAGGTCACATCTTCCTCCCTCCCCCCTCCCCTCCTGAACATGCTCATGCTGCCCTCTCAGATCAAAATGGCGGCAGAAGCAGCAGTGTAGAAGAAAAAGTAAGTGTTCAGCAGAAGGGGGAAGAAAGGGTGCGAAGGGGGAGTAAGAGGTCTCTGTTGAAAGCTGGCATGGGCAAACTTGGACCTTCCAGGTGTTTTGGACTCCAACTCCCACCATTCCTAGCAGCCTCAGGCTCTTTTCCTTCCCCCCCCCCCTCAGCCATTTAAGCAGGAAAGGGCCTCAGGCTGTTAGGAATGGTGGGAGTTGAAGTCCAAAGCACCCAGAGGGCCGAGGTTTTCCCATGCCTGTTTTAGGGACCTTAAAGTGGTGAGCCTCCTTCCAACATTGTGATTCTGGATAGAAAACAAACAACAACATAACATAACATTGTTTGAGTCCACAGTGCTCTCTGGGTGTAGGTGAACTACAACTTCCAAACTCAAGGTCAATTCCCAAGCAAACCCTTTCAGTACTTTCTGTTGATAATGAAAGTTCAATATGCCAAGTTTGGTTGAATTCCCTTGTTGCAAGAGTTCAGGATGCTCTTTGATTGTGTGTTAACTATAAATCCCAGAAACGGTAACTCCTAAATGTCAAGGTCTATTTCCCCCAAACTCCATCTGTGTTCACATTTGGGCATATTGAGTATTCATGCCAAGTTTGGTCCTGATCCAACATTCAGTCCACAGTGCTCTCTGGATATAAGTGAACTACAACTCCAAAACCCAAGGTCAATGCCCACCAAACTCTTATAGTATTTTATCTTGGTTATGGGAGTTCTGTGTGGGAAGTTTGTGTCTTTCTGCCATTCCTGCCAGGATATCTACTGTATGTCGAGTTCATCGAAACAGGCACAGGTTTCACATTGAGTGTATAAATACATTAAATAACATAATAACTATATGTATTACTGTGTTAAAGTGTCATTTTGTGTCGTTTTGGTTGGTGATGTGCCCCAGGATTCTGTAAATGTAAAAAATGTGCCACGGCTCAAAAAAGGTTGGAAAACACTGACCTAAAGAACAACTATTGTTAAGGGCTGCTCAAGCACAAATAGCTGAAAAATGGAAGCTAGCACAAGGCTTGTTAATAGGGTTGTCAGCCTGGATACAATATGGGGCTCTTGTAAATTGTAACAGATTTAGAAGAATCTGATGAAGAGTGCATGTAGATGCCAGTGATAGGTTAGGAACCAAGTTCGGCACTTTTCTACTCCCCTCTAATGCTCTCCACCAGAGAGGCAAGAGCATTGTTGAGACTGAAATGTAAGAGAAGACTTGTATCTTCACCTGTTTCATGGGGTTTCATGATACCTCATTCTGCTTCTTAATCTTTTCAGGCTTGAAGTGATAAACATTGCATTTACACCCGTTTTATGACAAATCTACTTGTCATAAAACGTGTACCTAAAGCCAGCATGGCATGGTGATTTGAAAGTTGAGTTGCAACTCTGAGGATCAGAGATCAAATCCCCACTCAGGTATGGAAAACTAGTGTGTGACCATGGGCAAGACACACCATCTCAGCCCAGAAAGCTCTGTGATAGGTCCAACTTAGCATTGCCAACACAAGATAGCCCAGTGGGTTTCCATGGTCAGATGGAAAGTCCTTCAAAGAAGTTAACTTGTCATATAAAATACAAAAAGAGAAAGAGGTTATTTGTTTATACTGAGATTCTTTGTTTTCCATCATTATTGTTCATTAACTCAGCAAAAATACCATATGGACTTTATTGTTCATTAACTCAGCAAAAATACCATATGCAGTCAAAACTGTGGAGATATATGGTGAAAGTCTGGACAAATATGGCTAAAGATTCTGACCTGCAGGCCAAAACAAATGGACTTGGCTATTTTAATTAATTAGATGAACTGTGCACCTCACTCTGAAAACTTTGTTTGTTGATGTTTATTTCTGATTTTCCCGACTACGGCTTCCAGTGTTTTCACTGAATTGTAAAACTCTTTATGGTTTTTAAAAAGATAACTTTTGAGGAATCAATCAGTGAGGCACTGAATGTTTGCCATTTTTGTTTGTTTGGAATCCCCCATCCGGGAGCTAGGGCAGAATATAACATTTGTATTGTTATTGTTATTGTTGTTATCCCAGACTGGATCAATGGAGATACATTTATTTTATGAAACATTAATAGTTTCAATTGAAACAATGAAAAGGACATATCAAGGTGTGGATTGAGTTGACAGGATCTTTTGCAACTGATCATATGCAGAAACATGGCCAGATCTTAAACAGATCCATATATCCAACTTCCCAACAGTGCTACAGCCCTGAGTCACCTTTGGGCTGATATGGGCAGGGATAAATAAATGTAAATAAATACATCTCTGTTGCCAGTCACATGGATGAAAGAGTTAGCCACATTTATTTTGGAAGAAATATTCTGTCTTCACATATGCTGAGTATAAAATTTTCACAGATTCAGGATATCACACTGGTGGCTAACAAACATATACATTAGGCCTGGATAGGTTTGTTGGAATGCTCGTAAAATCGTAATGAATTCAGATTAAATTCACTTCTGAAGTGGTTTCGAAGCGATGTGAGCAACCTGGAAGTGAATTTGTCATTTCGAAGCCATCGCCACCATTTTTGGAAAGGAATTGGCAAACACATGGCTCTCTCCCAGTTCTGATGCGGAGGGAAGGACATCCGCGTCCAAACTGGATGTTTAACCCAGTTTGTATGTGGATGTCTTTCCCTCCGCATTAGATCTGGAGCGAGAGCCGCACATGGCTCTCACCCCAGGTCTAACGTGGAGGAAAAGACATCTGTGTCCAAACTGGGTGTTTAACCAGTGCTGTTTCTTTCTTACTGTACACGCGTGCCCACCATTAACGAAGCTAATTTGGGCAGAATGTGGTGCAGCTGGCTCGGTGTCAGCTGCATAAGATCTCTACTGACCAGAAGGTCATGAGTTCTAGGCCTGCCCAGGTCGAGGTGGGCTCTCGACCTATTGTGTAACTTGTTGTCGACCTTTGTAACCCGAAAGACAGTTCCATCTGTCAAGTAGGAAATTAAGGTACCACTTAGTGGGGAGGCTAAATTTAACTGATTTACGAGGCCATAAAAAGATCTCCAGAAAACACGCTAAGGAATGAAGGAGTGTGACAGCTCCCCCTCGTGGCCAGATGTTGAATTCCCTCTGTTTGTCTTGTGTGTTTGTATGTCTAAATTAATGTGTACATTGTAATCCGCCCTGAGTCCCCGTGGGGTGAGAAGATTGGAATAGAAATGAAGTAAGTAAATAATAATAAATAAATTCCGAAATTTCCAAAAAATTCCTAAAATTTCCGTAATTTTTTCAGAAAATTTTGGAAGTCAATCAGATTTAAAACGCTAGTGTCCTCTACATCCAGAACGAGTTTTGAACCATTTTTTAAATCAACCAGGCCTAATATACATGTACAAAGAGGAATGTGCTAATAAAGCACAGCTCTTTGTCTTCCACGTTTATAGGCTGCAACAATATGAAAACTGAATATGAAAATGCAGAGTGATATTCTGGAATATGCAAATGATAAGTATAGCATGTTAGAAGAATAATGCAACCTATATTTCATACTATAATTTTAAAGACCTTTAAGATGGAAGTGGCACATATGAGAATTTTGCCTTCGGCTCCGACATTAAGTTAATTAGAATCCGTGGTTCGTATTGCAGGGTGAGAACAAAATACAATTTTTAACTTCCATTTTTATTACTGCTGCACTAAAGATTTTACTAATATCTATAAAGCACACACATTCTCCCAGATTTTTTGACCCTGGGCTCTTAACACTTAAAATGCCTCCTTTTTAGGAGTAAAGGGAAACCTAAGGGAGAGGTCTAATCTTTCAGAAACCTTTAGGCAATCTTCATTTGAGAAATACAGTGCTGTGGAAAGAAAATCAAATCAAGACGACAGAATCACAGTTTATTGGCACATTACTGTAATGTTCTTCAGGAATGCAAGTATATATTTCATAGCTAACTTCACAGCATATAACTGACTCTCAGGAAAGAAAACAGTCTGCTAGGTATTTTTAACTAAGCAGCTGACGGTAGTAGTTAAAAGCCTCATACTCCTTTCACTGCAGATTTCAGGATACTGCAACGTAAAGTGTTTTTTAGACGGAACATTGTCAAACCTTCATTATTTTGCACCGTTAACTGATAAAGCCACCAGGACTCTAGTTTTAACTTCAAGGACACCATAGCAGGCTTCAGTATAGAGAAAGGAAATGTTTTCATTAAGACAGTGTTCACAGGATTATGATATTTTTATGATCCAAGAAGAAATAGAACAGCTTATAGTAAGATAAACCCGAGTGAACATGCTTGAATCTTATGATTTCATATCATAGTTCTTTAGCTTGAAATCTAAAGTTGTCAATTGGATGCATGGGCCAGGACTGGGGACCTTCAGCAATCCAGATGTTTTGGTCTAGATCAGGGCTGTCCAACTGCCGGCCCTGCAGGTGTTTTGGACTTCAAATCCCAGAAATCCTAACAGGTGGTAAACTGGCTAGGATTTCTGGGAGTTGAAGTCCAAAACACCTGCAGGGCCGGCAGTTGGACAGCCCTGGTCTAGATCTTCCATCAGTTCCATCCAGATGGTCTAAAATAATTGTTATAAAATTTGTAATCCAAAATATCCAGAAGGCCAAATATTCCTCAGAATTGCCACACCTAGCTAAGGACAGTACTGTGCTGTAGAGTCCTTCAGGCGTGGTATGATAGGTAAAGGTTTCCCTCCCCTGACATTAAGTCCAGTCAGATCTGACTCTGGGGGTTGGTGCTCATCTCCATTTCTAAGACAAAGAGCTGGCATTGTCCGTAAACACCTCCAAGGTCATGTGACTGGCATGACTGCATGGAGCGCCATTACTTTCCAGCTGTAGCGGTACCTATTGATCTACTCAAACTTTGATGTTTTTGATCTGCCAGATTGGCAGAAGCTGGGACTAACAGTGGGAGCTCACTCTGCTCCCTGGATTCGAAGCTGCAACCTTTCAGTCAGCAAGAAGGGCATCAATGGTCCTTTTTATTTATTTATTTATTTATTTATTATTTCGATTTATATACCACTCTTCCCAAAAAGGCTCAGGGTGGTTCACAGCAACGAACGACACAATCACAACATACTTAAAAACATAATAAAAACAGATTAAGACCAGAGTAGAAATTACAGCCTTAGAGACTGAATGCCTGTCGGAACAGGTTGGTCTTACAGGCCCTCCAAAAAGCCTGTAGATCAGTTATTGCTCGTGCCTCCTCTGGGAGGGCATTCCAAAGGGTAGGCGCTACTACAGAAAAAGTACGCTGCTGCGTCGATGACAAGCAGCAGATCTTAAGTGATGGAACCTCCAGTAGGTTTTGATCCATGGACTGTAGTGGTCTCTGGGGAATGTGCAGGGAAAGGTGGTCCTTCAGGTACACTGGCCCCAGACCATGCAGACATACTTGACTGTGTTGTGATAAATTGGGACAGTTGTTAGTAGCTTATAGTGTTTTAATGTATAGTGTTAAAGTTGTTTTATTGTTATTGCCTATGTAAACTGCCCCGAGCCTAAGGGAATGGAGCGGTAAATAAATATGAATAATAAATAATAAATAAATTAAATAAATAAGTTCAGCAACTCAGCACTTTAACCCACTGCAAGAAAAAGGTATCTCGGCACAGGATGACACCTTGGGATTTATCACACAAGGCAGGCAAATTGCAATTACAGCAGGACAATTGTGACTTTGCTTTGGGCAATGTGATGTTGTTCCTTTCCCACCTGGAAAGCATTTCTTTTACAAACATAATCTCTAAGTGCCTTCTAACCATCTCATAGTGGGATGGGAGCAACTTCATATAATAGGTCAAAGGCAAAAATACTGTTGTCATCCTTTAATTGCAACATGCCTCTTCATGTGATGAACTCCAATATCAGGAAAACTGTGCACCTCAAGACGTTTTTTCTGGAAAAAAAATCTCACCTACAAAACCTGTTTTTATACAATATGCAATTGTTTTAAATCAATAATGTGCTATGTATAAAATACTCGATTTCTTGAGCAAAAATATCAATTTGTGTGCAAGAATTTTTTTTCAGGAGAGAAAAATGTTACTATGCCCAAGAAATTCATTTTTTCTACATAAGTAATGTTTTTGAAAGAAAAGTCCTAAAATGTGAAAAAATAGAAATGTGGTGTTTTTTTTTGTTTTTTGTTTTTTTAAAAAAACAAACCCCAACCATTTCCTTTTTAAAAAAACAACACTATTTCATAATCATGCCCAGAGTGGAAAAAAATTGTTCTTTGATGAGAAAATGAATTATGTGAAGATTCACATCCCTAGTATAATACTTCTAAAACTGAATCTACACTGCCCTATATCTCCGGATCTGATCCCAGTGTAAACTCATATAATCCAGTTCAATGTAGATAATCTGGGATCAGATCCTGGGATATAGGGCAGTGTAGAAGGGGTCTAAGACCTTATCACACCATACTGTTTTTGATGTAATTGAGCCTTTGGCTACTACTAGTAGTAGTATTGGGGAAGATGCTGGGTCAATAGCATCAAGCAATAGTATGGAATGGGGTGAGGCTCTGTGTGATCAAGACTCTGCAGCTGGGAGGAAAAGGGCTGCTAGTGATTCTAGCTTGGAAGAAACATGGAATGGCAGGGACAGAATGGTTCCTGAAACAGAAAAGTCAAGAAGGATTTTCTTTCAAGCAACAGGGTTTTTGTTACAAAACTGGAATGCTAAGCTTCACAGAGGATGTTAACATCACGGAAATTTCCTTCCAGAATAATGCTTCTCTGGTTGGCTAGTTTTATGAGTATAATCTCACATTTCTAGGCTTTTTCTAAGGTCTGTAATACTCTACAAATGTTTGACTATGTTTGACTATGCACCACAGTGAGCTGCATACATAGAGCAAACATGAGAATATTCTGTATGTGTGCTTGCTAAAGTGATGGCCATTGAAAGATTAACTGTGGCACAAGGTAGAATAAGCTTGAAATGGCTCAGAATCTCTGAAGGTTCAGAAATACTGGCCAGGACAAAATAGGACAATGCTTACATATTCAGAATGTGATCTTCAGGTATAGAGTAGAAGCAAGTATTGCCAGCAGAAAAGCAACTTTTTCACTTTAATGTAAAATGCATATTTCATACTTAAAGAAAACATTGAACCTAAGCATAATATTCTCTGGATGAGAACTGTGTAACCAATCTCACAAGTGAAGTATGAGATGCAAGAGCTCCTTGGCTGACAGGAATCAAAGTCATTTAATTTGGTTTCAGCAGCCAACAAACAGTCTTTTCCAGAGCATTGCATCCCAGTAGTGTGCCTGACCTGAGGTGGCCTGATACAGCAATGATTTCTGCACTGTTGGTTCAATGAGCTTTGCAGTGAAATGGGGACTCGCCATGATCCAAAACTAGTTTAGCTACAAGAACTCGAGTCAGAGCTGACATTGCATACCATCCAGCATTTCATAGAGGAAAACTAGGACAATCAGAATCTAAGCGACATCAGGGTGTGGTCATGATGGCAAATTTTGCTAATGGGGAAACCCACCCAAGCTAGAAGAGGGCGCAGCAGTTTGCCTTGCTTGAACCTATGAAGACGGGCATGGTTTTCCCACCTCATATTATCTCTTTGCTAAATTAATTAAGTGCACTTTGACTTAATTTCCGGAAATTGAATTAAATTCATGACAAAACAGGAAAAGAGGAGGCAAGAGAAACCATTTTTTTAAGCACTGAAAAGCAGAGCAACAGAGGATTAATTGGGATGTTTTCTGGTAAATCAGGACAGTTGAGAAAGTTACCTATGACCTCATCACATTGAGAAGGGAAAGCATGAGTGTGTAGCTTTTTAGCATAGAGAATCACCCCTCTTATATCATCAGCAGGCCCATTTTGAGTTCTGCCTCCCCATCACAATACTTCCTCGTACATTCCTCACACAGTCAGTATTACTTCTTCTTTTTGTCAGCCTAGCACTTCGGAAACATGCAATGCAAGCAGATCAATAGGAACCACCTTGGCGGGAAGGTAAAGGTGTGCCCCATGCAGACATGCCGGCAAAAGGATTGAAGATGTCTATGGACAGTAGGCTCCTTTTGCAGGGAAAATAGAACAACAGCACCTCCCTGTGGTTGGAAGTTGAGCATCACCTCCAGATGCCAGAAATAGAAAAAAGGAAGCCCTTTACCTTATATGTGTATTGTATGTCGTTGTTTGTCTAAATAGGCATTGAATGTTGGCCTCATATGTGCTGTAGTCTGCTCTGTGTCCCTCTGGGAAGATAAAGTAGAATATAAATAAAATGTATTATTATTAATAATAATCAGGAGAAACAACTATATCGAAAGCCAAGAGATCCCTTGCCCTGCCCAAAGCTCCTTACATTAAGTAGACTGACACCAGTTTAAAACCATTTCTTTCAATGGGATAATATTGTTGTGTTTCAAACCACATAAAATACAAGAGACAGTGACCGAGGTTAAAAGGATTTATTTCCATGGGATAATACTGTTCTTCTGCATCAAGTTCATAGACACACATGTCTAGAATTGTTCAACTCCTAGGTTGATTCTAGGATTATAGAAGTGATTGATCTCTGAGGTTGACAAGGGATAGATTTATCTCTGACGCCTTCCATACTGTCCCTATATCCCAGTATCTGATCCCAGATTATAATCCGATCCCAGATTATCTGGCACTGGGGATAATCTGGGATCTGATCCTGGGATATAGGGCAATGTAGAAGGGGACTCTTGTTTTGATGGAAAGATAGAAAATGATGGTAGTGATGTGCTTTTTGTGACCATTTTTAGTATCCCATCTTTTCAAACTGGAATATAGGCTATAATTTTCAAGTAGGCCAGTTGAAAGTTCTCTGAGAAGTTTCAGGCAATTCATAATAATAATAATAGTAATCATCATCATAGAATGCATCTGTATATCTCAGTGGCTTATTTTGTTGCTTTCATGTTCCAAATGGTTGACTAAATCCATTTTGTTGAAATTTAATTCAGCAGTATTAAAAGAACTTCATTAGCAACTGCTCAAAGTAAAAGCCCAAGGCTTACATTGTTTTAAGTAACACATCTTCTATACCAGACTGCACCACCTGAGGCCCTCCAGATGTTTTAGATCAGTGCTGTCCAACTTCTGGCGGGTCAGGGCCGGATAAGAGGTCACTGATGACCTGCGGCCGCCGGCCCCGCCCCAGGCCCCCCCAGGCCCCGCCCCCAGCCCAGGCCCCGCCTCCTCAAAAGCCGCCGAAAAAGGAGGAGTAGGCGGCGCCAAGAGCAGCGTGTCACAGGCCTGGTGTGACGCGCTGCCCCTTGGCACCGCCTACTCCTCCTTTTCGCGCCCTTCCTAAGCCGGGGAGCCGCCGGCAGGGCAGAAGGCGGCGCCAACGGCAGCGCGTCACAGGCCTGGCGTGACGCGCTGCCCCTTGGCACCGCCTACTCCTCCTTTTTCGCGCGCCTCCCTTTCCTAGGCCGGGGAGCCGCGAAAAAGGGCAGAAGGCGGCGCCAACGGCAGCGCGTCACAGGCCTGGCGTGACGCGCTGCCCCTTGGCACCGCCTACTCCTCCTTTCGGCGTCCCCCCCCTTCCTAGGCCGGGAGCCGCGAAAGGAGGGAGTAGGCGGTGCCAAGAGCAGCGCGTCACGCCAGACCTGTGACGCGCTGCTCTTGGCGCCGCCTTCTGCCCTTTTTCGCGGCTCCCGCCCTAGGTAGGGAGGGGGCCAAAAAAGGAGGAGCTAGCTCTCTTCCCCTCCCTGCCCCGCCTCCCCTCCCCCGCCATTTTTTTAAAAAATCGATTTTTTTAAAAAAAATGGCGGCTGAGGGCATAGGTGGGGCCGTGTCCAACAGGCTACTGGGCCGGATCCGGCCCCGGGGCCGCCAGTTGGACAGCCCTGTTTTAGATTTAAGCTCCCAGTATTTCTAACCATTGGACAGGCTGGCCAAGGCTTCTGAGCATTGCAGTCCCATACACCTGGAGGGCCATGGATTGTACAGGCCTGTTCTATACCAGTGCAGTGCAGGCCATTTGCAGAAGCTGATCAACTTGCTATCTGGGGAAACGTGGCTGGTGATCAGAGAGATAAGAGAGAATTTTCAGTGGTGGCTCCATTTGAGGAATTCCTTTCCCAGCATGGATCTCTTGACTTTAACACCACTATGTTTCTTTTGCTGGGCAAAAAGAGTCTTATTCTACAATAAGACTCTTATAACCATGGAGTCCATAGCTGCAGTTTCACTTGCCTAGAGAAAATTGTCTATCTAAGAACTTGCTAGGTCCTCCAAATCAGTGTTTCCCAACCAGTATGCCGTGAGCGATCATCATGTGTGCCGTGGGAATTGGGAACTTCCAATAGCCTTTCTTCCCCCTCCTGCCGAACACTTTTTCTTCTCCACCCGGGCTCCCTTCTTCCCAGCCTCACTCTGCTCGCTTTGCCTCGCTTTGCTCTGGGGCAAGTCTGCACAGTAGCGCCCACATGGGTCATGTCTTCCTCCCTCCCCCCTCCCCTCCTGCACACGCTCATGCTGCCCCCTCAGATCAAAATGGCGGCAAAAGCGGCAGTGTAGAAGAAAAATAAGTGTTCGGCAGGAGGAGAAAGAAAGGGCGCAAAGGGGAAGAGGGAGGAAGAGGTCTCTGTCAAAAGCTAGCATGGGCAAACTTGGACCTTCCAGGTGTTTTGGACTCCAAGTCTCATCATTCCTAGCAGCCGCAGGCTCTTTTCCTCCCCCCCTCCTCAGCCATTTAAGCAGGAAAGGGCCTCAGGCTGTTAGGAATGGTGGGAGTTGAAGTCCAAAGCACCCAGAAGGCCAAAGTTTTCCCATGCCTGTTTTAGGGACCTTAAAGTGGTGAGCCTCCTTCCAACATTGTGATTTTGGATAGAAAACAAACAACAACATAACATAACATTGTTTGAGTCCACAGTGCTCTCTGGGTGTAGGTGAACTACAACTTCCAAACTCAAGGTCAATTCCCAAGCAAACCCTTTCAGTACCTTCTGGTGGCAATGAGAGTTCAATATGCCAAGTTTGGTTCAATTCCATTGTTGCAAGAGTTCAGGATGCTCTTTGATTGTGTGTTAACTATAAATCCCAGAAACTGTAACTCCCAAATGCCAAGGTCTATTTTGCCCAAACTCCATCTGTGTTCACATTTGGGCATATTGAGTATTCATGCCAAGTTTGGTCCTGATCCAACATTGTTTGAGTCCACAGTGCTCTCTGGATATAGGTGAGCTACAACTCCAAAACCCAAGGTCAATGCCCACCAAACTCTTATAGTATTTTCTCTTGGTTATGGGAGTTCTGTGTGGGAAGTTTGTGTCTTTCTGCCATTCCTGCCAGGATATCTATGTTGTGTTCATCGAAACAGGCCCAGGTTTCACACTGAGTGTATAAATACATTTTAAAACATATTAACTATATGTATTACTGTGTTAGAGTGTCATTTTGTGTTGATGATGGTGTGTCCCAGGATTTTGTAAATGTAAAAAATGTGCCACGGCTCAAAAAAGGTTGAAAAACACTGCTCCAAATGATGGTATGATATGAGTTTTGTTGGTGAAACTGGCAAATCTCTAGGTATTCCAATACAATTCTATGATATACCAACTGTGACGATGTTATTTCAGGTAACTATGGGCCAGCCAAAAACCTAGTCCCTGCTGCTACAGAGATTTTTCTGTATTTTTAAAAATCTTAATGTGTAATTTTTAAAATATGTTGATGATGCTTTGCAGAACTTTTAAGTAAATAGTTGCAATAAATATACAGTTCTTTGGAATTAACTCATTTCTATTATAACAAAGATACATGACAGTACGAGTTTGCCATACAACCATAACAGTTATTTTAAAAATCTGCAGACTCTTCCTCCTTTTTCTCCTTCATCACAATTCAAGGCAGAATGAGAACATAAGGACTTTTAGATCAAGTAAAAGTCTTTTCTCTTTCCACATCCTTCCTTAAGCACTTCTTGCAACAGCTTAGATAATAAAACAATTTGCATGAGATTTTGTGCTCTCAATTGAATTAATAAAGTTATTGCCTTAATATGTATTTTAGAGTATTTCGTCGATATTGTTACCTTTGCATTCAATGTAGCACCAGGTTTTTTGTGTAAACGTAGGATGATTTTCCTGCATCATAATTTCATGCAGCACATGAAAAATGAATATATCATATAATGCTTTGGTTGAATGATATGCAAGGCAAAGGTAAAGATTTTAAGTCCAGTCGTATCTGACTCTGGGGGTTGGTGCTCACCTCCATTTCTAAGCCGAGGAGCTGGCGTCGCCCGTAGACACCTCCAAGGTCATGTGCCAGCATGACTGCATGGAGTGCCATTACCTTCCTGCAAAAGCGGTACTTATTGATCTACTTACTGATCTACTCACATTTGCAGGTTTTCAAACTGCTAGGTTGGCAGAAGCCACCCTACTCCCCAGATTTGAACCACCAACCTTTCAGTCAGCAAGTTCAGCAGCGGTTTAACCCGCTGCACCACCAGGGGGCCTTTGAATGATATGTATGTTCACATTATTGTAAATATTGTTGTCTGTCTTTGTTTCCACATTTGCTTTCCACTGAGGCTGAGAGAACCCAAGTTTCCCAAAGTCACCCAAAGGTATAGTTAACCGATCTGTCCGCATAGAACTATACTTATGCAAGTCAGATTATGTACTAAGGCAGTGTTTTTCAACCTTTTGTGGACTCAAACCATGTTGGATAAGGACCAAACTTGGCATGAATACTCAATATGCCCAAATGTGAACACAGATGGAGTTTGGGCAAAATTGATCTTGACATTTGGGAGTTACAGTTTCTGGGATTTATAGTTAACACACAATCAAAGAGCATCCTGAACTCTTGCAACAATGGAATTGAACCAAACTTGGCATATTGAACTCTCATTACCAACAGAAAGTACTGAAAGGGTTTGCTTGGGAATTGACCTTGAGTTTGGAAGTTGTAGTTCACCTACACCCAGAGAGCACTGTGGACTCAAACAATGTTATGTTATGTTGTTGTTTGTTTTCTATCCAGAATCACAATGTTGGAAGGAGGCTCACCACTTTAAGGTCCCTAAAACAGGCCTGGGAAAACTTTGGCCCTCTGGGTGCTTTGGACTTCAACTCCCACCATTCCTAACAGCCTGAGGCCCTTTCCTGCTTAAGTGGCTGAGGGGGGGGGGGAAAGGGCCTGAGGCTGCTAGGAATGGTGGGAGTTGGAGTCCAAAACACCTGGAAGGTCCAAGTTTGCCCATGCCAGCTTTCGACAGAGACCTCTTCCTCCCCCTTCCCCTTTGCGCCTTTTCTTTCTGAACACTTACTTTTTCTTCTACACTGCTGATTCTGCTGCCATTTTGATCCAAGGGGGCAGTGTGAGCATGTTCAGGAGGGGAGTGGGAGGGAGGAAGACGTGACCCATGCGGGCGCTACTGCGCAGACTCACTCCAGAGCAAAGCGAGGCAAAGCGAACAGAGCGAGGCTGGGAAGAAGGGAGCCCGGATGGAGAAGAAAAAGTGTTCAGCAGGAGGGGGAAGAAAGGGTTCCATTTTCCCATGGCACATTAGTGTGTCACGGCACACTGGTTGGGAAACACTGTACTAAGGGACCACTATCTCTGCCATTAAGGGAATACTATTTGTATCACATACCTCTTCTTAGTATACCATCTCCTTTCTACAAAATTATTTCTTCCCTTGGCGTGGAGAACCCCTTCCCACGATCTGAGTTTCAGAGCTCTGTGGGGAAGCTGCATATAATCCTGTTGATACACCTGTTGTGTTATCACTGCCAACATGAAACTTCAATTGAGAGTCAAGCTTCAACAAACAACAGCAATGGCGTGTGGAGAATAGGCGGCCGATGAGACTTTGCTAAGAATATTCTCTAAGCAGGCCTTCAAAAGAGTCTATCTCAAGCATCTTCTCTGTTTTCCAATATACTGTTAGTATCCCCAGAGAGAAATCTAATTGAGTCCTTTCACTGATGAGGACTGTAGTGCAAATAAACAATGCAGGAGGAAACAGCTTGGTGCTAACTCCCTGCCTTAATCAATGCAGTGATTGCGGTTTGAATCAGCTGAAATCCTTGTACAGGGCAGTAGAATTCTCTTTAGGAAAAGACATAAATGATAGTTCACCAACTTCCATTTGAAAGAAACGTCAAGGGGTCCCAATATATTTTTCATAAGCCTTCATTTAGTTGTAAATTGGAGTCCCAGCCTTAAAGATTTCAGGCATCTGACTTCTAATTTCCAATCTTTGTTTAAAGCTAAATATAATAGCCCTCTCAGTATACTCCATTAGAGCTTCTAGTGTGTTTCCTCTTCCAGCTTTTGTAGACCAGCTTTCTTGACAGCAGATAATTTTCAATCTGATTTATCATTTATATTTCCCATCCCATATGTCAAGTGCTTCACCAACCTTTATCATGTCCAACGTCACAGTGATTTTTCTAGACCTTCACATTTTGAATTTACAGATAGACAATAAGAATATGGCCGTACAGCCCAGAAACCACACAACACCACAGTGATTCCATCTGTGAAAGCCTTCGACAATACAAGAAATGAATTATGATATCAATTTGCTTTCAGGATCAATTATATCCTGACAAAGCTATAAAGTAAAACAGCATGCAATATGGTATTATTGTCTCCTGCCTCTCTCTGGCATTACTTCGCGAATGAAGATTCTTCGGAAGGACTCATCCCATGCTTTCTACAAGCATGTTGATGACTAAGGAGGTTGGATGTGTCCTTCAAGCTTGTGCAATGGATTTTTCTGTTGGAGCACAGCGTGCACAGAACTGGCCTCACCCTTTAAACCAAAGGTTTGTCTGCCGGGGCCTAGCAAGTTTAGGACGGTGGCAGCGAGGTCCTCAGGTCGTAGGTTTGGTTCAAGCGTCTTTCTCTAGATGGTTGAGTTTTCCTTCTTCTAGGATGGTTGCCAAAAGGCTAGCGAGCCCATCCTACCCATTAATGCTCTCTGTCAGACCCTTCGGTTGTGATCTGTATTGCATGGGAGGCCCTACCGGTGGCTATTATGCCACCGCCAGCATAGCTCACAACTTCATTAGGATACGCAAGCCTCTCCCCCACACTGTGCTAATAACATAATATAATATAAATCCATCTCAAGGCTGTCTGCTGGGTAGCAGCGTTGCAATGCTTCAGCCTGGGATTTCTGGTTTGCCTTTGCTCTTTCCAGCCGTTCCAAGAATTGGACAATGCTTCCCATTGTTTGGGACAGCTTAGATTAATGATCTTCCATGCCCAGCACTCTCCACTTGTAGGATAGATTTTTTCTTACAGGAATTTCCTCATTCCTCGGCATTGCGGTGTCCCGTCTGCTGTGTCCTTGGGTCACTCCAGTCGGCTCATCGCAAATCATGTAATCTGTCACATCGTCACCTTGCTCCATCCACATTTGTGTTTCTCTCCACTCCATATCGGAGCAATCTCCAGCATCCCCGATGCTCTCCTCCATCACAGGGCAGCATTGCCTGATCACGAAAGGTGTTCTCACCCTTTCCATGCTCCACACCAGGGCTGTCCAACTGGCGGCCCTGGGGCCGTACACGGCCCCCCAGCCTGTTGGCTCCGGCCCCCGCTATGCCCCCAGCCGCCATTTTTTATTTTTATTTTTTTTTAATTAAATGGCGGCCGGGAGGGGAGGGGAGGTGGGGCAGGGAGGAGGAAGTGAGCCAGCTCCTCCTCCCTGCACCGCCCTCTTTTTCCCTCTCTCGCCGGCGCCGATGCAAACCGGTTTGCATCGGCGCCGGCGAGAGAGGGACAAGGTGGTCCAGGGAGGAGGAAGAGAGCTAGCTCCTCCTCCCTGCACCACCCTCTTCTTCCCTCTCTCCCGGAGCCGATGCCTTGGAAGGGAGGGGGTCCCCGCGCGCCTCCCTCCCTTCCAAGGCATCATGGCAGCGGCAACTCCCCGCCAGCCTGGATGGCTGGCGGGGAAGCGCGGCTCGCTTCCCCGCGAGCCTTCCATGTTTGGGGAAGGGTTTTCACCCGGCACTCGAGACGCCAGTGCCGGGCGAAAACCCTTTTTCCCAAACCTGGAAGGCTGGCGGGAAAGCGAGCGGCGCTTGTCGCCTCCCACCAGCCATCCAGGCTGGCGGGAGTTTTCGCCCAACTCCCGTGTCCCTCTGCTCAGAGAGACACAGGAGCCGGGCGAAAACCTCCACCAGCCATCCCTGGAAGGCTGGGAGGACAAAGGCCAGCGAAGCGCTGGTGGGGGAAGTGAGCGCACTTCCCCCCACCAGCCATCCAGGCTTGCGGAGGGTTTCCCTGGGACGACGTTAGGCTGGGTGACGTCAGGCGCCACCCAGCCTAACGTCACCCAGGAAACCCTCCTGAAAATGGGCGGGCCGCGAGGAGGCCGGCCACGCCCCGGAGCGACCACGCCCCCACTCACTGATCACCTGCGGCCCCCAGGTGATCAGTGACACTTCTTCCGGCCCTTGGGCCGAAAGAAGTTGGACAGGACTGCTCCACACCGTTGGTATACACTCTCACTGCTGTCAGCAGGATAAGTTGGTTTATTGGCTTTCTGTCATGCTCACTTTAGTAGCCCGAAATAACTCACAGGACGCATCCCGGATTTTGCTCAGAACTTTTACCAAAGGAAATCAAACATTGTTAAAGCCAACAATGGCTGGTTACAGTCATGCACATACTTAAATACTAGGCATGAGAAAATGAAACGGAAATTAAAAGGATTCGTAAGAGATTCGTATGTAATGGGACTTTTGAGGTTTTACGTATCGCTGCCGCGATCCCGGAAGTAGACTTCCTTTTACGGTCCTTGAGGCCAACAATTTGCTTTTATGATCGTAAGAAATTCTTAAGTATTAATTAATTAATTATTGTACTACTCACTTCTCCCTGTCTTCTCCGCTCATTTCCTTCCCGCCTTCATTCAGCTTCTTCTTTTTCCGCATTTCTATGAGGAACTGGAAGTGACGCTGCTGCTAGGTAGGCTAGGCAATGCATTCTGGAAAGTGTAGTCCTCCAGGCTTCCCCCTTCTCTTCCCCCGTTGCTCTGCTGCCATGCCCCATCGCAGGGGCCTGCTTCACACACACACACACACACACGCTTCCTCCTCTCCTCTCTCCCTGCGCTCTCTCAGATGCTTCTCTTCCCCGTTGCTCTGCCATGCCCCATCGCAGGGCCAGCTTCAGCCCCTCCAGGTACGTGTTTTGGACTTCAACTCCCACCATTCCTCACAGCCTCAGGCCTCTTCCTTTTCCTCTCAGCCTGAGCAAACTTGGGCCCCTCGCTCCCTCAGGATCGGGTGAGAGAGAGGCAGCGGGGAGCGAGGGGGCTCCTCCTCCTTTTCTTTTGCTGCTTCCGAGAATAGAATACCCGCTCCCTCCCTCCCTCCTTCCCTCCCTCCTTCCTATTTGGAGAATCCCATCTAGAATTCAGTGTGGTTTATTCAAGTTTTGGCCTACAACTCCCAGAAATCCCAGCCAATTCACCAGCTGTTAGGATTTCTGGGAGTTGTAGGCCAAAACCATCTGGAATGCGCATGCTCTGGCATACGAATTACTAACGAATTTCGTTAGTACTTAAGTTACATTTCCGAAATTTTTGGGAATTTTTTTGTAAGTCTTTCATATACTAATCAAAAAAATCCCCCATTTGATCTAAGAATCGCCATTTTAGGATTCTAAACCATGCCTATTAAATACCTCCCAACAAAGCAGTTCCCGCCCTGCGCATTCCAGCAGTGTGGTTCCCAGCAAGGCTTGGAGCTTTCGTTTCCCAGGGCCAGTCTGCAGGTGTCTTATCAGTGTTTACATTGTCAGGCGAGGTTTCAGAGCCTCCATTGCCAGGCACCGAAACTGAGATATGACAATATATATTGTATATACATATAATATTGATAATATTATAATGTAATACAATGTAATACTAATAATAATATGATATTATAATTATATATTTCATATTACATGTAATATTACTAATAATATTACAGTATAATTATACAGTACGATATAGTAATATAGAATACTAGTATTGTGCTATGGTAATAATATAATATATTGTATTTACATATTACTTGTAAGCTGCTCTGAGTCCCCTTTGGAGTGAGAAGGGCAGCACATGAATGTCATAAATAAATAGTAAATATTAAATATATAACTATTTGCAACTTTTTTTAAAAAAATAGACCACTAATGAAAAGTCTCCTTTTGGGGAATGAGTTGGGACACAGAGCATAGTGTCTGGAGTACCCTATTAAAAAGAGTAAAATTCAGAAATGGGTCCTTCAGGTATAGCAACCTATCTTTCCTGTTACATAACGGCGAACATTTTACCAATTAAAACTGGGACATGTGTGTCTAAGCAACATCAGAGTGTGGAGAAGATGGTAAAAGTATTAATGAGGAAGCAAACATAAGCTGAGAGAAGTTGCAGCTGCCTTGAGTTCCTGTATTATGAGAAGGGAAGGATAAAAATAAGTAAACAAATTATAATTGAATTGACCTCAAACTCACAACAAAATATGAGTCAGCAGCACCATGAAGTACCACATATCCCAGCACTGAAACCATGCCAATTTTACCTCCTACATTTAGTGAGACTACAACAGTCTACAACTACAAATACAACTTAAAGGGTTACTGTTACAAATTCAATAACTCTCTTATTAAATTACAACTTAGAATTGTATTAGGTAGAAGGAAGGAATGGTAAATAACTCATTGTTTCTAATTATTTCCATGCCATAGACTACTATGGCATTGTGGTAAGAAAGACATTTCTCAGTTAACAAACTTTGGCGATCCCTTGTAGCTCGAATATGATTGACTTCCAGATGTGAAATTTGAAAAGGATTTTCCCCAAAATGCACACCCATAATAATAATATGCTTCGCAGGCGCGACTGGTGGGGACGAGAGACAGGGCCTTCTCAGTGGTGGCTCCTTGGCTCTGGAACACCCTTCCTAGTGACAGCAGATTATTCCCCTCCCTACTGACATTTTGTAAGAAAGTCAAGGCTTGGCTGTTGGAGCAGGCATTCGCAGATGAACTTTAATTAATCGAGACCAATGGAATATTATGATGATGCAACGGAAACTGATTTTAAGAATGAGATGCTGAGATTTGTATTTTATAGTTAGTTTGTATACTTTTTATATGGCTGTTTTAATCATATTTATGGCGTATTTTGTCTGTGGGCACTTGCTGCCGTTTGTTCACCATAAGAACATAAGAACATAAGAAGAGCCATGCTGAATCAGACCTCAGCCCATTGATTGATTGATTGATTGATTTTATTATTTATGAGTCGCCCTCCACGTTAGTGCTCCGGGCGACTTACACATAAAACACATAAAACAGTTCAATAGTTAAAAGCTAAAAGAATAGGAAATTAATTAAAAATAGTTCCAGTAACTCAGGCTAAGTCTGGGAGGTGTCCTTAGCCGTAAGCCTTTCGGAAGAGCCAGGTCTTCAATGCGGTCAGGAACTGGGGCATGTCCAGGATAGCTCTCTGCTCCGCCGGCATCAAGTTCCAAAGGACAGGGGCCGCGATGGAAAAGGCTCTCCGTCTTGTGATGTCGAGGCGGGCCTCACTCACACCTGGAATGCGGACAAGGTCCCTGTTCACTGAACGCGGCGACCTTAAATGGACTGGTTCGAACAAGCGGTCTTTTAAGTAAGCTGGGCCGGTGCCATGGAGGGCCTTAAAGGTAAGCGACAAGATCTTATGGATGGCTCTGAGCTCGACTGGCAGCCAGTGCAGGCGCTGTAGAGATGGCGCGATATGGCATCTCAGCGGTGTCCCGGTGAGGAGTCTGGCGGCTGCATTCTGCACTAGCTGGATTTTCTCTCCCTCAAAGAGAGGTAGCGGAATGGGTGGCTCTGGGCGTCCCCGCCATAGAATCTCTGTCTTTGATGGATTGATCTTGAGTTTGTATGAGCGAGCCATCTGGTCACTGCCTCTAGTCCTTGTCTGAAATTCTCAGGCACCATGTTACGCCTGGCTCAAGCTTCAGCAGGAGCTGGGTGTCATCTGCGTATTGATAGCACCCAAATCCAAAACTTCTGGCTATGCTTGCCAAGGGTTGGACGTAGATGTTAAAAAGCGTTGGTGACAAAATGGCGCCTTGGGGGACTCCACAGTCCAGGGTGGATTTCTTGGACACTTGGCCTCGCCACTCAACACGCTGCGAGCGGCCCCGCAGGAAGGAATCGAACCAGGCCAAAGCTGTGCCTTGAATCCCAATGGCTGATAGTTGCCGCAACAGCAGGTCATGGTCCACCGTGTCGAACGCAGCGGTGAGAGGTCGAGCAGCACCAGGATAGCTGAACCTCCCTTCTCCAATTGGCGGCGGATGTCGTCCGTAATGGCCACCAGAACGGTCTCGGTCCCGTGACCAGAGCGGAAGCCCGATTGGCAGGGGTCCAGGTTTCCTGAGGTTTCCAGGAATTCCTGTAATTGGATCGCTGCTGCCCGTTCAATCAGTTTCCCGAGGAAGGGTAGGTTTGAGACCGGACGGTAGTTTGCCGGCGTCGCTGGATCCAGATTCGCCTTCTTCAGCAGCGGGCGGACTCTAGCCTCCTTCAGCCCATCTAGTCCAGCATTCTGTATCACACAGTGGCCCCCAGTTGTACTGCCTCAAGTCGCCTTCGGGCTGAGAGGGGCAGTATAGAAGCATAGTAAATAAATAAATAAACAAATAATCTTTATTTATACCCCACCACCATCTCCCCAATGGGGACTCGGGGCAGCTAACATGAGGCCAAGCCCTTCTAAAATACAATACAACACAGTGAAATACAAAATACAAAACAAAATACATCAGAAATAATAATAATAATAAAATAAAAATAAAATTACAATAATAAATAAAATACAAGAAATTCACAAACAAGGAGTATGGTAGGCAGATCGAATGGACATGATGAATGATAAAATGATAAAAACCCTAGGGTGAATTAGAAGTAGGAGATAGCAAATGAGGGGCCCCAAAAATGAAATAGTGGGACAGACTTTTAGTTTAGGATGAGGGGAGTGCATCATAGGGGAACATAGATGGGGCAACACAACTGGAAGGGGTAGTCACTCTTCAAAGGCACAACGGAAAAGCCAGGTCTTCACATTTTTCTTAAAGTCTGCTCATGCTAGAGCCGGTTCAACAGCATGATCTTTAGAAACAGCGGTAACAGTAACACCATGCTCTGCTGCCATATGCTGTCAGTACAGTTGCCTACCATAGCCTAGACAAGGCAGGTCAGATGACTCTGATAGACACCGACCCACAGGGAACAACTCATGTAGAAATGTGCTGTGCTTTTAACCCTCCTGGCTGGAAAAATAAATCTTGGAGACAATAGCAATATTTGCTAGTGCCTCTGAAACCAAGCAGGGAGAGGGAATGAGGAGAGAATATTTATTAGGACTGCACCCACCTCCACAAATCTTGAAGTTTTCGCTTTGTTTTTACCTCTGAAGCCGTCCATCCCCCCTAAACCTTCCATGGAGAAGAGGTATTTGTCTAAGTCTGTTGGAACAAATTAACAAAGACAGTTGTGACACACTGAGGACTAACAAGTTTCATTTGGCACCTGACGAATCTAATGAAATGGGATGCAATCTACAAAGCTTGTGCCATAGGGAACATTTTAGTCTTAGACACACCACAAAGGTGTTGGTTTGTAGACATTTGTGTGTGGGTGAACAAGAATAGAAGTGGTGCCGCAATACAAATGTGTATGTGCATTTGGTTATACTTAAGCTTCAAGAGTCTTTTGCAAAAGACCACCTCTCACATCACTGTTTTCTATTGTTCTGCTTCCCTCTTTCTTCTCCTCCTCAGCCAGACTCCTTTCACATGCAAATCCACACTCTCTGCCAATCTCTTTGCACTTTTCTCCCTCTTTTTGGTTTCATTACATCATTCTCTGACATTTGAGAAGAGGGTTCTGCACTTAATCCTTCAGCCATGGTACCATATTTAAAATGTTGTTGTGACTGTGAAATGTTTTTTCTGATGTGTTTTTGTTGATTTTACTTTATTGTGTTTATTTTAATCTGTATTTTTGAGCTTGTCCCTTTGTAAGCCTTCCTGAGTCCCTTCAGCAAGATGGTGTCAGGGTATAAAAATAAAATAATAATAATAATAATTATTATTATTTGAAACAGAACAAGATGAGTCCACAGCAGACGAGATCATTCTGCCGGCTGTTGTATTGGATCACACATCAGACACTTCCCAAGTGTCTAGGACTGTGTGATGTATCAGCGAATAATGCATGCAGATCCCAGTAAGGTGGCCTTCTGCAGCTGGCAGATGCTAATTTTGTCAGCGCTGAATGTGTTTAAGTGCAAGCCAAGGTCTTTAGGCACTGCACCCAGTGTGCCAATCACCACTGGGACAACCTTTACTGGCTTGTGCCTGAGTCTTTGCAGTTCGGTCTTATTATTATTTTTAAAAAACTTAAAACCTTTATACAGAAATACAGAATACAAACACGTACAAGAAACAGCTTCAGGCTGTTAGAAAATAGGAAGAAAGAGGTCAGGGGGAACGGCAGTTCGGTCTTATTGTTGCTGTTGTTATTATTATTTTTATTAACAGGAGCGGCATTCAGAGAGCGTACAACTCCCCTGTGGTGCCAGCTCCACTGGCTGCCAGTTTGCTACCGGGCACAATTCAAAGTGCTGGCTTTAGCCTTTAAAGCCCTAAACGGTTATAGCCCAACTTACCTGCCCAAATGCATCTCTCCCTATGAACCATTGAGATGTTTAAGATCATCCGGAGAGGCCCTGCTCTCAGTCCCGCCTTCTTCGCAGGTGTGATTTGCGAGGACGAGAGACAGGGCCTTTTCAGTGGTGGCTCCTCGGCTTTGGAACGCCCTCCCTAGTGACATCAGATTGGCTCCCTCCCTCCTGACATTTCACAAGAAAGTCAAGACCTGGCTGTTTGAGGAGGCATTTGCTGATGAAATAGAACGGTTTAATTAGATATATGGAATGACGACGATGTGACGGAAAGTGATTTCAACATGACGCTGAGACTGTAATTGTATGTTTTAATTGTTAATTGTTGTGTTATATGGTTATTGTTTGGTTTGTTTTGCTCGTGTTTTGATTGGAGGGCAGATATTGCCTTGTGTAAACTGCCCCGAGTCGCCTTCGGGCTGAGAGGGGCGGTATAGAAATGTGATAAATAAATAAAATAAATTATGCAATCAAAACAGTCTATGCAAAACAGAAGAGATATCAGTTTGGTCTAGCAGACACTTACCGTTTGCAGAAGTACCCCACTTTCCAAAATAATTGTTAGTTCTTCTGTAACATGAGAGTGATCTCAATTCTAAGATTCAATGTATTCAGTTGCCACAAAGTGCCAATTGTAGAAGTGGAGGAGGGAATGCCAGAAACCGAGTTTAGAACATAGTAGCTTGAATACTGAACTGGTAAGATTTCACACTCTATTTTTATTGCAGGTTCTGTTTGCAACAACAAAGAGAGGGGATTTGGTAACTGTAATTTGGAGAAAAAGAAAACAGAAAAATGATATCACAGCCATCTTCATAAATCTGAAGATCTGACTCATGGAGAATGGAACGAGACTGATGAACTGATTAACAGATTGATTTTTGCTGTTTGAATGGGTTCAAATGATAGGAAAGGGCATTCTAAGTACAAATTAAGAGGGGCTCCTGCTGTTAACCCCAGCTTCTGCCAACGTAGAAGTTCGAAAACATGCAAATGTGAGTAGATCAATAGGTACCATTCTGGCTGGCTATATGACAAACAACACCGGCTCTTCAGCTTATTTATTTATTTATTTATTTATTTATTTACATGATTTATATTCCGCCCTTCTCACCCCGCAGGGGACTCAGGGCGGATCACAATGCACATATACAGGCAAACATTCAATGCCATTTGACATACAACATATAAGACAGACACAGAGGCAATTTAACATTCCAGCTTTTTTTCTGACCACAAGGAGGAGCTGTCGCATTCCTTCACTCCTTTTGTGTGTATTTCCTGGATATTTTTATGGCCTTGTAAATCAGTTAAATTAAGCCTCCCCACTCAAGTGGTACCTACATTTCCTAGTTGACAGATGCAACTGTCTTTCGGGTTGCAAAGATGGGCAAGGAGCTACACAATTGGTTGAGCGTTTACCCCGACCCAGGCAGGCCTCGAACTTATGACCTTCTGATCAGTAGAGATCTTATGCAGCTGACACCCAGCCAGCTGTGCCCCATTCCTGGTGCTTCGAAATGGAGATGGAGCACCAACTTCCGGAGTCAGACACAACTGGACTTAATGTCAAGGGAAAACCTTTACCTGATGTTAAGAAATGTTCCACAATAGAATAGCTTCCCACAGAAGTTGGTCTTCTCTCTGCTGGCAGTCTTTTTTTAACAGAACCTGGATGCCATCTCTTAGGAATACTTTATAGTTATATGATTCTAGGAACAAGAACATATCATGTGCTTAGTCTTTCAAAGTGAGCCAGCGTGATGGTGTGGTATCAGATAGACCAGTATTTTTCAACCTTTTTTGAGCCGCAGAACATTTTTTACATTTACAAAATCCTGGGGCACACCATCAACCAAAATGACACTCTAACACAATAATGCATATAGTTAATATGTTTTTAAATGTATTTATACACTCAGTGTGAAACCTGGGCCTGTTTCGATGAACACAACATAGATATCCTGGCAGGAATGGCAAAAAGAAACAAACTTCCCACACAGAACTCCCATAACCAAGAGAAAATGCTATAAGAGTTTGGTGGGCATTGGCCTTGGGTTTTGGACTTGTAGTTCACCTATATCCAGAGAGCACTGTGGACTCAAACAATGTTGGATCAGGACCAAACTTCGCATGAATACTCAAGATGCCCAAATGTGAACACAGATGGAGTTTGGGGAAAATGGACCTTGAAATTTGGGAGTTACAGTTTCTGGGATTTATATACTTAACACACAATCAATGAGCATCCTGAACTCTTGCAACAATGGAATTGAACCAAACTTGGCATATTGAACTCTCATTACCAACAGAAAGTACTGAAAGAGTTTGCTTGGGAATTGACCTTGAGTTTGGAAGTTGTAGTTCACCTACACCCAGAGAGCACTGTGGACTCAAACAATGTTATGTTATGTTGTCTGTTTGTTTTATATCCAGAATCACAATATTGGAAGGATGCTCACTACTTTAAGGTCCTTAAAACAGGCATGGGAAAACTTTGGCCCTCTGGGTGCTTTGGACTTCAACTCCCACCATTCCTAACAGCCTGAGGCCCTTTCCTGCTTAAATGGCTGAGGGGGGAAAAAGGAAAAGGGCCTGAGGCTGCTAGGAATGGTGGGAGTTGGAGTCCAAAACACCTGGAAGGTCCAAGTTTGTCCATGCCAGCTTTCGACAGAGACCTCTTCCTCCCCCTTCCCCTTCGCACTCTTTCTTCCCCCTCCTGCTAAACACTTATTTTTCTTCTACACTGCCGCTTCTGCTGCCAGTATGATCCGAGGGGCAGCGTGAGTGTGTTCAGGAGGGGAGGGGGGAGGGAGGAAGACGTGACCCTGCGGGCACTACTGCACAGACTCGCCCCAGAGCAAAGCAAGGCAAAGCAAGCAGAGCGAGGCTGGGAAGAAGGGAGCCTGAGTGGAGAAGAAAAAGTGTTCGGCAGGAGGGGGAAGAAAGGGTATTGGAGGTTCCAATTTCCCACGGCACACCTGATGATCGCTCACGGCACAGTAGTGTGCCATGGCACACTGGTTGGGAAGCACTGAGGTCGACCACTGTTTGCAGAAAAAGAGCAGAAGGGAGCAGTAAGGCAAGGAGATTTGCTTATGGCTACTGGCTAAGTTTAACACAGCAGCGACATTTGAATCATTACTTGCTCATTAATTACTGTCTCCAAACCACTCTTCTGCAACAACACTTGGAATGATGCAAAGGTAGCCCTGTGAAAGCCATGCACATACAGATGAGATCCTTTCCACTCCTTTCCTTTCTTTAATGCCATTTTCTGTCACACAGCATGACTCGAGGCTGCTCCCAAGGAAATAAAAAAGCCATTACAATAACAACAACACATAAACAGGAGTAGTAGCAGCACCAAATAAAAACCAGCCCATATCTTGAAGCAGGTGTAATCAAAGCCGTGTCAGCAAGCCACAGACCATAACAGGCAACCACTGCCTCCAGGAGCAATGCTTAATAACTCACTAATAATGAAACCTACTAATTAATACAAGACCAGCTATTGACACAAATAGCAATGCTAAACAAGACTGCCTTTATCTGGTGCATAAAAGACTACTCAAGTAACTTGACTGCAAATTATTTGCAAAAATTAGAGAAAAATTGGCTGGGCTTATAGTCACAGAGGCTGCTCTAAATGCGAAAGGGTCATCTCCCTGATTCTGCACCCTGCTTTACAAAAACACACCATTTGCAGACCAAAGGCATTGGAAGCTTTAAATGGCAGTCTAGCTTCTAATATGAATGCTTGCCTGCTTCTGTTTGATGAAGCATGGGTCTAACTTGTGTTTCCTTTGGGCGTCACCGTCCAGAGGTGCTGTGGGTGACTGTGACTCGGGGGAGATCCCCCTCAGTTGGGAGGGGACAGAGGAGGAGGAAGAGAGAGCAAAAGCAAGCAAAGCAGCAGCTGTCAGAGAGTCACCTTCTCCTTCTCTGTCGCCATTGCCATGTCCTGTTATTTGTCGACTTGTGTGTGTCTGTGTGGTGAGGGGGAGGGGGTATCTCACCTGAAGGCAAGGGACTACCTTCTCCCTGGAGCTCATACCCCGCATTCAGCAGGGTGAGAGGCAGGAGGCAAGGTAACTTTCTGGCTCTCCTTCCTTCCCCTCATGTGATGAGGGAAAGCCGCGACAGAGCAAAGCGTGGAATGACCGGTTCGTCATGCCCTCTGCACGGGTGCTGCTAGGACATGGCAAGACAGCCCACTTCCAGCGCAGTGTGTGAAGTCGTAAGTCAAGAAATTTGAATTGTGTGCAGTTTGTATTTCAGTCAGTCTCTGGAGACTCCTTCCCAATCTTATGGTGGTTCCACACAGCCCTTTAACCTGGGAGCAATCGTGTTTTAAAATGCAATTTCTCCCGGGCTCTAGTCTGCACATGCCCCAGAAATTTATTTATTTATTTATTTATTTATTTATTTATTTATTTATTTATTTAAATTTGTGGAACGCCACTCCCGGGTGGCTCGGGGCGACTTGCATACTTTTGGGGAGGGGGGTGTCCACATGCCCTCCCAAACTTTCCAGGAGGTCAGGGAGACACTCATACTCCCTCTTCCAAATCCCCTTAAAATGGGAGGGGGAAGTAAAATAACTTACTCAGCTGCCATTAAACTGCTGCCTGGTGCATAGAAGTGAAATGCCAGGAGAAGGGGGGACAGTAATGATTTTCTTCCTCCCCCCTTTTTCGGGCACATCATTTATGTTCTGACAGCAGGTTAATGGCAGCCAGATAAGTTATTTTACTACTACTCCCCCCCCTCCCCCAGTTTTTAAGGGGATTTGGGGTGGAGGTTAGAACCCTCTCATGTTTTTCAGGCTAATCAGTCTGGAAAATGTGAGAGGGCTATGCAGACGGCACTCTGAGAAGTCCCAGAACTTCCAAGAAGGCAGTCCAGACAATGGTCATACTGGATTTGACCCAGGTCTTTCAGGAAGACCTGGGGCTTTCCAGCATCAAATTAATTTGGCAAAAAGCAGGGTTTTCTTGCTTTGTGCCAAAACCATTTGTTTTTCCTTGAAGCATCATTTGGATACCCCAGGGGAAAACGCGAGAGGGTATGCATTGTAGGTTCTGTCTGGATGTGCCCTTAGAATATGAAATGTGTGCCTTGGTAAACTGTAACTTACCATCATGTTGTTTTTCACTTGCCTTTTGTAAAAATACGTTAAAACAGTTCACTGAGGTTTTATGAGTTTTATGAAGAAAAATGTGAGCAAGGCAACACCAATGGAAGTCATTATCCTATGCAGATTATGGGAAAGATCATCATCCCATTGAATTTGTGTTAGGCAGACAGCTTTATTTGTGATGTTTCGGCATAAAGGGTGGAAGGGGAAACTGTAAGAATATACTGGTTAAGCAGCTCTTTTCCAGAAATCTGGAATTGTCCACATGGGTGGCTGAAGCAATGATAACTTGTATTTCTCATGGATCAAGGTACACACACTTTGTTCCATGCAGAAAAGTATTAAAATATATAAAATCACCTGTAGATAAATAGTAGGCTTGGGTTAGAATCCTAAAATCGCAATTCTAAAATCAAATGGGGGGGGGGATTATTTTTTTTGATTAGTATATTAAAGACTTACAAAAAATTTTGCAAAAAGTGCTAAAATGTAACTTAAGTACTAACGAAATTCTAAAGTGGTTCTAAAGTAGGAAAAGCAGGGAAACAGTTAAAAATCAAGGGGGGAACATTCCCCTTCACCTCTGCAGTGCAATTAAGTGGAGCTGTAGATGTATAACATAAATATAAGAGGTAGTAGCTACTAGCTCTCAGGACAATTGTGAAAGTGAAGTACGATTCTCCCCCTTATTATTTCCCCTTTCCTCCTGTCTTCCTTCTCTACCCTCTTCTTTCATTCCTTCCTTTGCTCTTTGGTTCCCCATCCCTTCTTTTCTCTTCTTCGCCCCTCTTTCCCCCCCACGCTCGCCGGCGCCCTCGCTCACCCCCCTCACCTCTCTCTAGCCTCGATCCATGGATCGAGGCTAGAGAGAGGCAGAGAGGCGCGGGGCCCCTTTCCCACTAAAATATAAGCCGGCCCAAGCCTGGGTCGGCTTATATTTTAGCGGAAAGGGGCCCTCGCTCACCCCCTCGCCTCTCTCTAGCCTCGATCCATGGATCGAGGCTGAGAGAAAGCAGAGAGGCAGGGCCCTTTCCCACTAAAATATAAGCCGGCCCAAGCCTGGGTCGGCTTATATTTTAGCTGGAAAGGGGCCCGCGCCTCTCTGCCTCTCTCTAGCCTCGATCCATGGATCGAGGCTAGAGAGTGGCAGAGAGGCGGAAGGGGCCCCTTTCCAGCTAAAATATAAGCCGACCCAGGCTTGGGCCGGCTTATATTTTAGTGGGAAAGGCCCTTGGGCCGGCTGCGCACTCTCTGCTCTCTCTGCCTCGATCCATGGATCGAGGCTAGAACCCCTCAGAGGAGTCGCGGCCCCTTTCCAGCTAAAATATAAGCCGGCCCAGGCTGGGGCGGCTTATATTTTAGTGGAAAAGTTGCCTCTGCCTCTCTCCTCGATCCATGGCTGTCCTCAGAAGCGGAGGGACAGCCTGGGAAACAGGAGGAAATTCCTCCCGATTGAGGCCCTTTCCAGCTAAAATATATAGCCGACCCAGGCTTGGGCCGGCTTATATTTTAGTGGGAAAAGGGGCCCTCTGCGCCTCTCTGCCTCTCTCTAGCCTCGATCCATGGATCGAGGCTAGAGAGAGGCGAGGGGGTGAGCGAGGCCCCTTTCCCGCTTCCATATTTGGGAACTATAGGCATTTTGTGAGTATACTTCTAAGTAATAATTTACCTATGTTTCTGTACAACAGGGTCAGTTTGGCTGCCCAGATCTTTGGGAAGTATTAACTTTAGCACCAAAGCCTGGGTCGGCTTATATTTTAGCTGGAAAGGGGCCTCATATTTGGGAACTATAGGCATTTTGTGAGTATACTTCTAAGTAATAATTTACCTATGTTTCTGTACAACAGGGTCAGTTTGGCTGCCCAGATCTTTGGGAAGTATTAACTTTAGCACCAAAGCCTGGGTCGGCTTATATTTTAGCTGGAAAGGGGCCTCAATCGGAGGAATTTCCTCCTGTTTCCCAGGCTGTCCCTCCGCTGCTGAGGGACAGCCTGGGAAACAGGAGGAAATACTCGAATCAAACCCGAGCTGCTTTCAAGCGCTTTGGAAGCAGCCCGGGCCGAGTTTACTACTGTTTCCCAGGCCTGGGTCGGGTTATTTCTTAGCGGGGAAGGGGCCGCCCGCACGGCCCTTTTCCCGCTAAGATATAAACCGACCCATCTTAGCGAAAGGGGCCTCAGCGCCTCTCTGCCTCTCTCTAGCCCCGATGCATGGATCGAGGCTAGAGAGAGCAGAGAGGGGCGCGGGCCTTTCTCCTCCTCTCTGGCAGGCCTGTCATTGGCGAGAGAGGAGGAGGAGGCCCTCGCTCACCCCATCCATGTTTCTTTGCCTCTGATTGGCTAAAGGAAAGGTGGAGTGAAGGGGAGGGTATGTCCACCTGGTATCCATCAGCCAATGACAAAACACGCTTACTAAGGGCAACGAAACCATACGAATGCTTTACGACCCAGATACAAAAATGGCGCCCTGAAGTGCCGTAAAAGAAAGTCTACTTCCTGGTTCGCGACAGCAATACGTAAAACATCAAAAGTCCCATTACATACGAATCTCTAACGAATCCATTTAATTTCCGTTTCATTTTTCCCATGCTTAATAAATAGATAGATAGATAGAGGGTGTATGTGAAACATACCATATATACTCAAGTATAAGCCAACCTGAATATAAGCTAAGGCACCTTTTGCAATCTCTACCATTGGGGGCGTGGCCTTCAAGAATAGCTGTGTTTAGCCATGCCCACCTCATCCCTCTTTGCATCGTCACTCGCCAGGGAAGGGATACCACGAAATTTTAAAACTGTTTGTTTAGGCTTTACCAAAGTTGCTTAATGGTTCTGAAAAATCAAAATAACTGTGGGAGACACCCGAACATTACAGAATAATTCTAAACTATGGGTAAGTGATTCAAATTCGGATTTGCCCCTCCCATTTTTCCTGCATGGTTCGAAATTGGTTCAAAAGTCCAAATTTGGTAGGTTTTCCCGAATTTTAGGTTTTTCCGAACTGAACCTAAACAAGCCTACCACAGGCACTCCAATTGGCCAGCTACTGGTCAAAGAATGCCAAGTTTGTAAAAAAGAAAAAAAGAAATACAATACAACTGCTTGGTTCACTCCTAACACAATAAATAAATACATAACTTTAAAAATTGTATAATTAATATGTTTAAATACATATAAATCATTTTCAACATTTTAAATTTTATTGTACTGCCTTTTAAATTGTTCAGGCGATTTTATTGTAAGCTGCCCAGAGATCTTTCAATATGAGGGAAAGCAGAAATATTTTAAATTAATGAATTAAATCTGTTTATATGCATAATTATTGTTGTGTCAAGCTCGTACCCCCTTCCCCATCTTTCTAGACCTTCTGACTGCAGTACCATAGTACAGTATGGATGGTAAAGATGTTCAAATTATTATACCATGCCATCGTATGGTATCAACAACTTCTTTCATCACAGAGTAAAATGACTAAAAGGTCATATCAGTGGAAATTAGTGTATCTTTCCAGCACTGATAATGAAATTTTGTTTCATCATAGTTTTAATATAGGTCAAGCAAATGAGCTGGAGAAGATAATTAAATAGCATGATAGTTTACTTAAGGGGGGGAGGGAAGGAGAAATAAAAAAATTAAAATTCATCCCGCCTGTGGTTTTGAAGAAGGATTTTCATAATGATTGCCTTACTTCAGGGGCACAAACCCATGGGTATTGCCACAGTGCTGTGGAGTAAGGCCTAGAGCAATAAGCAAAAAGAAAAAAAACCTTTAACTAGGAAGAGACTGCAGCTAATAAATATTTGATCAGATACACAAATTCACACAGTTTGATCATGCCTAGAGGAATTTGCCATCATTTATTAACTCGTACAATGTAAATGTACAACCCCATGTTTCTGAAGAAACAGAACATTGCTAAAAGTCATTACCGTTTCTTTTTTCTTTCTCTTTCAACCTAGGATTTTGCCAAAAGTCACAAGCACCTGACATACTGTCAGACGTCATGCTTATGGGGATGAAAGGAGGGAGTCAAACAAAAGGAGCCACAAAGCCTCTTGCGGAAAGCAAATTATTGTTTCAACAGTATCCCTAACACAGCATGAGCATGCTTCATACAACCCTTTCTCTACAGAAGGTGAGGAAGATGAAAATTGATGTAGACCGGTTGCAGACCAAGCTGAATACATTGCTGCAATAAAAAAGGAGCCATGAATGAGGACAAACACAAGCTCAATAACAGAATTGGAAGTACAATAGCACAAGTTTACTAAACATTATAGTTGGTTGGCTTGAGATGAGGCATTGATCTCAGACTGAAGCAAGACATTGAATGGCCTAATGTATTTGGTTCTGTCTAGCCTCCTGACTCGCATCAGGAGATAGCCAAGGGGCGGCAACAGAGGAGCTACTTCGACATATAGCCACTGTATGTTTTTGTTATCACCCAGGGTGAGGCAGTTATGACAACTCCTGACCTGTACAATACCCATCATGCTTTACTCCCCATTAAACTGTAAGGGATGCCTAATGAGAAAGATGAGTTCACAGCCTTACCCACAAACTGAATCTTACTTCATGCCTCCTTACTACACCACATTGTAGCCATGCATCATGTTCACCTTCAGGTAGAAGAAAATGTTCAAATGTGAAATTGGGCACACTCATTTAGCTACAACCAAGTCCCCAATCTCCTCGCTAGCCTTCCTCTTAGTGATGTTAGTCTACTGAGGATCTTCAGCCTCGTGCCAGCAACATTGCTCTAGCAAATCTGGCCAAAGTAATGTAGTAAGGGAAGCAGCCAAATAGCACCTCTTTGCTGCTTGGATCAAATCCAGACTCTTGTGGAAGTTGAGGTCCCCCTCAGTGTGCATCCAAACAGCCACCTTATTGCAGGAGTTTCTGCAATAAAAAGAGACTGTCCAAATGACATCCTGGACAAACTTGAATTAATCTACCACAAATTAGGAAAACCCAGGTTTGTGGTAAATTAATTTGATAATGGGTTTATTCCGCACTTTCTTGCAGTCCAGACAGTATTCCCATGGTTTTCCGGGCTAAATTTGCCCGGAAAACTGTGAAAATACCACCCCCTCCCCAAAAGCCCCCCAAAAGAGTGTAAAACAAACAAAAGAACTTACTTGGCCTCCATGAGATTGCTGCCAGAGCTCTCCTGGCATGTGCAAATGATATGCCGAGAGAAAGGGGAGGGAGGAGGGAAATCACTCCTCCCCCCTTCTCCTGGCGCAGCATTTGTACGTGCCAGGAGAGCTCCAGCAGCCATCTCATGGAGGCCGGGTAAGTTCTTTTGGTTTTTTATGCTGTTTGGGGGGCTTTTGGGGAGGGGCTAGAGTGTCTCGGTGTTTTCCATCGGTGTTTTCCACCCCAGAAATCACATGCTTTCTGGGGTGTGTGGTTGGGCCCCTGGGAACATCCACATTTTTAAAATGCAGATGCTCCTGAGATAACGGCCTGTCTGGAAGCGCCCTCACTTAATTGTATGACTATGGTAGACTGAGATCACTTGACTAGCTGGAAGATTGTCAGGAGCAGTGAATCCCATTATGATTGATCCAACTAATATAAAAAAGGTCTTCAACAGATAGACCTTCTGCCAACCAATGGATGAAATTTACTCTGCTGTGCATTGCCAGATACTACACCCACAGATCTAGACCTGCCTCCAAAAATCTGCAATGGCTGTGAAGACTGATTTAGCTAAAGGGTTCATGTATACTTGGTAAGCATTCAACCAGTTGATACTGTGACCTCCAAATTTGGATACTAACAAACCCAGTTCAGTCAGACACAAACTTCGCACTGACCCAAACAGGAATTTGGTTTAAGGGGATTGGTTCACATGCAACAAGAGTGGGCATTCAAATTTGAAAACATAACAATTTTGAATTACAATTCACAGAATCTCCTATATACTGTCAACAGCTTTAGACAAGTCTCTCATCCCCACAATAATCATCATTCCACAATCTAGAAAGCCCTCTCCCATGCCAATTTCTTTTCTTTTCTTTTAAAAAAACCCACTCCCTCAGCATAAAGCAGGCCATGGAATTTAAAAATGATTATTATGTCCGCCAAAAGGACAATCCCTGTCAAATAAGGACAGTTGGACAGTACACTATCACCTTCTTTTTTTCACTCTCCTCCATGCTTCCTCTTCATCTGCTAGAGAAGGAACAGTCTCACTCTTGTGGACACCTGTGCCAATATGTTACAGTGGACTTTGGTTGAAATTAGGACAAAGGCTACATGAAATGGGTCACACGCCACCGATGGTTCTTAAGCCATACAATGCCAGCTCTCATTGTGAAGAAGTTTGAAAGTTGGGGCAGCCTTGAAAAAGTGACAACAAAGAAATCTTACTGTAATGAGCCAGAACAAAACTGAGCCAGAGAAGGATGATGCCATAGGCAGCTGACACGAATATGAAGCAGGTAGGGGGGAAGGCAGTGCTATGTTTGGATGAAGCGTTATTTTAAAGGTTACTGTGAGACTAGGCACTTTAAAATAGACTTCTAAAAGTCACTGTACATGATATGCAATTAGATGGATGCGCTTCTGTATAATTTGGCATATGTCAGGGGGTGAAAATTCCCCACAGAACAACTTTGTCTGGAGAACAAAAACCATGCAAACTTTTAAAACACATAATGATGGTCATGTATTATTTTTAAATCTAGCACTTCATTGCTGAAATGCTACAAATGTCTTTCAACAATATATGTGACACTGACTGAAACAATAAGAAAGCTTTGAAACTCAATTCCTTCACTCAGCACGGTTTTTGCATTGTGCCCAGTCCTGGAATCCATCTGAGAGATAGGAGACTTAACTGGAAGTCAATAAATTATGCTACTTACATGCATTAAATTAAGTAACTTGTTGCGTGCAACTATCATTATTCATTGAGTTCCAGTTAAGTCTCCTTTTTGTTTGCTGAGGCAAAACTGCCTCTGCAAAGAAAACATGATATAGCTTTACATTTAATAACCTCATTGACTTAACATCAGGGTAAAACAATAGGAAATACTTTTTTGTTGTTGTTCACCTCAATGCATACGGGATAAATACACTATAGTCCTTTGCTTTTTCACTCAAAGGGAAACATTAATTCAATAATTCTCAGATCAAAAATCCCTAGAACATTTCCCAAGAATGAAGTATAGTGTTTTCTCGCTACTTCGTGGTTCTCTTTTAACGGACTTGCTGTTTCACAGATTTCAAAAAATATTAATTAAAAATATATATCATGGTATTTTCACTGTTTTGTGGGTTTTTGGCGCCGGCGCTCTCCAAGGCAATTTCCCTCCTGAGTCCTCCCTCCAGCCTTGAAGGGCCTTTCCTTCCTTTCCTTCACTTTATTTTAAGTTTATAAAGACTATAGAACTACTGAAATAATGTATAAATATTAAAATAAATAGAGCGTCCCTACATTGCGCTTTTTCACTTATTGCAGGCGGTCCTGGAATGTAACCCCCGCAATAACCGAGGCAACACTGTACGGTGAAAGTGTTACGTTTATGCATTGCAGCATTTTGTAGCTAAGGCATTACATGGTAAAATGTGGCAAAGTTTTGTAAGCTTATATAGCCATTATGCACAGGGGGGGAGTATTTAGTCAGATACCAATTGTACAAGTTCTCCCACTTAAAAAGATGAGAGGCCTGTAATTGTCATCATAGGTAGATCTCAACTATAATAATAATAATACTTTATTTCTACCCCGCATCCATCTCCCCGAAGGGGACTCGGAGCGGCTTACATGGGGCCGTGTCCGAAAAACACATCATAAAATATCAACAACATAAAAGAACAATAAACATAATAAAAGCAATAAACACAATAAAATAATCTGTGAAAACACAACAATATAGGTGAATCTAAAAACAAAATCGACTGGGCGGGCCACATGGACATATAGGAAAACTCGGGTAGATAACTGGAGTAGTGTCTAACACAAAGGGTCACATAGGGGGAAAAGGTCTCACAGAAATGGGGGCATTTGGGAGCTTAATCTATGAGAGACAACATGAAAGAACATATCCAGAAAATCATGCTGTCTGATTTTTATCGAATTTATTTGCAAATTATGGTGGAAAATAAGTATTTGGTCACCTTCAAACAAGCAAGATTTCTCGGTCTCACAGACCTGTACGTCTTCTTTAAGAGGCTCCTCTGACCTCCACTCATTATCTGTATTAATGGCACCTATTTAAACTTGTTATTAGTATAAAAGACACCTGTCCACAACCTCAAGCAGTCACACTCCAAACTCCACTATGGTGAAGGCCAAAAAGCTGTCGAAGGTCACCAGAAACACAACTGTCACCCTGCACCAGACTGGGAAGACTGAATATGCAATAGGCAAGCAGCTTGGTGTGATGAAATCAACTGTGGGAGCAATAATTAGAAAATGGAAGAGATACAAGACCACTGATAATCTCCCCCAATCTGGGGCTCCACGCAAGATCTCACCCCGTGGGGTCCAAATGATCACAAGAACAGTCAGCAAAAATCCCAGAACCACACGGGGGATGTAGTGAATGATCTGCAGAGAGCTGGGACCAATGTAACAAAGGCTACCATCAGTAACACACTACACAGCCAGAGACTCAGATCCTGCAGTGCCAGACATGCCCCCCTGCTTAAGCCAGTACATGTCCGGGGTTGACTGAAGTTTGTTAGAGAGCATTTGGATGATCCAGAAGAGTATTGGGAGAATGTCATAGAGTCACATGAAGCCCAAGTAGAACTGTTTAGCAGAAACACAACTCGTCATGTTTGGAGGAGAAAGAATGCTGAGTTGCATCTAGAGAATACCACACACCTACTGTGAAGCATGGGGGTAGCAACATCATGCTTTGGGGCTATTTCTCTGCAAAGGGACCAGGGCAAATGATCCGTATACATAAAAAAATGAATGGGGCCATGTATTGTGAGATTTTGAGTACAAACGTCTTTCTATCAGCAAGGGCACAGAAGATGAAACGTCGCTGGGTCTTTCAGCATGACAATGATCCCAAGCACACTGCCAGGGCAAAAAAAGGAGTGGCTTTGCAAGAAGCATTTCAAGGTCCTAGAGTGGCCTAGCCAGTTTCCAGATCTCAACCCTATAGAAAACCTTTGGAGGGAGTTGAAAGTTTGTGTTGCCCAGCGACAGCCCCAAAACATCACTGCTCTTGAGGAGATCTGCATGGAGGAATGGGCCAACATACCAGAAACTGTGTGTTGCAGCCTTGGGAGGACTTACAGTACACAAAATGTCTGTCATTGCCAATAAAGGATAGATAAGAAAGTATTGAGATGAACTTTAGTTATGGACCAAATACTTATTTTCCACCATAATTTGCAAATAAATTGGTTAAAAATCAGACTATGTGATATCTGGATATGTTTTCTCATGTTGTCTCTCACAGTGGAGGCCTACCTATGATGTCAATTACAATCCTCTTTCATCTTTTTGAGCGGGAGAACTTGTACAATTGGTATCTGACCAAATACCACCACCCCCAACTGTATATATGGGAAAGTCCAGACTAAGGCATTTTGCTGACTGAGGCAAATAACAAAATGGTGTCTCCTTCCCATTCCATGTACTAGTGCTGATTGGATATTGACTTTTTCTTCAGCAGTGCTGTCTTTAGTCAGAAATGAATAATTTCACTGACTTGTTGTGCCATTCATTCTGTTGTGCCAGCTCATTGCGGCTTTGTGTAACCCCTGTAACAGCTTCTCTGTCACCCATTGTGTTGAGAGTAATAGCCAGACATGCCTATTGGAGTCAAACTGGGTACAACTTTTATCAAGAAAGGGAAGGGTGGTGCAGAACCACAGATCAAGCTTCCCATTCTATTGCCTACTAGATGAGCTGCCTGTTGACAATTTGTACCTTCAGATGTAGTCACCAACCTGTTTCCATGTAGTTCTAAGTATCATGGAGATAACTAGAAGTGCCTCACTTCATAGGAACTGCGATCCTTATACACAACATTTTGACAATTTGCCTACAGTGTGGTCCTTTGGGCTTTACTCATTTTAACACAAACTTGTTTTGTATCCAGCCATTTTACATAAATTCTAGATTCTTTCTTAGGCATGTGGCTGGACTTCCAGATGGCATTACTTCCCTGTGTCATTGGGGAAGTAGTTAATGATGGGCAAAACTAGTTGAATGGAGATAAGTATTTCCACCAAGTTCTTTCCTGGGTGGATATTTGTATATCAGTATTTGCACACTCCATCTTAACAGAAATAAGGTTGTCCGTCCAAATGACCACTTGGATGAAGGCGAAACCGACAGCAGCCAAACCAACTTTCTGGTGTCAGTAGCATTTTTAGGTAGACTATATTTCTGATTATTACTTGGAATGTCAGTACCCTGTACCCTGTGAAGCAATCTTGAGGCTGTGTGTGTGTGTATATATATATATATATATGTGTGTGTGTGTGTGTGTGTGTGTATATATGTATATATATATATATATAGGATATTTCCAGTCATTATCCTTAGAAAACCGTTATTATTTTGTATTAAAGTCAATTTTGACCCTAATTCGACTCCCCCATTTCCATAAAGGGCACGTTATTATGCCGTTTTTATTTCCATCCGCCCTTTCTTATCTTTAATACGCGTTGGTTCTCTTTTTTTTTTTTTTTTTTAAATTTATTGGTTTTTTCCCCTCTCCCACCCTCCCCTCCTTGTACATACAGTTTATACATCCAACTACAGAGGTTACATTTGAAATATCAGTCTCAGTCTTAATTTTTCTACTCCACCTCTTAACACATTTTCTAAATAATTTCTAACTGGTTCCCACATCCTCTTTGTTATTATTATCTTTTCAATTTTATCTATATTATTCCATTTACAATTTGTTATTTCCACATTTAACATATTAATTATATAATTATACCAGTTGGTCAATGTCCATTTTGTTTTATCCTTCCAACCCCTCACTAAAACTATCTGTGCACACGCTATTAATTTATCAATCAATTTTTCTTTTGCATATTCTTCACTCCTATTATCCGTGCATGTAATACATTTCTATTAACTATTACAATATGTAAATCTAACATTCTATTGATTTCTCCTTCAATCATTTTCCAGTAACCTTGCACTCTATCACATTCCCATATCATATGATTGAACACCCCTTTTGTTCACAGCCGTGTGCCACTTATCTTTCATCAATGGTACAAAGCGTGAAAGTTGTGCAGGAGTTCTGTACCATTTTTGTAACATTTTCCTTCTGGTTTCCCTTAATGCATTATACTTTTCTCTTGCTATATTACTTATTTCCCTCTGGATGTCTTCCCTCTCAATTTCCATGTCCAATCTCCATGTCTGGAAAATTTCCTCTATTATTTCTTCTTTTACTGTTATGATTTGTTCGTACAGATCTCCTGCCACTTTCTTCTCCCCTCTCAAACATTTCCTAATCACCTTCTCAAATGGACTATCCCGTTCTCTTATTTTTTCCCTTCGTCTGAAAATTTCCTGTCTTATGGCCCAGCTTTGGATCCAGTTCCCTGACCCAATCCAGTTCTGAATTTCTTTTTGTTCAACAGGGTTTCCATCCTCTGTGTACAAATCCTCCACTAACCTTTTCCCTCTACTTTCAATTAATCTCAGTGTTCTACCTATGCTTACATCATTATTATAATTCATTTGCCATATAGTTGCCACCTTGCTTTCGTTGCCTGGGTTTAACTTCTTCTTTCTTTTTTTCCACACTTTTACTGTTCCTTTAAAGGGTTCCTTAAATTCTGTTTCCTCTCTCCTCTTCCAATCCGTAAATATTATTTCTTTTCCTTTAATATTATTTATTATCTTTTCCATATTTACCCATTTTTCCCCGTGTATTGTATTTCCAACAATCTTTGTATTTGAAATGCATCATGGTAAACTTCTAAACTTGGGATCCCCCAGCCTCCCTCTTCCTCTTTGGCATTTAACCATTTGTCCCTTATTCTGGGTCTTTTCCCTCCAACTGCCCATGTTTTTATTCTTCTATCCCATATCTTTAATGTCTTCCTCTCTACTGCATTTGGCAATGTTTGGAATAGGTATAATACTTTTGGTATTACGAACATTTTCAATACCCTTATTCTATCCACTCTTGCTAACGTTTTCCCTTCCCACTTCTTAAGTTGTTTCTCTATTATTTTCCATTTTTGTTTATAATTCCCCTCAACTATACTCTTTAGATTTTTATATATCCACACTCCTAAATATTTTATCTTCTTTAATCCTAATTTTAATCCTGATATTTTTCTAATCTCCAATTGTTCTTTTGGGGGGTATTAAGACATAATATCTCTGACTTTTCAATGTTAACAAATAATCCTGATATGCTCCTAAATTCTTCCAATATTTTTATCATATCTTTTATCATAATTAATGGTTGGTTGGTAATAATCATTGCATCATCTGCAAACAGGTTCAGCTTTATTTCTTCTTTTCTTCCTCCCTCCTTTTCTATTTTATACCCTGTCCACTTGGTGCTATTTCTGATACTTTCGGCTAGTATCTCTATTGCTATTACAAATAAAGTGGGGATAATGGACACCCTTGTTTTGTGCCATTTAGAATAGGTATCTCTCCTGTCCTTCTGTTGTTCACTCTTACTCTTGCCTTACAATTACTATACAGTTGCTGCAATGTTTTACAAAAATTTTCCCCCATATTCAATTGTTGGCATACATTAAACAGATATTTATGGTTAACCTTATCAAAAGCTTTATAGACATCCAATTTGAGTATTCCAATTTTTCCCTTATTCAAATTTGCCTGATTCATTGCAATTACCACATTTTTATTGGATCCCCGATTTTTCTTCCCTTTACAAATCCATATTGATCTTCTTTAATTATTTTTGGCATTATCGTTTCCAATCTTTTTGCTAAAATTTTTGTGAATATTTTATAATCCTGGTTACATAGACTGATAGGTCTATATGACCCTGGTTGTGTTAGATCTCTTCCCTTTTTTGGTATGGTGATAATTTCTGAAACTTTCCATGTTTGTGGGACTTTTTGCTTAATGTATATTTCATTAAACAACTCTGTTAGATGTGGTACCAATTCTTCAATATATGCTTTATAATATTCCGCTGGGAATCCATCTGGCCCTGGAGACTTAGCCCCTTTAACCCTTTAATTACGTTTAATATTTCCTCTTGTGTTATTGGTTGATTTAACAACTCTCTGTCTTCCTCTGCAATTTTTTTCTCTGATATTTAAGTTCCCTTGTGCTACCCCCTCCTCCTTATATAAATCCTTGTAATATTTTGTCATTATCTCCCTGATCTTACTTTGCTCCTCTTGTTCTCTCCCTTTTTCATCTTTTAATCTCTTTATCCAGGTTTTTTCATTTTTCTTTTTCAATAATAAGCCATCCTCTTCATTGATTTTATGTTCCAACTTTGGGAATAACTCTTAACATATAAGTACTTATTCATTATATTCCTTTCCTCCAAGGCTTCTAATTGTTTTCTCTTCTCCTTTAATTCTCTCCAGATCATTTTATCCCTAGTTATTTTATGTTTGTACTGCAGAGTTTCTATTTCTTTTATTCTCTTATCCTGTTCAGATCTCCATCTCTTTCTGAGGTTTGCCTCTAGACTTATACAATGACCTCTTATCACGGCCTTGCTTGCATCCCAAATTATATCTTTAGTTACTTGTCCATTGTCGTTAATCTCAAAATACTTGATTATTTCTTTCCTAATTATTTCATACTCTTGCTCTCTACTGTTTAAAATTGTATTGTATCTCCAGATTCTTTCTTTTTTTCTCTATTTCTAATTTTACTTTTACTCTTAGTGGTGCATGATCTGACAAATGTATTGGAAGTGTTTTTGCCTCTAGAATTAATGATTGGTTTGTATTTTTCCCAAGAATGTAATCTATTTTGCTATATATATCATGTCTTCCTGAATAATATGTCCCCCTATTGTTCTCTGGTTCCCCTTCTAATAGATCCTGCATGTTGTATTCCCTTATATTTAACTTCCTGTTGTTATTTTGCCTTGTTGTTACTAATTCCAGATTGTAATCTCCCGCACAGTACACTTCCCCTTGTGCAAATTCCTCCACCTTTCTAAATACTTGTTTTATATATCTTTTTTGATTTTTGTTTGGGGCATATATGCAAACCAAGGTTATTCTAATTTTTCCTATATTTCCTTTTATCATTACCCACCTCCCCTCTGAATCCCTTTTTATTTTTCTACCTGAAAGTCTATTGTACTTTTAATTAAAATAGCTACACCACGTGCTCTATTTGAACCTCTAGATTCATAAATCTGGCTCCAAATCCTGTCATTCAATAGTGGGGTACTGTCCCCTGGCCGTTTGTGACATTCTTGTAAAAAAGTATGTCGACCTTATTATCTTTCACCATTTTCATCAGTTTTGCCCTTCGTTGTGGAGATGATAAGCCATTACAGTTATGTGACATGATTACAATTTCCCCCATAACAAGATATTGTTTACCTTTACCCTGTAGTTTCTTTTCCCTGTTTGCTCATCTTCCCCTCCCCTCCCCCCAGTCCCCAGAGTCCGGTCTTCTCCCTCCTCCTCTCAGAGGAAGACCTGAAAGAGAGTTCGATCTGTCCCCTCCCATCCCCAGACTCTCCAAGAGGTTGCGTTACTCTTCCCCAGCTCCCCTCCTGCAAGTTCTTGCACCCCATTTATCACAGTTTAATTATTTTGAGTCTGCTCCTTTCTATATCCCCATATTGGATCTTGTTTCCATTCTTCTTGACTCTTCTTTAAGTTTCTGTTTTTCAATTCTCGAATCTGTTTCTCCACATCTTTCAGTCCTTGGAAATCCAGCATCTTCAGCTCACTTGAAACTCTTTTCTCTTGCCCCTTATTCCCTTCCTTTTCCTTCTCATGTCCGACAACAAATAGTGTTTGAGGTGCACATAACTCTGTCAGTCCTCCTTCTGCATTTGTCGCCTCCAACTCTGTTATCTTTCCAGCTGTCTTGTGAATGTCCTTGACATTTTTACTCCTTTTCGTTACTCCCTTTAGTAGTCTGGGCTGCTGCCTCTTCTTCTTCTTCCTCTTCTTCTTCCTCTGATTCCGCCGTTCTGTCCAATTTTAGTTGCCTGAGCATTTTCTTCCCACTCTCCAAATCCACAGCTTTGTATGTTTTATTATTTTTGAAGATAATTAATGTTGCAGGAAATGCCCAGGAATAACGTTGGCCCTTCTGTTCTAGAGTTCTTGTAATTTCCCTCATTCCAGCCCTTTTACTAAGGGTCTCTGGTGATAAGTCTATGAGTGGCCAAACTTTTTTTGCCAGCAAAGTTCAAGTCCTTAATTTTTTTAAGTCTTCGAAAAACAAATTCCTTATCTGATTCTCTTGAAAATCTAATCAGAATGTCCTTGGGTGCTTTCTTCCCTCGATTAGCCCAATGCACTCTCTCTATCTGCTCTGATGAAATCTGAGTCAATGCCTGTAACCATATAACAATGTCCTCTTTCAGGCTCTCCTTGATCTGGAAATCTTCCCCTCCTCCTCCTCTCAAACGTATGTTTGCACGTCTGGAACGATCTGCCAGGTCAGCAATTTTGTCTAGGAGTTGTTGATTTGCATATTTTAAATTGCATATCTCCTCTTTTCTGTTTCCTAGATTCATCAGCAAACTGATTCATCATTACTTCATATTTCTCCACCCTATCTTCGATGAGTCCGAGACGGGTATTAACCACTTTAATTTCCTCTTTTATTTCATCGTTTCCTTTTCTTAAGCAATCAGTACTTATCTTAAGCTCCTGAAGTTCTTTAATTATTCTATCCAATTTTTTATTCCACTCTGCTTGCTCCGCCATCACAGCAACTTACTTTCGCTTTTCCTCGCTTCCTCCTCCACTGGTCTGTTTATCCTTCCTGAGATTTATAGCTCCAGGCACGTCGCTTGCAGCCTCCCAGCTTCTCTTTCAGTCCAGTTCCAGGTCGAGGATAGTTTTATGGATAGATTTATGGTCTCATTGGGCTTTTTAAAGCTTTTTAAAGCTTTTATTTCTTTGCCATTGGGGAGCGAAGTTCGAGTGCGTCTACTCCGGCTGACGCATCCCACACCTCCCCAATACGCGTTGGTTCTCAGCTGGCCAGGAAAGAGTGGAGGGCAGCGCCCTCCACAGGTTAAAAATAACCCGCATTGGTTCTCAGCTGGCGAGGGGGCCTGGAGGGCATGCACACCATCCCTCCTCACCAGCTGAGAATCAAGGGCACGTTATTATGCCATTTTTATTTCTATCTGCCCTTTCTTATCTTTAATACGTGTTGGTTCTCAGCTGGTCAGGAAAGAGTGGAGGGCAGCGCCCTCTGTGGGTTAAAGATAACCCGTGTTGGTTCTCAGCTGGCAAGGGGGCGTGGAGGCAGGCATCCCCTGTAGCACCAATAACAAAATAGTGACGAATTTCGTTATTAAATACGTATCAATTTTGAAATTTTCCCCAAAAATTTTCAGAACACTTTCTCTTTAGAAACAACAGCGGCTCCCCCGAGTTTAGAAACAATTTTTGATGGATCAACCAGCCCTAATATATATATATATATATATATATACACACACACACACACACACACACACACACACATATACATATATATACACACACACATATACATATATACATTCACACACACACACATACAGGTCCTTCTCAAAAAATTAGCATATAGTGCTAAAGTTCATTCTTTTCCGTAATGTAATGATAAAAATTAAACTTTCATATATTTTTGATTCATTGCACACCAACTGAAATATTTCAGGTCTTTTTTTGTTTTAATACTGATTATTTTGGCATGCATATCTCAAAAAATTAGCATATTCCATCTGACCAAATATGCTAATTTTTGAGACAGTATTTTTGGGTTTGCAGGAGCTATATGCCAAAATCATCAGTACAAAACAAAAAAAGACCTGAAATATTTCAGTTGGTGTACAATATATGAAAGTTTAATTTGTATCATTACATTATGGAAAACAATGAACTTTAGCACTTTATGCTAATTTTTGAGAAGGATATATATATATATATATATATATATATATATATATATATATGATTTCAGCCTCAAGATTGCTTCACAGGGTATATACAGTATATATATATATGATTTCAGCCTCAAGATTGCTTCACAGGGTATATACAGTATATATATATATATATATATATATATGTGTGTGTGTGTGTGTGTGTGTGTGTGTGTGTGTGTGTGTGTGTGTGTGTGTGTGTTTATGCATGAGGACTGGGTGTGTGTGTATGTTGAGGCTGGGGCAGGAGGAGAATCCCACCCCATAATATCAATGTACTGATGACATGCCAGCATAGAAGCAGAGCAGACCCATCACACAAAGCAGGTGCTGGGAATGTGAGCTATCAGTGGGTTTTGCCCATTAATAGCAAGGGAGATATTAATAGTGGGAAGCTTCAATGCCGTCTTGACCTCATGTGATAAAGACCTAAGAATACAAGACAAATTGCAACCAAGTCTGCTATATTTCCACAATGGAGGACCATGAGCTAAGTGTGCACATTCCATTTGCTCTTTCTGGGGCATCTTATTATTCTATGATCTTGACATCTCTCTCCAAGTCTGCCCTTCACCACCTTATCTTACACTATAAGGAAACACTACAATATAGCTGATGGGCAACATTCAGTTAGTGCAGTGGTTCTCAATCTTCCTAATGACATGACCCCTTAATCTAGTTCCTCATGTTGTGGTGACCCCCAACCATAATATTATTTTTGTTGCTACTTCACAACTGTAAATTTGCTACTGTTATGAATCATAATGTAAATATCTGATATGCAGGATGAATCCTGATATGCAGGATTCACTGGACCAAATTTGGCACAAATACCCAATATGCCCAAATTTCAATACTGATGGGGTTGGGGAGGTGTGTCTTGATTTTGTCATTTGGGAGTTATAGTTGCTGGGATTTATAGTTCACCTACAATCAAAGAGCATTCTGAACTCCATCAATGATAGAATTGAAGCAAACTTGGCACACAGAACTCCCATGATGGACAGAAAATACTGGAAGGGTTTGGCGGGCATTGACCTTGAGTTTTGGAGTTGTAGTTCACCTACATCCCAAGAGCACGGTGGCCTCAAAACAATGATGGATCTGCACCAAACTTGACATGAAAATCAACATGCCCAAATGTGAATAATGGTGGAGTTTGGGGAAAATAGACCTTGGCATTTGGGAGTTGTAGTTGCTGGGATTTATAGTTCACCTACAATCAAAGAACATTGTGAACCCCACCAACAATAGAATTGGGCCAAATTTCCCACACAGAACCCCCATGACCCACAGTAAATACTGTGTTTTCTGATGGTCTTTGGCGACCCCTCTGACAACCCTTCACGACCCCTCCAGGGGTCCCGACCCCCAGGTTGAGAAACACTGAGTTAGTGGAAGGCAGAGAATGGATCCATGTGAGGCAATTGCTTCTAGTGGAAAGGTGCTAGAAGAGAGGGAGAAAATAAAGCTCTGTAAACCACTCTGCCTGTTATATGCCTCTTAACCAGGTCTGTTGACCTAAAGTATGGTAGAGGATGTTGCTGTTTTACCAATGCTTACCTGATTCAAACACCAGTCTGGTTAACACGTATATATGGATGAGGAATGGAGAATAAAATATTGTTCTTTGCCTCAGGCAGAGGAATGTCTTGGGACATCCCTGGGGACCCAAAAGAAGTAGAGAGAAACATATCACAGGGCATTTCATAAATAAACTTGGATCCCTTTTACTGACTTCCTAACTTGCAGCAATAAGAAAACTACACACACACACACACACACACACACACACACTGTTGGGCCTGTGGCTTCTGTGGCTTCAGGGGTTATGGGTTGCGGTGGTGTGCAGGGATCTGTGTGATTTTCAGTGCAGGGCCAAGGTGATGAAACTCTGGAAAAGCAGTTGAGGGAATTTTGTTTTTCTGAGAGTCCAGTGGGTGGAAATTGAGACACCTGGCTTGCTGATTCTAGCCGCAGCTGTGACTTTCCCAGGGAAAAGGGAGGGAAATGTGAGAATGTTGAGATCTTGTTATTAGCCCTGTAGAGGTTGAAGTTCAGTTCCTGGTCAACTTTCGATTCTACTGCAAGCAGTTCCATGAACTCCTGATTTCATGATTTTTTGGTCATTTATGACAGAACTTTGAGCTTGCCTTTTTTTGGGTCTAACCTAGTTTTTAGATCTGTTGCTTCTGAGTGGATTTATATTCAGAGACCTTACAACTTAATTAGCCTGAGGCTTTGGGAACATTTCCTGGGATTTTCTTGAATGTTTTTTGCCTTGGCTATTTTCATGTTTACTGTTATTTTTTTTGGACATTGTTTACTTCAATAAATATACTGTTATTTCCAGCCGTGGTTGTGTGAATATTTAAAAGGCCCTGGTTCACGGCCGGTGTGCGACACACACACACACTAGCTGAACATAAGCCATAAGAAACGAGTAGCAAGTATTATTTGAAAACAGGTTGTATCTTCAAACTCTGGTTTAAAGCTAAGGGGGAAAGGATACAAACTTGGTTTTATGAAGTAAACATGCAATCACTGTCTCCAAGCAAGAGAAGCATTCAAAGGCAGTTTCACAGACTATCATCCAGTAGGTCATGGATTATTTGCAGAACACTGGCTAATGAATACATTTCAATGCTGTCCTGCATCTCCAAAGCAAAGCATGAAAGGGCCACAAAGCCAAAAAGAGTATTCCAAGATGTGCACATTGATCATGTCTCTTCTAAAGATGGCATTCAGCAAAGACAAATGTTAGCAAGCAAATGACATAACCACAGGAACAGAAGAGTCATGAAAAGGAACTAACCTTTTCTCGGCTGGAATTCCAGTATGATCATTTTCAACTCAAATGGATGTTTCATCGTAATCAATGGAATTTCACAGCACAGGCAGGGATACCCAGCAAACGTTTGTCAGACATTCCTAAGAGATGCAAAGTGGATGAAATGCTTGCATCAAATGCCATCATATGGGGAAAATGTGGTGTATTATGAAAGAGTCTAAGAGAAATGAACTTCTATATAGTGTGCACATTTTCAAAAGGTCAGTGCATGCTTCCCCTCCCCCAAATATCACTGCACATATAAGCATCAGTGGATTAACATTATTTTTTTTCCAAAAAAAGTTGGTATTCTGCTTTGTCTCACTAACTTATCAAACCTGCAGGGAATCCTATTTAGATGTTTCAAAAGAAAGCTCGCCTATCTGGAAAGAAAAGAGTGCATACACAATAGACTTTAATGAATCAGTCCTTAGATAACCCTTACAACAGGCATAATCGGAGCTTGGCTTTGATGAATGACAAAAGATGCAGTTACTTGTAACGGTACTTGTTTTGTACAGTGAGGGTGCTCTTGGTAACCACCCACAATTACAAACAAACACTGGGGACTGCTGTACTGCAAAGCACAAAAACACACATAGGAACCCAATACAGTATCCAAATACACAATACACAATATCAGAGATAAATACAACACAATGATAGTTCAAAGTATTAATCCTACCAATAAATTGGTCTGTGTAACCTAATTACTTATGTCAGCACGAGTGTCAAGTATGGTATATGACATATATTCATTGAAGAATGGTTAATTACAAGCATTAAATATTTACATTTTGTGATACATATATATGTTTATTATTATTACTATTATTTACACGTTCTTCAATGAATATATGTCATATACCATACTTGACACTCGTGTTGACATAACCAATTAGGTTACACAGACCAATTTATTGGTAGGATTGATACTTTGGCCTATCATTGTGTTGTATTTATCTCTGATATTGTGTATTGTGTTTTTGAATACTGTATTGGGTTCCTATGTGTGTTTTTGAACCACCCACAATTGCCTTCAAGTTTGAATTCCCCAGAATGCAACATCAAGGGAGTGTCTTACTAATTTGCAGTGTCTCTAAACCACTACTTCTTAAATTGGGTCCTAACCCCAATGGTGTCCCCTAGCTCAATATTGGGGTCACGAAAAATTTGGCAACAGTGAAAAGTTTCTAACTCTAACCCTAACCCATTTACACAAATTGGTTAGCAACAACATGCAGTGCTTAAGGACTTCATCACATGGATGAGGTCCCTTAGGGTGAATCGGTGGGGTAACAGAGGTATCCCAACACTGTGCCTCACCCAGGGGCGGTCTCACCTCTCCTGGGGTACGCTCATTTCTGCCCCCCATGGCTGCTGGACGCAGCCGGCGACGTCAGCGCATGCGCAGGCGTGCATGACGCACGCCTGCGCATGCGCAGTGACGTCTGCACGCAGCTGCACGGCGACGTCACGCACACCTGCACATGCGTGGTGGCATCACGTGAAGCCCCTGCGCATGCGCAGTGACGTCCTGGGCTGCATCGCTGCGCCGCCGGCGAAGAGCACTGGCTCCCGGGCAGGAGGTGCGGCGGAGGGGCGGCCAGCATGGTGCCGCCCCTCGTAGGCAGCGACGCCCCTCCCAGGACCCGTCGCCCTACGCGGCCGCTTACATGGCGGAATGCCAAAGGCCGGCACTGGCCTCACCCACAGCTGCCGCTTCCCCATCTCATGTGGGGAAGTGTTGCAGCACAGCTTCCTCTCGCACTGGCCCAATGGTTGTCTATGGAGCACAGGAAGTCTTCTATGCTCCAAGAGAAGTGTCCTGCCATGCTGCCAGGATGCTTCCTCCATACAGCCCCAACGTACAGAAGTTATTGTACGTTGTGTGATTAGCAGAGTGGGGCTTCAAGGAGGAAGTGTCTGACAGGGTGCTAGAACACTAAATTCACCTCATGTGATAAAGTGGACTCTACAGAAAATGCTTCAACTGTGCTCCACAAAAGAGAAAATCAGCCTGTTTAGCAAGCCCTTGCAAATGCTGATTTATTTTCAGTAAATGTGCTATTTTTATACTGTTTTAACCTATTCTAGAATCACACAAAAACTTCTCAGGTGGAAAGAGGTCAAGAGTGGAAAAAGTTTAAGAAGCCTGCGCTAAATTACCTTCGTCACAACCATTTAATCTCACAGTACTGAAAGTCAAATAATTTTTTTCTTTTTCACTGAGAAATACAACTATATATTATTGCACTTCCTGCACCAGAAATAACAAGAATCTGCCCAAGCAGATTAACCAGGTTGGATAAATGGCTGCTATTCCCCCATAATACCCCAAAACAATAAATTAAAGTAATGTGAAGCATGAGTTGTTACTCAAACCATTAATATTGTTGACAATACAATGATTGAAATCATGGCTTTTAAAGGCTTTGGTAAAAAAAAATTATCCTGGATTGTAGCTAACAAATTAATATTTAGCAAATTAATTCCAAGCTCTAGGAGCAATGCTTTTCTCAGCTTCTTCCCGTATTCTTCACAGTCTTGAACATGTAAGTCATGCATATGCTGCAAATGAAATGTTGTAATTATATCCCCATTCAGGCAGCAGTAAAACCCAAGACAACATTGCAGTTCCTTCTTTCACTGATTTCCATTTTTTGCAGACTTAAATCCAAAATTTTAAACACAATACAATAAAATAAATATATTTGTTTAGTCCCATCTAGGTTCATTGAATCAACTGAACTTACATTATTATTCCTTTACCAAGTTCCTATTGATTCAATAGGTCCCCTACATTTGGTTTAGGCCACACTATTATTTCATTGTAGAAGTAAGCAAACATTGTGAAGTTGACTGGCCTGCAACAAATACATTCCCCATACATTCCCCAGAGATCACTGCGGTCTGGAGATCAAAACCTATTAATGGTTCCCTCGGTCAAAGCGCACCACCTATCCTCTACGAGGCAAAGAGCTTTCTCTATTGTAGTTCCGACACTGTGGAACTCTCTGCCGGATAGCACTCAGGCTCTTACAGAAATATCGGTATTTAGAAGAGCCTGTAAAACAACGCTGTTCCGACAAGCATTTAACATCGATGGTCCCAACTGACTGCCCTATATCTTTAGTGTTCTGGTATTGTGACAAGCTGGACAGTTGTTCAGTAGTTTTATAGCATTTTAATTATATAGTGTTAAACTGTTTTATTGAAATTGTTATGCTTTTATCTATGTAAACCGCCCCGAGCCTAAGGGAATGGAGCGGTATATTTATTTATTTAATTTATTTATTATTTTGATTTATATACCACCCTTCCCAAAAAGGCTCAGGGTGGTTCACAACAATGAATACACAACACAACATAGTTAAAAACAGAATAAAAACAGATTAGGACCAGAATGGAAAGCACAACTTTAGAGATTAAACGCCTGGTGGAACAGGGTGGTCTTACAGGCCCTCCTGAATAATAAATAAATAAAATATTTTGCCATAGTTTTAAAAAAGAAACATATATGATGGGTTATTTTTTTTTCATCAGGAATAGTATGTGTCCTTATATTTGAAAAAACAACAACAAACAAACCCCAAAGCAGCTCATGGGCATAGTTGTGTTTATAGATATTCCTTTATTGTTCATCAAGAAACAATTAAACCTTATTGACAATATAACAGTGTTATTTAAAAACTCAAAAAAAAGAATCAATCTAAATGGGAAAATAATTACTTGAAATTCTCAGAGGTGAATTATTTCCCCAACTGCTCCAGTGAGCGAGGATCTTCAATCCTGCTCAAACACAATTATTTCTGCTCAACTCAAGAGTTAATTAATATTAGACAAATGTCTTTTCTAGTGGTGGATGGTGTTTCTTGGCCTCACAACTAAATTGTCTCTAGAGGAAAGTCATGAGTTACATGGACTACTGTGAGATATTTTCCTACCTGAAGTGAAATAGCACTGGCATCTTCTGAATAAGGACTTCTCTGTATTGCAGAATTTGCAGTAGATCTCACTGCAGTTTAACTTGCTCACCATGGTGGTTGGTACCCATTACCACTTGTACGTTGGGATACTCACAGCAAGATGAATTACCTCCCTTGTAGCACTGAAAAATATACAAGCAGCTCTCAGCTTTCATGGGATCTCTGCAGAAAGTGGAAATAAAAATTATGAACAGTACCTCACAACTCTGAGGATGCCTGCCATAGATGTCAGGAGAGAATACTTCTAGAACAGTGCTGTCCAACTTCTACGGGGTCCAGGGCCGGATAAAAGGTCACTGATGACCTAGGGGGCCGCTCGGCCCCGCCCCCAGGCCCCGCCCCAGGCCCCCCCCAACCCCAGCCCCCCCTCCTAAAACGGCCGAAAAAGGGCAGAAGGTGGCGCCAAGAGCAGCGCGTCACAGGCCTGGTGTGACGCGCTGCCCCTTGGCACCGCCTACGCCTCCTTTTCGGCGCCCCCCTCCCTTCCTAGGGCGGAGGGGGGGCACTGAAAAGGCGGAGTAGGCGGCGCCAAGAGCAGCGCGTCACGCCAGGCCTGTGACGCTCTGCTCTTGGCGCCGCCTACTCCTCCTTTCGGCGCCCCTCCGCCCTAGGAAGGGAGGGCGCAGAAAGGAAAAGGCGGCGCCAGGGAGCAGCGCGTCACGCCAGGCCTGTGACGCGCTGCTGTTGGCGCCGCCTTCTGCCCTTTTTTGGTGGCTGCCCCACCCTAGGTAGGGAGGGCGCCGAAAAGGAGGAGGAGCTAGCTCTCTTCCTCCTCCCTGCCCCGCCTCCCCCTCCCCCCCGCCGCCATTTTTTTAAAAAAAAATCGATTTTTTTTTTCAAATTTAAAAATGGCGGCTGAGGGCATAGGTGGGGCCGTGTCCAACAGGCTACGGGGCCGGATCCGGCCCCGGGGCCGCCAGTTGGACAGCCCTGTTCTAGAACATGGCCATACAGCCTGAAAAACTTACAACAACCCAGTGATTCCAGCCATGGAAGCCTTCAACAATACATTGAACATCTCTACGGGGAGAAACTGTTCCAAGACACACGAAAACTGGAAAAACTAAGGACCAGGAAAGCACATCTACTGTGTTCCCTGACTTTCCTTATACACTGCAAAAACACAGATACTATCCCACAATTTCTTGCAGACCTCTGAGGATGCCTGCTATAGATGCAGGCAAAACATCAGGAGAGAATGCTTCTAGAACATTGCCATATAGCCTGAAAAACCTACAACAACCCAGTGATTCCAACCATGGAATCCCTATAAAATTATTTAGGCATTTCCAGGTCCTCTAGTGTGATTCTGTAGTCAACATCTGGTGGAGGCTGAGGAAGTAGAAGTGCCCACAAAGAACTTTTTTCAGTCACATATAGGATAGCAGCACAGGTAGCAGTAAAAGCAGAAATCTGTGAATAATCCAATCTGTGAACCCACAAATACGAAATGACACCTGAATATCTAATTGAAATGAATACGTCTCTTACATTGATCTAAGAGGCTTTCATTCTGCCTTTCTTCAGTCTCTGCTCAAGTGAAGCCTGCTTTGCCCTATCTATCTATATATTCCAGCACTCCATTACTTCTGCTGAATTTCACAAAGAGGAGATGAAAACATTGACTGAGGAGGAAGCTTACTTTTTTTTTATTTATCTACTAGCTTGGGGACCCGGCGGTGCCCGGGTCATTTGAGAAGTGCAGCAGGATGTAGAGTGGGTCATGGGGGCTCTGTGTGCCAAGTTTGGTCTTGATCCATCATTATTGGGAGTTGCAGTGGTATCATGAAATTACTGAAGGTAGTGGAAGTCCCATCATCTCTGGTCCACCCTCCCCCAAAGTGTAGTAGGATGTAGATTGGGTCATGGGGGCTCTGTGTGCTAAGTTTGGTCTGTATTGGTGAATAGATGAGGGTTGCATTGTTTTTAGGAAGTGAGTGAAGGTACTTCAAGTCCCATCATCCATGGTCCATCTCACACAAAACAGCACCAGGATGTAGAGTGGGTCATGAAGGCTCTGTGTGCCAGGTTTGGTATTGATCAGTCATTGGATTAGAATTGTAACAGGCTTGGAAAGTGAGGGAAGGTACTGCAAGTCCCATCATCCATGTTCTGCCCCCTCCAAACTTCAGTAGGATGTAGAGTGGGTCACTGGGGCTCTGTGTGCCAAGTGTGGTCTTTCTTGGTGTTTGTTGGGGGCCACAGTTGTCTGTGGGAACAGAGTGGTGTGAAAGTACTACAAATCCCATCATCCATTGTCAGTCCTCCCCCGAACCTCACCAGGACCTGAAGGCAGTCATGGGGGTTATGTGTGCCAAGTGTGGTCTCGATCAGTAATTGGATGAGGGTAGCAGCGGACTTGGGAAGTGAGTAGAGGTACTTCAAGTCCCATAATCCATGGTCGACCCTCCTCCGATCTGCACCAGGATGTAGAGTGGGTCATGAGGGCTCTGTGTGGCAGGTTTGGTGTTGATCAGTCATTGGAATTAGGTTTTTAGCAGTCTTGGAAAGTGAGGGAAGGTACTGCAAGTCCCATCATCCATGGTCCACCCTCCTCCGATCTGCGCCAGGATGTAGAGTGGGTCATGAGGGCTCTGTGTGGCAGGTTTGGTGTTGATCAGTCATTGGATTAGGTTTGTAGCAGTCTTGGAAAGTGAGGGAAGGTGCTGCAAGTCCCATCATCCATGGTCTGCCCCCCTCCAAAGTTCAGTAGGATGTAGAGTGGGTCACTGGGGCTCTGTGTGCCAAGTGTGGTCTTTATCGGTGTTTGTTGGGGGCCGCAGTGGTCTGTGGGAACAGAGGGGTGTGAAAGTAGTACAGATCCCATCATCCATTGTCAGTCCTCCCCCGAACCTCACCAGGACATGAAGGCAGTCATAGGGGTTATGTGTGCCAAGTGTGGTCTCGATCAGTAATTGGATGAGGGTCGCAGCAGACTTGGGAAGTGAGTAGAGGTACTTCAAATCCCATCATCCATGGCCCACACTCCTCCAAACTGCACCAGAATGTAGAGTGGGTCATGAGGGCTCTGTGTGGCAGGTTTCGTGTTGATCAGTCATAGGATTAGGTTTGTAGCAGTCTTGGAAAGTGAGGGAAGGTACTGCAAGTCCCATCATCCATGTTCTGGCCCCCTCCAAACTTCAGTAGTATGTGGAGTGGGTCACTGGGGCTCTGTGTGCCAAGTGTGGTCTTTATCAGTGTTTGTTGGGGGCCACAGTGGTCTGTGGGAATAGAGGGGTGTGAAAGCACTACAAATCCCATCATCCATGGTCAGTCCTCCCGCAAGCGAAAAAAGCAAATTCTATGCTTGGCACGATCAGGAAGGAAATCGAAAATAGGTCGGCAAATGTTGTATTGCCTCTGTACAAATCTATGGTAAGGCCACATTTGGAGTACTGTGTACAATTCTGGTCTCCGCACCTTAAGAAGGATATAACGGAACTGGAAAAGGTACAAAGAAGGGCGACAAAAATGATCCAAGGGATGGAGCAGCTCCCTTATGAAACCAGGTTGCAACGCCTTGGTCTTTTCAGCCTTGAAAGACGGCGTTTAAGAGGTGACTTGATCGAAGTGTATAAAATCATGCATGGGATAGAAAAGGTGAATAAAGAAAAAATATTTTCACTGTCACCCAACACTAGGACTAGGGGGCACTCCCTAAAGCTCCAAGGTAGGAAAGTTAGGACTAATAAAGGGAAATATTTCTTCACCCAGAGGCTCATTGGGTTATGGAACTCACTTCCAGAGGAGGTTGTGACAGCGGTCAGCCTGGACAGCTTCAAGGCAGGATTAGACAGATTCATGGATACCAAGGGAATCAGTAGCTACTGAAATGGACATCCAAGTGCCACCTCTGTGTTGATGGAGGCAGGCAGGATTTTCCCGGGTACTGGTTGTGGGGGTCGGGAGCAGGTGAGGGTTTTGCCCTCCTTTCTGCTAGAGATCCCTGTGTACAACTAGTGGGCCACTGTGTGACACAGAATGCTGGACTAGATGGGCTGAGGCCCGATTCAGCATGGCTCTTCTTATGTTCTTATGTTCTTAAACCTCACCAGGATGTGAAGGCAGTCATAGGGGTTATGTATGCCAAGTTTGGTCTCGATCAGTGATTGGATGAGGGTTGCAGCGGACTTGGGAAATGAGTAGAGGTACTTCAAGTCCCATCATCCATGGTCCACCCTCCTCCAAACTGCACCAGGACGTAGAGTGGGTCATGGGGGCTGTGTGTGCTAAGTGTGGTCTGTATTGGTCTTTTTTGGTGGCCTCAGTGGTCTGTGGGAACCAAAGTGTTTGAAAGTACTACAAATCCCATAATCCGTGGGTCATGTCCCTTGAATCGCACCAGGACGTAAAGGCAGTTAGGGGGGGTTATGTGTACCAAGTTTGGTGCAGGTCCATCACCCACGCTGGTCGCTGTGGCGTGTAAAAGTGGCTGCCACATATCCGCCCTCCCGCCCTCCCGCCCTCCCGCCCTTCCGCCCTCCGCACACATACATACATACAAACATTCCGCTTTATAAAGGTATACAGAAGATAATGTCAGAAGCAAATTGAAAATATATGATAATGTATTTATAAACCACAAACAAAGTTTGAAACTTGCCATTATGCTAAATGTCCTTTGACCAGAAGCTGGTTAATTGGAGTGCCTGTGGTATCACTGTGAGAAGGTCCTCCATGTTGCATGTGGCAGGGCTCAGATTGCATTGTAGTAAGTGGTCTGTGCTTTGCTCTTTATTCAACCCTCATAATAGCATGTGGAGATTAGCTCTGCACCTCATCACCCCAGAGCACAGTCTGTCCAGCACCTTGTGTTCCCAGGTGGGAAGTTTCTCATTCAGTATCAGTCACTGATGGAGGTTCTTGGTTTTTACCTGCCACTTTTGGACTCTTGCTTGCTGGTATGTTTCTGCAAGTATCTCTGTAGATGCTATGAAACTGTTTCTTGATTTAAGGCATTGGTATGCTGGCTGATATCCGAACAGAGGATGGGCCAGAGATAATAATATTACACTTTATTTATATTCCGCCCTTCTCACCCCGAAGGGGACTCAGGGCAGATTACTGTATGTGTGATGTAATCCCTGCCATTTTTGTATTTGACATACAGGACATACAACATATACAGTAGGAGGATCTTCCAGTTGAGCCACAGGTTCTTTTCCTGGTTTTTTTCCAATTGTGTCACCGGGGTGCTGTTGCTTCATTCTCCTATGACGAAGAGCTTGCCAGCCTTTTAGGCAATCGGTCTTCCTTATTTATTGGCGTTATAAAAGTCCTCCCCCGCAAAGTGGTCCCAAATTTCTCTACTCACAGCTAGGCTTGTTTTCGACTGCTTAGGTAAACAGAAGGCAGGGCTGACAGCTGGCTGCCCAAGCCAGCCCGGAGTCTCAAACCTGTAACGTTCGGTTGATAAGATCTTTTAGCAGCTGTTGTTACTGCTGTGCTAAACCTCCGGAGATGTCAATGCCTTGGTCCTTTCATTGCTGACTGCTACTTCCCGGTGGATATCATGTGGTGCAATACCTCTAGTGGTGTTGGGTGTAGGCATCATGTGATAATGTGACATGTCTCATTAAAAGCCACATCCACTGTTGTGGATGCATACTCAGCAGCAGAGTAACAAAGCCCAAGGGCAGATGTCTTCACTATATCTGGCTGTGATCCCCAGGTTGTGCCTCTCAGCTATCGTTTAATATTGTTTCTAGCACCCACTTTTTGCTTGATATTCAAGCAGTGCTTCTTGTAAGTCAGAACATGGTCCAAAGTAACTCCCAGGTATTTGTGTGTGTTGCAATGCTCCAGTGGGATTCCTTCTCAGGTAATCCTCAGAGCTCGAGATGCTTGTCTGTTCTGAAGATGAAAAACACATTTTAGATGGATTAGGAATCAGCTGGTTTTCGCTGTAAAAGGCAGTAAGAGCACCTAGAGCACCTAAAGCTTTGGACAGCTTCTGTTCGACCATTTCAGGAAGCTAAATGATTGGATATGTCAGATGATGATTGGAGGAATGATCTGGGAAGAGGCAAGTATTTCATTTTTTCCTAATGGGCCATTCTTTACACTTTATTCCTATACAATCTGGTCAGGGTGGATAGTAGAGTTCCCACCAGAGAAGGAAAAAGGAAATCTGAAACCAATGATCCATGTTATCAAACCTCCTTCTGGGTTCATACCAATGGGTAGAATGCTATATAATCTAGAAATGCTAGAATTGTGTTCTCTAGGAATCTTCTATGACTTCTAGCATGATTCCATGGCCTGATACTTCTGGAAGTCATTCATGCTAGTATGATAAGGTTTCCATATTATTTATTTATTTATTTACTCCATTTATATACTGCTTTTCTCAAAGCGGTTTACAGTAGCAAAAATTCAATGCTCAACATCATAAAAACAATTAAAACAATGGCACAAATATACGATCATTACGAAGTCAATACAACATAGTTCGTTAGCGCCTCTTAGTTAAAATCAGAATCCAATTTCATCATCCAGTCCAGGGGTGCTCAGAATGGTGATCGGGATCACCAGGGTGATCTTTGGGCCTCATCCTGGTGATCTTCAGGCCCCTGACCAGGTTTTTTGCAGTTTGTCCTCTTCAAGCACCCCTGCATGCTGCAAAGAAGTCCTCCGTCGTTGCTCCTCCCAGCTCCCTGCTCACACGCCGCCTCCAAAAGCTCCAGAGTCCAAGAGGCAGAATGGGCCCCCTCTTTTGGATTCCTCCTCCTCCCTCCGTCCTTCTCCAGCTACTCAGAGTCGTAGGAGACCAAAGGGGGCGGGCCTGGATGACGCGATGCATGGCTGGCCCCGCGCGCATGCGCAGAAGCACCCATTCTGCCTCTCTGACTTCTGGTGAGCTCTTGGCGGCGGCACGCATGCTGGCGGCGTGGAAATAGGAGCAATGACGGAGGAGGCGAAGGACGCTTTGGGGTCATTTCCTTACCGCATCTCAAAGGTCGGTCTTTTTACTTTGGGGTGGGTGCTTGATTGTTCTGTGGCATGTCTCTTTGTTTATTTTTAATGTTTAAAAATGGCCCTTTAGCTCCAAAGCCTCTCTGCTTGCTTTGTTCCTTGAGAAATATATGTTGGGGAATATGGAAATGTGGGAGAAATGGGGTGGTTGGATGTATTTTTGCATGCCCCTTTGTTTACCTTGCTGAGTATTAAATGGCCTTGCAGTTCAACAGCCTCTCTTCTTACTTTCTGGCTGATAATATGTGTGGTAATATGGCAGTGTGGGAGAAATGGGGTGGTTGGATGTATTTTTATGCTCTGTTTTATATTGTTGTTATTAAATTGAAATGTTGATGTTTTATAACTTCATTTTATGTCAACTGCCCCGAGCCTGCTGGAAGGAGCGGTACATAAAAATGAATAATAAATATAAATAAATAAATAAGAAAATAGTTATACATTTTACATTTCTGGGCAGGTGATCTTTGGGACTTGGTTTTTTAATCAGTAGCTCCCATGCTGAAAAAGTGTGAGCACCCCTGATCCAGTCATTCTATGTTCCTATATTTGTTACACTGCCTATTCGAATGCCTGCTCAAACAACCAGGTTTTAACTTTCCTCCGAAATGCTAACAATGAAGTGGCTAATCTAATGTCTCTAGGAAGGGTGTTCCATAGCCGAGGGGGCACCACTGAGAAGGCCCTGTCTCTCGTCCCCGACAAACGTATTTGTGATGCAGGTGGTATCGAGAGCAGGGCCTCCCCAGACAATCTTAAAGTCAGCACTTTTAATTGTGCCTGGTAGCAAACTGGCAGCCAGTGGAGCTGGCGCAACAGAGGTGTTGTATGCTCCCTGAGCGCCACTCATGTTAGCAACCTGGCTGCTGCCCGTTGAACCATTTGAAGCTTCCGGACAGTCTTCAAAGGCAACCCCACATTGCAGTAGTCTATACGGGATGTAACCAGAGCATGGACCTTGGCCAAGTCAGACTTCTCAAGGTACGGGCACAGCTGGCACATCATAAATTGGAATCAGCTTGAAGACACACAAGAACAACTGTTGACATGCACAAGTGTTTACACACAAAAAGATCAATTCCAGTTAAGTCAGAGGTGAACTGAAATTCTTGCTAGGTATGTTTCACTCCAAATCTTGAACATATTACTTCTTTGGACTACGATTTTCAACAGAGTTGGCTAGTGGAGAATTCTGAAGGCTGCAGTCGAACCCTCCTCCCCAATTCTGTTTCATTATGCAAGTTTCAGATTGCAGGTTTCATCCTGTTCCACATTTTGCAATGTCAACTACATTAGATAAATGATTTTGATTATTTAAAAATCTATATTGAGGTCTTCAGTTGCTTTGAATTATTGAGTTAAAATGAGATTTAAAACATTAGATTTGCATGAAAAAGTGCATATTGAGGAAAGCTACTGTATATATGAAAATGCATATATATTGAGAAATTGCATTAAAATGTTTTTAAAAATGGCAAGCCAAAAAAAAGTGAAAGCATTTTTTTTCTTTTTTGAAAAATTACAGAACATGGATGGGGAAAATGCTTTTCCAATCTCTGCTGATGACTGAAAACGTGCAACTGATGTAGATGAAAAACAGATTGGTTCATCCATCCTTCTAATAAACATATTAAATATTAAGACAAAATATGCATTTCCAAATGTGTATCTCCATACCTAGGAATTATTAAGTTCCTTCCCCCATCTTCCTAGTAGCAAAATGCTGACTATTCAACTCGCTAATGACAATAATTTGCAAAAATGTCAACCATGGCCTTACAATTGAGACCTTCTGCATTTTTCTACATCACAGTCCATTACCCCCTCTATAGTCTCCACCTTGTGTTTAGAAAAGTTACTTTTTTGGAATACAGCATCCATAATCCCCAAGATAGCAAGGCCAGTGACAATGAGCACCAAATGCTAACTTTTCCAAGGCGATTGCAGTAATATTTTCCATTTCTAGCACTAGTGATTACAGTGGGCACTTGGAATCTGCTGTGGTTTAATTTCAAGGGCCCACATGGATACTAAAATCTGTTGAAATGGATAGATTGTATTATAGTGGTGAAATGTGAATTGGTGCTGTGTCATCATAGCAAAGATGCAATGTACACTGCTGGTGCAGAAAGGGTTAACCAGCAGGTTGGGAAGGTTGGGAAGTGACGAAGGACGTCTGTGCCAGCGTGCCTCGGCATTTTGTATAAAAGCTGTGTAATCTGTTCTTGTTGTGTGTTGGGAGATTGTGCTGTTGGTGAGAGGTGGATTGTTTTGTGAGTAAAGAGTCTGTTATTTTTGTACTGACGACTCAGCGTCCTGATTTATCCAAGAAGCTTCATAACTTCTGATTATCACCAAGCCTACGCTACTGGCATCAACCAAATCTGTCAATGCTCAAGTGCCCTTATATATAATGGCAAAATCAAGATTTGCTTTTTAGATTTTTAAAAATATTTTCAAGCAATGGATGACTGAATTAAAAAGATGCAGAATCTGTGGGTATAAAGGACCAATAAACTGGGGTAGAAGAGGGTTTTTTTTGCTTTGAATCCCTGAGTGAATTGTACGTTGCTCCAAATTTAGCAGTGCCATTTATCCTAGCCATGAGTATTTTGCTATTGGAAGGGTTATTTTTTAATTCCGCTATTTCTTTTCAACCTATGCATCATCTTATATACTGCTGTTCAGTCTGTGGTGATATTTCCATATCTGGCATTCCCGTTTACTACCTGAGGCTACTATCATAGGAGTAATGTTTAGACAATCACAATTCCTTGCCCCCTTCTCTTCATAGATTCTTATATTTATTTGTTCTTTGTGAATTGCTGATACACACTGACCTTTTTTAAAATTTGGCTAGTTATATTGAATAGATTTCAATATAATAGTCTTACTCCAGGCTTGAGCTATACCTAAACCATTAGAGCTTAACAACCACCACCATAAAACAGAACACATTAAACATTATGAACAACAATTAAAACTTCAACACGATCAGCAGACTGACAGCATAACTATCTCATCAACTGTGACAGTTGGTGGCCTTCATGTCAGGCATGCAGTGAATCCGTTCTGGGTTTTATTCTGTCCTTAAAAAGTCTTGAACTTCTTTTGGATATAAACACTACTTATCCACATATCTAATTACAACGTTAGGACTGAAATATTACAATTTCTTTTTATGGAAGACTATTTTTCCATACTTCATTGTGATCAGCTAAAGTGTCTTCAAGAGGAACAAAAGGTCTGGAAGTAAATTTCTGAGAGTTCGAGACCCTTTCCAAATTTCTGAAGGAGATATCTCAAGAAATATGTAAATCAGAGCAAAGGTCTATTTGTGCAGCATTATTTTCCTACAAGTGGTCTACTTAGAGTTATATGGGGAAACTTGACAGCAGGCAGGACATGAATACAATGATACTATTTTGCTCATATTTCCCAGCAACTAGTAGACAGTTTCCGGTACTGGAGACAGCATATAGCTGCCACTATTATTAATCCCATTTTCCCTGAATCTTTCCAATCTTTCTTTAAAGCCTCTACAATGATGTCCACCAGTAGATCTACAGAAGAGATTTATGAACAAGGTGCTACATCACCAATTTAGTTATGAATGCATAAGTAAGCAGTGTCTCCTCCAACCTTAGCCAATGGCTGCTCTGAATAAAGGAGTTATGTTCTGTTTATAAACAGGGGGAAGCAGAGTGATATTTCCAGCCGGCTCCTACCAATGATCTATGGTGCAACAACAGATTGCAATGGGGTCATAAGAACATAAGAACATAAGAAGAGCCATGCTGAATCGGGCCTCAGCCCATCTAGTCCAGCATTCTGTGTCACACAGTGGCCCACTAGTTGTACACAGGGATCTCTAGCAGAAAGGAGGGCAAAACCCTCACCTGCTCCCGACCCCCCACAACCAGTACCCGGGTCCTACTTCTGATTGTCACAGCGTTGCTTGGTGGCAAAAGGGGGCTAGAAACATCATTCTCCTTCACTCCAATGAACAGACCTCTCATCACTTGGACCAGATCCCTGGAGTTTAAAGTTATATTCAGGGTGCAACGGTGAGCATGGCAATAATGCCACGATTAATATGTAATATAAATGCATAAATAACCATTACATATATTCAACTCAAAGTTATTAATCTGCAATACATGTTGCCAGTCTAGGTCATTTAGTTACCTATTGTGTATAGACAAGAAAATGTAACATTTCCTCTCCTGTTCAGCTACATTAGATGATGCTGGGTGCTAGTATTTTTAGGATTAACAGATGTCAGATTTATTTCAAGAATAACCATTTGAAGATGAACTCACAATTTTAGAAAGTGAAGTGAAAGCAACACTCAAAGTACTTGGGAGAAATAAATCACCAGGAACATATGGCATACCAATAGAGTTATTTCAAACAACCAAGACAGTATCCACTCAATTTCTAACTAAAATCTATCAACAAATATGAAAAACAACACCATAGATTGGAAATACTTGATACAAATTCCAGTCCCCAAGAAAGAGTACATCAGGGATTGAGATAACAACATAACTATTTCATGAATTGATTTATTTGTTTGTTTGTTTATTTCCATTTTCTTTTTTATATATACCACCTCGCTCCTGAAGTGGGATATATGCAAGCAAAATGATCTCTCTTGCAATCAAAGTGATGCTTCAAAATTCTGCAACGGACTTCTGCCATATATGGAGTGAGACATTCCAGATGTTCCAAATGAGCTCAGAAGAGGAAGATCATAATTCCAACATACTGGAGCATGCAAAAAAATCTGAAGAAATTCAGCTTCTGCTTTTCAGACTATAGCAAAGTTTTTGATTCTGCCGCTTTTGAAAAACGGTTGCTCATGAAGAAATCTTTGATTATCCTAAAGCACAACCTGTACTTGGGACAAGAGGCCACTGGTTTCCAATTGGTGAGGCTCTCTTTCACCTCATCAGTTTAACTTGTATTTTGAACATATAGTTTACAAAGATGGACACTGAGAAAGGTGGTGTGAACATTGGAGAAAGAAGGAAAGCACATCAATATTTTAATATTTTGCAGAATGCAGGCTACTACTACCGGTAGCAGATGATAGCAAATACTTGGAATGGCTACTGAAGAAAGTCATGGAAAAAAGTTAAACATTTAGAAAACAAAGATGTTAACCAGGGGTGATTTACACAAGCAACAAGGGGATTGGCTACTCTTGATCTCATCCTAACAAATATGGAGGACCTGATCAATGCAGTCAAAGTGGTTGGATCCTTCGGGGCAAGGGAACATGGGCTCCTACAGTTTGTGATACAAAGGAAGGCCAAAACTAAGACAAGTCACACCCACATTCTGGGCTTTAGGAAAGCTGACTTCTGAAAAATGAAGGAAAAATTGAGCAGCATTCCGTGGACACCAATACTAAAAGACAAGGGAGTTAAGGGTGGATGGGAGTTTTTCAAGAGTGAAATACTCAAGTTGCAATTGCAAAGAGTGCCAACAAAGAGAAAAAAAATAAGTCAAGTGCAAAGAAGTCAAGATGGATGTCCAAAGAACTTTTAACTGGGCTAAGACTCAAAAGAGACATGCACAAGAAGTGGAAAAGGGGAGAAATCACCAAAGAAGAATGTAGGGGAAAGGTTTGCAAGGCTAAAGCGCAAAATGAGCTTAGGCTTGCCAGGGAAATTAAAAACGATAAAAGGGGCTTCTTTGTCTATGCCGGTAGAAAAAGGAGTGTTGGTCCATGTTTAAATTCCTATTTATTTATTTATTTATTTATTTATTTATTTATTTATTTATTTATTTATTTGCATCATTTATATTCCGCCCTTCCCACCCCGCAGAAGACTCAGGGCAGATTGCAATGCACATATACAGGCAAATATTCAATGCCATTTGACATACAACATATATAGACAGACATAGATGCAATTTAACATTCCAGCTTCTGGCCACCAAGAGGAGCTGTTGCATTCCTTTATTCTTTTTTGTGTATTTCCTGGAGATTTTATGGCCTCGTAAATCAGTTAAATTTAGCATCCCTACACAAGTGGTACCTAAATTTCCAACTTGACAGATGCAACTGTCTTTCGAGTTGCAAAGGTCGACAACGAGCTCAACCCGACCAGGGCAGGCCTTGAACTCATGACCTTCTGGTCAGTAGAGAACTTATGCAGCTTCCTATAGGATTGCTCACATACAAATTGGTGAACACTGCTTCTCATCACTTGGAAAGTAGGCAACACATACAAATACATGATAAATGCTGAACATATCATAGGAAAGGTGGTTTGAAAAAGCACCCACACTTTTTGGAGCAACATTTCAGCAAATTAAGATCTGGGAGGAAAATGCATTTTTATTGATAATGAATTATCTGTAGCCAAGGGAATGCTGTTGACATGCTTGAACCTAATGTGTAAATATTTTTTTATGGGGAATAATAGTCGTTCTAAGAGCCACCACTGATTAGCACATATGTCCAGCACTATGTTAATAACTAATAATGGCACCATTAACCTCTGTCACCATAGCCTGGCAGGTTATCTTGTTAAATGGAAGAAATGTATCCAAAGGCAACAACCTAAATTCCAAATTGTAAATGGGAAACAGCAGTAGGTTCACTGACTTCCAGAAATTGGCTTAAATTATATTTACATTAATGGACTGTTCTTAATGGTGCTTAAGGGTGCATCACGCTATGTTATATGGAGAATTTAACAATCTGTGGTAGGACATAATGCAGTGGGAAATGAGAGCTGATATTTAGGCCATATAAAATTCAGATTACCTGATTTGAACTGGATTATATGGCAGTGTATTTATTTATTTATTTATTTCAGGATTTTACCCCCACTCTTCTCAACCCCCGAGGGGGGACTCAGAGTGGCTTACAGTAAGGCGCAATTCGATGCGCACACAGTAACAATATAACAGTGTAGACTTGGATAATCCAGTTCAAAGACGATAATTTGGATTATCTGGTTTGATAATCTGGATTATATGGCAGTGTAGAAGGGGCCTTAGTCAGGCAAAATTCATTTGGAGTGAAAGGGGCAAGTATCAGCCATGGCAATAACCATGCTGAACAATGTATGAATGAGATTTTTCATAATGTTGTTTGTTGCAAATTGCATATTTCTCAAAACACACCCCCTTCCAAATATCAGTTCATTCACCAGCCTACTCCCTTTAAAAGCCTATGGATACCTTGTAAACTCCTGCTGATTCAGTGTGGTGTTGATAGTTGGGTGTGTAGTAGAAGCATTCCTATTTATCATATATATACAGTATATATGAATTTGAAACAACATTCATATTTCTAGTAAAGCTCTAGTGGGTCCTACAAATCTAAAGTACGATGACGCATAACAAATATGATTCATACCAAGACATGTCCTTCAAGCCTCACTGGACATTATGCCTCCAAAATGACTTTTGTTTTGGAAAAGTTGATCTACTAATATGCCTCAATAAAATAAGCAGCAGGGTATTTACAGACACATTTGAAAGTTTTGTTTGGCACAGAAGCAGATAATGTTTCCCTGAAGGCAGGAGTCTACTCTCAGTATAATGGGGGCTTTCCTTACAGTGGCTTCAGCCTGCAGGAAATCCATCCTGTTGTTGGACCTATTTCTTTTTTTAAAAATGTATTTATTAAAGATTTTTCAGTTGACAATAAAAGTGGTAGAACAATTCTTGGTATAGAATAGTAGGAAAGGAAGAAGGGAGGGAGAGGGTGTGAGGATGTAAGAGAGGGGGGGGGAGGCGATCTCTGGTGTGTGGGGGGCGAGGGCTTAGGGGGTAGGGTGGGCAAGGAAAGTGGGGGAAGGGTGGGGAGACAAGGGGGAGGGAGGGGGTAGTCGATTTTCGGTCTGAACTTGCCGTTTCCTTTGTCTAGTACTTTCAGTGTTCCCCTGTACAAAGGCAGTAAGGAGGGAGGTAGGAGGGTTTGGAGGAATGCCATTTGGCTCGCGGGGGGGTGTAGAGGTGAGAGAAAAACAGCACTTGAGCTTTCAAGCTTGTTTTTGTCTTCTGGATTCTTTTCCCTACTAGACGTCTTGGGAGTGCTGTTTTGGTTCTGGTTTGTAGGTAGGCTCTAAAGAGTGCCCAATCCGTTTTGATCAGTCCCTTTCCTACCTCCTTGCTTATGTAGTATGATAACTTGTCCATACTCATAATGTCCTGAACCTTACTTATCCAATCTTTGATCTGAGGTATTTCTTTCGATTTCCAAACTTTCGCGTATACCATCCTCGCGGCTGTGGAGAGGTACATGAACAGGCGTTCGGCGTTTCTATCTGCCAGCTCCTCCTCGTCTACCATCCCCAACAGGCAGGCTTCTGGCTTCTTTTCTAGAGTGGTCTGGAGTATCTTCTGAGTGTGGATGTGTACTTCTTTCCAATATTTCGAGGCCTCCGGGCAGGACCACCACATGTGGTAGAATGTGCCGACCTGCGCTCCACACTTCCAGCATTTGGTCTGTGCGCTCTTGTCCATCAGACCCAGCTTGTGAGGGGTCACATACCACCTGAAGAACATTTTGTACCAGTTCTCCTTGAGGTCTATGGCATACACAATTTTTATCTTCTTCTTCCAGATTTTTCCCACTCCTGCATGCTGATTGCGCGGCCGATGTTTTGAGCCCATTTGATCATGCATGCCTTCACCTGCTCTGTTTCTGTCGACCACTCCAGAAGTTTTAGGTAAGCCTTTGAGATGAGTTTCTTCTCTTTTGTCAGAAGTGTTTTCCATAGTCGGTCATCCTCTGTTCATCTTTTCGGAAACACGTCCTGATGCTTAAGTATTGAAGCCATGTGAGGGATTTATACTGTGCTTGGATTTGTGTCTTCGACTTCAGGCACCTCTTCTTCCCCACTTTGACTGTTATTTCCTCGTAGGTTGGCCATTTGCTCCATCCTAGTACGGTCCTTTGGTGGGCTTCTATGGGCGATAGCCATAGGGGTGTCTTTTGGAAGAACCTCCCTTTGTATTTATCCCATATATTCATTAGACTTGCTCTTATTGGGTGATTCTTGAAGTCTTCTTTCGGTCTTCTCTTTCCGTACCACAAATGTCCGTGCCATCCTGTGTGAAGATCAAAACCCTCCAGGGACAGTAGTTCATTGTTTTTTAGGCTGATCTAGTCCTTTATATGGATCAGACCGCTTGCTTCGTAATACAGCTTCACATTCGGCAGGTCCAGACCCCCTCTCGTTGGACCTATTTCTAACAGAGGTTTGTCACTATGTAGTGCCTCTACAAATCAGGCTGTCGGAGGAGTAGCCACAGTTTAAGGAAATGCAAACAGGTAAATGGAAGAAAAAAAATCCACAAATACCTATTTTTGTTCCAGAAGAAAACTAGGGTCACAAGATTTTCTCAAGATCTAAATCCTAGAAGACATTAATGGGACACAGGATACAATGAAGACTCGGGCAGAGGCAAAGCTTTACTGCAAACATAGTTTCCCCTCCAATTCATTTATGCTAAGAGAGGGGCAAATTGACATTGAAAAATAATAGTTTTATACAATTTTCTCAAGACCATCTCAATATGATCTCAGAATTTTTCCAAATTCTACAACTGTAAGGGAACTTGGGTTTAGGTTGCAGAGCCCATAAGGTGGAAGAACTCCGCCAGACTGAGAAATCCAAACAAGACTCTTTATTTCAAACTGTACAGCAGGGGTGCTCACACTTTTTCAGCATGGGAGCTACTGATTAAAAAACCAAGTCCCAAAGATCACCTACCCAGAAATGTAAAACGTATAACTATTTTATTATTTATTTATATATATTTATTATTCATTTTTATGTACCGCTCCTTCCAGCAGGCTCGGGGCAGTTTACATAAAATGAAGTTATAAAACATCAACATTTCAATTTAATAACAACAATATAAAACAGAGCATAAAAATACATCCAGCCACCCCATTTCTCCCACACTGCCATATTACCACACATATTATCAGAAAGTAAGAAGAGAGGCTTTTGAACTGCAAGGCCATTTAATACTCAGCAAGGTAAACAAAGGGGCATGCAAAAATACATCCAACCACCCCATTTCTCCCACATTTCCATGTTCCCCAACATAAATTTCTCAAGGAACAAAGCAAGCAGAGAGGCTTTGGAGCTAAAAGGCCATTTTTTAAAAATAAAAAGGAAACAAAGAGAAATGCCACAGTACAATCAAGCACCCACCCCATTTCTCCCACATGTCCATATTCCCCGACATATATTTCTCAAGGAACAAAGCAAGCAGAGAGGCTTTGGAGCTAAAAAGCCATTTTAAACATTAAAAATAAACAAAGAGACATGCCACAGAACAATCAAGCACCCACCCCAATGTAAAAAGACCGACCTTTGAGATGCGGTAAGGAAATGACCCCAAAGCGTCCTTCTCCTCCTCCTCCGTCGTTGCTCCTATTTCCAAGCCGCCAGCATGTGTGCCGCTTCCAAGAGCTCATGAGAAGTCCGAGAGGCAGAATGGGCGCTTCTGCACATGCACGCGGGGCCAGCCATGCATTGCGTCATCCAGGCCCGCCCCCTTTGGTCTCCTACGACTCTGAGTGGCTGGAGAAGGACGGAGGGAGGAGGAGGAATCCAAAAGAGGGGGCACATTCTGCCTCTTGGACTCTGGAGCTTTTGGAGGCAGCGCGTGAGCAGGGAGCGGGGAGGAGCAACGACGGAGGACTTCTTTGCAGCATGCAGGAGCGCGTGAAGAGGACCAACAGCAAAAAACCTGGTCAGGGGCCTGAAGATCACCAGGATGAGGCCCGAAGATCACCATCGCGATCACCATTCTGAGCACCCCTTTTGTACAGGATGAGGCAGGCAGCCTTTGACCATTCAGGTCAAAGAACAAAGGACTACCGCGCCTGTTGCACAGTTAGAAAAGGTTTTTATATTACTTTCTTATCAGTAACTAGCATTACCTCATTGCTCTCTGCCAGGACTGGCTATTAGTCCTGATCATGCGCATTTTGATTGGCTGCCTATTTTCTATCACACAGAGTTCACATGCACACTAGCATAGACAATTGTAGGGCTACTTTTACTCCATTATCTCTAGGCAAACTGAGCAAACTGTTCTCTAGGCAAACTGTTGCTGCGTTTGTGCGTGTGTGTGCCTTCTAGCGTCTCCTCCGAAAGGGAGGGGGTACTTTTTACTTTTTAACCCTCTCACAACAAGTTTCACATTAACTGTTTGGACATGCATTTGTGAAACTTCATGTACATTCTACCAAAATCAATAAAATATTATTTATTAATTTATTTCAGACAGATTCATAGAGTTGGAAGAGATCTCATGGGCCATCCAGTCCAACTCACTGCCAAGAGGCAAGAAAATTGCATTCAGAGCACCCCCGACAGATGGCCATCTAGCCTCTGTTTAAAAGCCTCCAAAGAAGGAGTCTCCACCACAATCCGGGGCAGACAGTTCCGCTGCTCAACAGCTCTCACAGTCAGGATGTTCTTGTCGCACACCGGCCGTGAACCAGGGCCCTTTAAATATTCACACAACCACAGTCTATTTATTGAAGTAAACAATGTCCTAAAATAACAGTGAACATTAAAATAGCCAAGGCAAAAAGCATTCGAGAAAATCCCAGGAAATGTTCCCAAAGCCTCAGGCAGGGCCGGCCTTCCCCATTAAGCGACCTACCCGGTCGCGTAGGGCGACGTCCCTGGAGAGGGGCATCGCCACCTGGGAGGGGCGCCGCCCCGCCCCACCACCGTGCCGTCGCAGCCAGCCGGTGGTGCAGAGGAACGGGGGGGAGAGGGGATTCACGGGGTGGGCGCCCAGACCTCTTCCCCGCTGAATGAATGTAGGCGGGAAGGCAGGAGGGGGAGGGGCCACAGGGACACCAAGGCCGGCCCCCCTCGCCCCCTCCACGTGACGTCACTTCGTCGCCGCCTCTGCCGAGGAGGAAGGGGAGGAAGGCTTCACCGGCCGCGCGCTGCAAGGACGCCCGGAAGGAGAGACGCTGGAGGGAGAGAGCCCTGCGGAGGTGCGGCGGCCTCTTCCTCCTTCCCTCCCTCCCTCCGGCGTCTCTCCTTCCGGGCGTCCTTGCAGCGCGCGGCCGGTGAGGCCTTCCTCCCCTTCCTCCTCGGCAGAGGCGGCGACGAAGTGACATCAGGAAGATGCGCCTCTGGCTCCGGGCCCTCCCGGGGGCGCTGCTGCGGCTGCTGCCGGTGCCGGGGAGTCTCTGTGGGGGCCGCCCTCATGGCCTCCCCCTCCTCCTGCTCCTCCTTAGGTCCGGGCGCCCGCCCTGTGAGTCCCCTCCCCCCCCGTTCCTCCGCGCCGGCGCGCTCAGGAGCCAGTGCGCATGTGCGAATTTCTGCGCATGTGCGGGCGCAGCCAGGAGCCACCCGGGGGGGGGGGCACCAAAATAATGGTCGCGTACCCCCCCAGGAGAGCTCGGACCGCCCCTGGCCTCAGGCTAATTAAGTTGTAAGGTCTCTGAATATAAATCCACTAAGAAGCAACGGATCTTAAAACTAGGTTAGTCCCAAAAAAAGGCAAGCTCAAAGTCCTGTCATGAATGACCAAAAAAATCATGAAATCAGGAGTTCATGGAACTACTTGCAGTAGAATCGAAAGTTGGCCAGGAACTGAATTTCAACCTTTACAGGGCTAATAACAAGATCTCAACATTCTCACATTTCCCTCCCTTTTCCCTGGGAAAGTCACAGCTGTGGCTAGAATCAGCAAGCCAGGTGTCTCAATTCCCGCCCACTGGACTCTCAGAAAAACTAAATTCCCTTAACTGCTTTTCCAGAGTTTCATCACCTTGGCCCTGCACTGAAAATCACACAGATCCCTGCACATTACCACAACCCACAACCCCTGAAGCCACAGGCCCAACACTTCTTCCTAATGTTCAGATAGAATCTCCTTTCTTGTAGTTTGAAGCCATTGTTCCGTGTCCTAGTCTCCAGGGCAGCAGAAAACAAGCTTGCTCCCTCCTCGATATGACTTCCTCTCACATACTTATACATAGCAGCTATCATGTCTCCTCTCAGCCTTCTCTTCTTCAGGCTAAACATGCCCAGTTTAAGCTGCTCCTCATGGGGCTTGTTCTCCAGACCCTTGATCATTTTAGTTGCCCTCCTCTGGACACATTCCAGCTTGTCAACATCTCTATTTAATTGTGGTGCCCAGAATTGGACACAATATTCCAGATGTGGTCTAACCAAGGCAGAATAGAGGGGTAGCATGACTTCCCTGGACATTTATATCTCATCCTTCTCACTCCCGAGGGGAGATGCAGAGCGGCTCACAACCGGCACCCGTTAGATGCCAACAACAGTAGTAATAAAATTACACCTAAACATTAGTTAAAATAGGTAAGCTGGTCTGATTTTTTTTTGTTCTCTACATCTAACACTCTGTTCCATGTATAAAGGCCTTTCCTACCCACAAAGTGGGGAGGAGAGAAGTTTGCCTTCCCCTTGGAAAAAGAGACGATGGTTCCTTCTTGGAACCATCTAGATCAGGGGGCGTGGCTGGCCTTTGGGCTGGTCCGCCCCCTGTGCAGCCATTCTGAATGAGGTTCGGCCCACCACACCCGCCCATTAACAGTATAGTATTGGTTGTCGCGGAACCGGCGGAGTCGGCGGAACCGGGGGCCGGTTGAGGAATTTTTTCCTTCATCTGATTTTTGAAGGTTTTTTGCCTAGCCCTAGACTGTTTAGGGGCTAGACAGTATGGTGGGTCTGTTTTTAAATAGGCTAGCAGAAAATAGAGAGGAATATGCAAAGTGGTCTTCACACAAGCCCCCCACAGTTCAGGAGGGGGGGGTCATTTGTTTAAACACTCACTCGAAAGTTAGATTCGGTGAGGCAAGGCTTGATGGCACACAATGACAGAGTCTGATTGCGACATTTTTGGAATAGACTTCTGTCCACTTGTTTTAACTGTTGTCCGGTTTTTGGTTAGGGACAAATAGGCTTTTCATCACAGTTAGCCGAGGGGTATAGCCGGCTGGGATACCTCCTCGGCTTTGTCACCAAGTTCCTGATACCTACTAGTTTAGGTTAGGACAGAATTTAAATAGGTAACAATTTACAATAAAAGTTGCCCACAATTTGAACCCAACTGCACTTGTGTGGTCTCGTTATTTCAGGGGTGGGCAGGCAAATCTTTCTTCCTTTGTCAAAATCGCAAAGATAGATTTTTCCTGTATGGTGTCAGACTCTGTGGTTTTAGGTATAGATTTTTTAGCTCAGTAACAAACTTTATATCTGCATTTAGGTGTAACGTTATAAGGCCCAACGTTTCTAGCTACTAGCAAACTCCATTTTAGATTTTTAACACTAGCCATCTAAAGCATCAGCAACCATGGATTTATCCAAACTATAACAACCCGCTTTATGACTTCATAGTCTGACATCCCCAACAATATAACCCAACGTGAATTCATTTCTCCCATGGTAATAGATTCACCAGCTACTCCTGTGTTTATGTCTTCGAATCCATGTTAAGTTTAATAGATAAGGTCTCACAGGAGAAGTTCATAGTTTTTCGCAATAGTTGTTCTTGTATGATTTACGCAATGGTTCCCAGGCTTTAGAAAAGTGTTGGGCTGCTGCCTGAGGCCACTCTGGCTAGGAGATTCTGGCAACTGCAGTTCAACAAAATAACTACGATTGTATTCACACACATTACTGCACACAGAGAAAAAGAGAATAGATTATTCTGCAGAAGTGTCCATTTCTAGGAACATGCCAACTACAGCAAACAGCTATATTATTTTTAAATGCCATGATGTTTAAAAAGAAACCAAGAGCCCAGGCATGTTGCCTCAGTGTGCCCCCCATTCTCAGTGTGATCTGCAAGAACGCCTTACTGGTACATTATTTAAACTGTTTAAACTGCCATATCATGCTCTGATCACCATGCTCAATATATCCCATATGCATGGGGGTATTGGGATAATGATACAAAAGGTTTGCTATGGTAGACCCTCTCTCATTCAGACTCAGCCCCCCCAAATCAAACTCACCCCCCTATCAAATTCCTGGCTATGGCCCTGCAAGTGCTCCATAGAACCTTAAACACGAACACATTTATAAAGGCATAAGCTTTCATCAAGTAGTGAGTTTTGTGAGGTTTCTGGGCTGTATGGCCATGTTCCAGAAGAATCCTCTCCTGACGTTTCGCCTGCATCTATGGCAGGCATCCTCAAAGGTTATGAGGTCTGTTATGAACTAGGAAAATGGGGATGTGGGATGTCCAGGGTGGAAGAAAGAACTCTTGTCTGTTTGAGGTAGATGTGAATCTTTCAATTAGCCACCTTGATTAGTATTTAATGGCCCAGCAGTTTCAAGGTCTGGCTTCTTACTGCCTGGGGGATTCCTTAGTTGTGAGGTGATCATCTGGCCCTGATGGTTCCTTGTCTGGAATTCCCCTGTATCTGAGTATTGTTTTTTTTTTACTGTTATGATTTTAGAGTTTTGAAAAAAAGTTTTTAGAGTATTTAATAGTTTTTTTAAAAAAAAATACTGGTAGCCAAATTTTGTTCATTTTAAGGTTTCTTCCTTTCTGATGAAATTGTCCACATTGCTTGTGGATTTAAATGGCTTCTCTGTGTAGTCTGGCATGGTAGTTGTTGGAGTGGTCCAGCATTTCTGTGTTCTTTAATAATATGCTGTGTCCAGGTTGGTTCATCAAGTGCTCTGCTATGGCTGACTTCTCTGGTTGAAGTAGTCTGCAGTCCCTTTCATGTTCCTTGATTCATGTTTGGGTAATGCTGCGTTTGGTGGTCCCAGACAACAAAGGATTCCCCCAGGCAGTAAGAATCATAGAGTTGAAAGAGATCTCATGGGCCATCCAGTCCAACCCCCTGCCAAGAAGCAGGAAAATTGCTTTCAAAGCACCCCCGACAGATGGTCATCCAGCCTCTGTATAAAAGCCTCCAAAGAAGGAGCCTCCACCACACTCTGGGGCAGAGAGTTCCACTGCTGAACAGCTCTCACAGTCTGCTGAACAGCTCTCACAAGTTCTTCCTCATGTTCAGGTGGAATCTGTAGTTTGAAGCCATTGTTCCACTTCCTAGTCTCCAGGGCAGCAGAAAACAAGTTTGCTCCCTCCTCCCTATGACTTCCTCTCACATATTTATACATGGCTATGATGTCTCCTCTCAGTTTTCTAAGAAGCCAGACCTTGAAACTGCTGGGCTATTCACAGTGGCCAATTACAATACTCACACCTACCTCCAACAGACAGGAGTTCTTTTTCACACCTTGGACATTTCACAGATATATAAACCCAATTTTCCTAGTTTCCAACAGACTTCACAACCCCTGAGGATGCCTGTCACATATCCAGGTGAAACTTCAGGAGAGAATGCTTCTGGAACATGGCCATACAGCCTGGAAAACTCACAACAACCCAGTGATTCCAGCCATGAAAGCCTTTGACAATACATTATTTCTTCGAATGTATGAAATGTTATCTTCATCTAGCAGGCACATATTTCATTTGGTTTAAAAAGCTATTACCTGGTCTTAAAATGATCCAAGGCAGCTTGAAGATGCCCACATTCCCCTGAGGTTATTTTTCATAGAGATGCAGCAGAGGTCTAGCCCTCCAAAGTCATTACAGGGGAGGCATTAATGAAGCTCCTCCATATTCCACGGTTTTCAGTCTTGATCTATACTAGTGGTTCCCAAAGTGGAGGGTACTACCCCCTGGTGGGCAGTGAGGCAATCTAGGGGGCGTTGGAAGGCCCAGGAGAATTTGGGGGGGTGCTGAACCCTTTTAAGGGGGCAGTGGGGGCGGTGGCGTGAGCCAGGTGACAGGCTACCATCCATCTCTGTGTGTGTCTCTCCCTCTTCTTCCCTCCTCCTGCTCCCGCCTCCTCCTCTCGCCAAGCAAGGGTTAATAATAATAAATATAATATCTTTGGGGTTCCCTTCCAACTGGTTGAGTCTTATAACAACAACAATAATAATGTCCTTCAACATATTTAGTGAAACATAGATTCAGTGTGGTAACCAATTTATTAACAAAAAAAATTGATTGCAAAATAGTCAATCGCGATGATTTGAGATGACTGCTGACGAAAATAGAGCCGAGGATTACTAGATTGGTAGCAGCATGCCAGGTTCATCCTTCTCATTAAGATGATTTTGAATGTTTTAACTTTTTTTGTATTATCTTTCTATTCTAAGTTCAATAAATGGTTTCATAATTTCAGACTTCAATGCTTCTAATTTACAACGTTCTTTATTATACTTTACAAAAAGGTAGAAATATTAATACATATATCTTTCTGTTTAATTGCTATTTTAAAAAATTAAAAATTAATTTCTAGAGGTGAGTAAATTTTTTCTGGAAAGGGGGTGGTAGGCCAAAAAAGTTTGGGAACCACTGATCTATACTAACTAGTTGTGGTGTTCCAAAAAGTCTCTCCCATCCCCATCTGAAGATGACAGGGTTGAATGAAGGACTTTTTGCATGTAAAACATGTGGTCAATCATTGAGCTATGGACCAAGAGAAGTTAATTAATATATGCAGGAGGACAGGTAAACTGTTCTCTTCAATCATTCTAGTTCATGATTCAGGGCAGCACATCTAGGAAAAAGTCTTTAGAAATGAATAGTAGATACTCAAGTCTATAAATCATCTAGAAAGGTGTACACCATAAAATCACTGTGTTATTATATAAGATTTAGGCCAGACAAGCATGATTCTTGCTGTACAACATATAGATCGAGCAACACATTATATACTTAGAACAGAATGAGAGAAAACAGGCTTTTATCATTTATCATCACACCATGGCTAGTGGGATTTATTTCCATCTCAACATTCTCACATTGTGTCAGAACAAAATGGTAATGAAACATTGCTTGGCTGGCAAAAGTCTGGATCCTTGAGTTCAAAGGATCTCCAGTAACATGATCGGAAAAGACCTCTGTTTGAAACCTTGTAGCGCTATTGATTGATTGATTGATGTAGGCTGAACGATACTCAGCAAACTAAAGATCTGACTCACAGCTTATTCCTCTTTTTTAGACTATTATTTGCAGAATTCCCCAGCCATGCTCTGACTCAATATAAGACAGCTCCTTGTGCTAATATTTACTATCTTTCTAATGACACTTTCAGACAGTCCTTTACCCCAGGAGCATCCGAGTTTTAAAAACCCAGATGTTCCTGGGGGCCTGTCTACACCCACCCCAGAAAGTGGTGTTGGTGTCCAAATGTTCTGCTGGGACTGGCCTGGCAGAATATCTGGAGACCCTCCCCCACAGCCCCTAACCCCTTTTAAAAGTAAAATAAATTTACCTGGCCTCTAATAGAATCTTAACACAACAAGAGTTAGCGCAAAATGTAAATATATTGTATAAACTTAACACTATATGAACATATAAAGGATTCAACCGTATCCAGGTGAAGCCGAGGAAATTCAGTCTTTAATTGCAATGTTCTAATAGAGTTCAATGATAAAGTCCTCAGCATAGAAAGACCCAATGGTCTGGGGTATATAATCCATCAAAAACGATAATATTTGTAATACAAAGGACATGTGTGTCGATGAAAAGGGGGTCCATACAGGAAACAAAGAAACAAGAACTGGAGCGCACAAATCCTGGCTCCAAACAGATCTGATTTAGTAGCAAGCCGACGGAAAGGTAATCCTCAAGCATCGGGGCCACTGAAATTCCGTTTCGGAGTCTTTGTCAAGGCTTAATTCATACATATTGACGTTCTTGTTCAGAGTCGAAAGAGTTCCCAGCGCAAAACCTCATCTCATTCCAATGAGGTGACTAAAAAGACCTATTGAACTCTATTGGAACATTGCATTTAGAGACTGAATTTCCTCAGCTTCACCTGGATACGGTAGTGTGCACGATTGCGTCCTTTATATGTTCATATAGTGTTAAGTTTATACAATATATTTACATTTTGCGCTAACTCTTGTTGTGTTGTACTATGCCCTAACCCCGACTCGAATTCTGTAGACTCTAATAGAGTCTTGCCAGGGCTTTCCTGGCATGTAGAAATGACGTGGCAGGAGATTGTGTGTGTGTGTGGGGGGGGGGCGGGTAAGTTTATTTTACTTTTAAAGGGGGTTTGGGAGCTGTGGGGGAGTGGTTGGTATTCCCACGGTTTTCCAGACTAATTAATTCACCACAAACCAGGTTTTTTCTGGTTTGTGACGAATTAATTGCGGGTTGGCCAGAACGTCATCTGGACAGCCCCTTTTTTATTGCGGAAGTTTCCGCAATAAAGGGGTTATCTGGATAGGCCCTAAGAGGCTTTTCATCCCCCCCCTGCCCCCCCAGATTTGTGCTATACAGTATGCTTTGCACCAAGCCTAATTTTCCACATTTCCAAAGTCAAGCAGTGGCTTACATTTTATGATATGACAATATTTCATTTCTGGTACTTTTGAGGGGAGGGGGTGGGATGACATGTAATTTATTATTTCTGGTGATCTGTCATAGGTAACCCTTGTGAAGAAAATCATTCTTGGAAGAACAATTTTGTGTTCTTCCTACAATTAAATGAAAAGTAGGTCAATCACTACTTCACACAGATTATATTAAATATGAAGGGGAAAGGCTGCGTAACAATAACTATTACATGCGTACAATGTTAAAAATATATACACGGATGATAATAATCTTTCAACTCTGGCAGCTGATTTGTGTGCTTAAAAGGAAATATATTGTTTTGATACATGTAAACATCCCATTTTCAAGAGCACAAGACAATGAAAGCATCATCTTTCCTTTGGAGTTTCCATAATTGCTGTGTGATAAACATGCAAGCACCGATACAGCTAATGAGTGGACTTAAATATAGAAACTAGTAATTAAACCGTGCTTTCTTACCACTCTAATTGGTATTTAATTTATGCACCTGATTTTTCCAGGTGCTCATATGTACTCATTAAACATGACCTCCACAGAAGTTAGAGGTAGTAGGGAGGAGGCAGAATGACAAGTCTGCAGAAATGAAGGTTAGCCTTTCTCTCCAGTGCAGAGAAATGCTTCCCTAAATGCAGCAATTACATAAGATAGAACCCATAGGACAGCTTTAGGAACTTTTCACATTAGGTAACATACCACAATGTCTGCTGGGTACTTCATAGCACTTTAGGACCTGTCCTTATTTTATTTCTGAATTTTTGTTTGTAACTTGGTTGCAGAAATTCACTTTGGCCATAAATGTTAGCCTGCAAGAAGCAGTTATTTAAGGTTTTTATTTATTTATTTCTTGTTAAAAGTCCTTTCTTCTTTTTTAATGTATCCAGTAGATCCGGGGTCAGCAATTTGCAGAATGCCATTTCAAAAAGGTTGCTGGGTCGCATGGAGGGAAGCTCTTTCCGTTTTTCAACAGGCAGCCAGCAGGTTACATTGCTGTAATTACTGTTCTTACTACATCCCACACTTTGCTTTGGGGTTAGTAATCTGGAAACCATATGACTGTCTTCAGGGGACTGCATCTGGTCCAATGGCTTATAGTTGCTGACCTCTATATTATGATAGAGTTTAGAATAAAATAATTGAATGGGTTCAGTTTATATCAGCAACATGTAGGCAAAATAAATGTTTTGTTTATGGTTGCATATACAGTACATTGAGGTGGGATATCAAGGAGCTTGTTTATAAAGCTATTGTCCTCCCAACCCTCTTGCAGGACTTCCAAACGTGGACTGTCTACAGATGTCACACTCAACTCCTGGAATGATTCCATCAGTGTTGCCTCCTGAAAATCTCTTGGGAAGACAGGTAGACAAATGTCAGCGTGCCGAAAGAAGCGAAGACCACCAGCTTTGAAGTGATGCTCCTACGCCATCAACTCTGCTGGACTGACCACCTTGTCCGAATGCCTGATCACCGTCTTCCAAAGTAGTTACTATACTCCCAACTTAAGAACAGAAAATGGAATGTTGGTGGACAGGAAACAAGATTTAAAGATGGGCATAAAGCTAACCTTAAGAACTGTGGCATAGACACTGAGAACTGGGAATCCCTGGCCCTTGAGTGCTCTAACTGGAGGTCAGCTATGGCCAGCAATGCTGTGGAATTTGAGGAGGCATGAATGGAATGTGGCCTGCAGCTTCCAGAAATCCTAGCCAATTTATCAGCTATTAGGATTTTTGGGAGTTGGGGGCCGGTGCATCTGGGGACCCACGGGTTGGGAGGCACTGCATTAGGATCATGACAGGGAAAGGGGGAGGCCCTAGTAGGATGCTTAAAGGATTGGTACAATATGTTATTTGTGTGTGGGATTATGTGATGTTTCAGCCTGGTGCTCATGTGCATGCTAGGGATGATGGGAATGTTTCTGAAAATGCTGATGATGGAATTGTTCCTACAAATGCTGATGATGGGATGCTTAGTGAGAATTCTGAGGTGCAAAGTGACCTTCCAGATGAGGCTTGCTGTCCTGGGAACAGTTCCCTTCCCAGGGCCCCATTAGATGAGAATTCTTGTGTTCAGGACTCTGAAGGTCTTGATAACGGGACACCTAGGAATTTTAACGAGCTTACATTCAACCGCCGAGATAGCATTTGGCAATCTAGGCAGGCTGCCAGCCTGCGATGTAGCAGTCGGTTTGCAAACCAAAACTGATTTGTCTTCATACTAGATGGCTAGAGAATTTGTCTTAAGTTTCCAGGCTTCATTTAGAATATCATGCCAGATCTTGTCTTGTTTTCAAGCTCCTGATTTTGCCTAGGCCTTTGTGCACGTTTTGCTCCATAGCTGCCTTGTTTTATCCCTGGGATTATTATGGTTTAATATATTTAATGGTTTTAAATGGTATTTATATGCTTATTGTTTCTAGTGGTTTTATGTTATGTTTTATATGGTTTGTATAATGAGGCGTTGAATTTTTGCCTAGATGTATGTTGTATGCTGCTCTGAGTCCCCTGAGGGGTGAGAAGAGTGGGCTAGAAATGAAGTAAATAAATAATAATAAATAATAATAAATAAACATGCCAAACAGAAGCTGTGTCAAGCCAACCCTGACGAGGACTCCTTTCCACTTGGAAACCAATGTTCTCACTGTGGAAGAACATGAGGATCTACAGTCACTATACACATCCATCACCAAGACACTACATCTGGAAGGCCATCATACTCAAAGAAGGATTGCCTAAGTAAGTAAGTAAGTAAGTAAGTAAGTAAGTAAGAGTGGGGTGCAGAATCATCATCATCATCATCCGTTTCTCACTTGTCAATCGCCCTCCATTAAAATGCTCCAGGTGATTTACATAAAACAATTGCATTAAAAAATACACAATACCAAATAGACTGCATTAAACATTAAAAGCTCTGCTGAAAAGCCAGGTCTTGAGTGCCTGAGCAAAGGGTCACAAGTCACGCATGGCCCTCAAGTGGGGAGGCAAGGAGTTCCACAAGACAGGGGCAGAGATGGAGAAGGCCCTACATCCTGTGCTCTCGAGACATACTTCCCTGGGGCCTGGAACATACAGTAAGTTTAGTTGGAGGAGTCGTGGCGACCACTGGCGGTAAAGAGGGGAGAGGCGGTCTCTGAGATATGCTGGCCCCTGACCATAAAGCACCTTAAAGGGCTGAACCAACAACTTCAACAGGGCCCGGAATTCCCTTGGAAGCCAGTGCAAATGTAACAGAGTTGGAGTTATGTGGCATCTCAAAGGTGTTTGCGCAAGTAGCCTGGCAGCTGCATTCTGAATAATGCAGATCCTCCGAGTAGTCGACAGGGGAAGGCCAACATACAAGGTGTTACAATAATCCAGTCTAGATGTAACCATCGCATGGATGATTGTAGCCGAGGCTTCCTCTGAAAGGTAATGTGCCAGCTGTCTCGGCTGCCGGAGATGGCAAAAGGCCTGCTTACTAACATTAGCAATCTGGGCCTCCATAGTCAACTGTGAATCCAGGACGACACCCAAGCTCTTAACAGTGGAAGATTTATTTATTTATTTCCAGTGTTTATACCCCGCTACTTCTCAACCCCCGAGGGGGGACTCAGTGCAGCCTAACAGATGGCAACAATTCGATGCCACACAATACATAGTAAACAACAGTTAAAATTAAAATACATTAAAATACACCTAGAATTAAATACATTAAAATACAGTTAATATTAAAAACATCATGTACATTCATCACCATTAAAACAATGTTCCATCCAAAGTCTTAGATCTTAACCACCAATTTGCCAGCTGACCAGTCTAAAAGTGCCGTGTCGTGCTAGGGTGCAAACGCTGGTCCCAAAGCCAGGATTTCACTCTTTTTCTGAATGTTAGGACGGATGAAGCTGATCGAATATCAATAGGAGTGTTCCACAAACGGGGGCCACCACCGAGAAGGCCCTCCTCTCGTCCCCGCCAACCGCATTTGAGAAGTTGGCGGGAGCAAGAGCAGCCCGGATAATCTTAAATTACGAGGTGGGACATAGAGGCTGATGCGTTCGGACAAGTAAGCTGGGCCAGAACCGTATAGAGCTTTAAAGGTCAAAACCAGCACTTTGAATTGAGCTTGGAATTGGACAGGCAGCCAGTGGAGCTGACACAACAGGGGGGTGGTAAGCTCCCTGTATGTAGCTCCGGTTAGTAATCTGGCTGCCGCCCGTTGAACTAGTTGTAGCTTCCGAACTATCTTCCAAGGCAGCCCCACGTAGAGTGCGTTGCAGTAATCTAATCTAAGATGGATGAAAGAGGGCAACTTTCTTGTGAAACTAGCCAAGAAAGTTTAGTGTTACATTAAAAATTGCTACTCATACACAAAACAATACTTTTATTCCCTAGGCTGTAATCCTTAAATTGTTTAGATAGCAGTGATTCCCAGTTTATTAAATACTCTAGGTAAATTATGCGCGATTAGGAAAAGGGTCTTAATTCACAAACGCATCTTAAATATTACATAGCTTCGAATTACACAGAGCAAAGCTGTCATGAACAGTGCCTCCAAAGGAGCAAGAGTCCCAATGGAGGAACTGTTGTTTTCATAAATAAATTGCATACATAGGGATCCTCTTGTTCTCCAACCCCCCATGTGATTAATCATTCAATATATTTGTTTTACCAGTGCAGGAAGTGAGTGCCTTAGAATTCTCTTTGTTTCCACTCCAAGTTGTGGGAAAGAATGTCTGAAATGACAACTGTGTTCTCAGGAGGGAAAAAACTACTTAATAGAAACTGTACCGAACCAATTGAGCTAACTGAAGGAGATTTTTTGAGCTTTCATTGAAAATAATTTGGCCTTTGTGCAAAATTTTACTTAAAGCCGATCAACTGCCATTTTTCATTCTAGCTTTCCCATTTGCAAAAGAAGACGAAGGCTCCCCCAGAAAATCTTACATGAATAGGATTTGACGTTACTTTTTTAAAAATTCCCATAATCCCACATCCACCATGGGCAGTCTGATATAATTTTAAATTAGTGTATCCTGTTTGGTAGTATTTCTGAGGTTTTCTAAGAAAAAAAGCTTTCTTTCTTTCTTTCTGAAAATATTTCTGACTTATAGACAGGTTAAAATAGTGGTTCTCAACCTTTCTAATGCTGCGACCCCTTAATACAATTCCTCATGTTGTGGTGACCCCCAACCATAACATTATTTTCATTGCTACTACATAACTGTCATTCTGCTACTGTTCTCATGTAAATATCTGATATGCAGGATGGATTTCCATTCACTGGACCAAATTTGGCACAAATACCCGATACACCCACATTTGAATACTGGTGGGGTTGGGGAAGGGATTGATGTTGTCATTTGGGAGTTGTAGCGGCTGGGATGTATAGTTCACTTACAATCAAAGAGCTTTCTGAACTCCACCAATGATGGAATTGAACCAAACTTGGCACACAGAACTCCCATGACCAACAGAAAATACTGGAAGGGTTTGGTGGGCATTGACCTTGAGTTTTGGAGTTGTAGTTCACCTACATGCAGAGAGCACTGTGGACTCAAACAGTGATGGATCTGGACCAAATTTGGGATAAATACTCAATATGCCCAAATGTGGACGCTGGTAGAGTTTGGGGAAAATAGTCCTTGTTATTTGGGAGTTGTAATTGCTGGGATTTATAGTTCAACAACAATCAATGAGCATTTTGAACCCCACCAATGATAGAATTGGGCCAAACTTCCTACACAAAACCCCCATGGCAAACAGAAAATGCTATATTTTATGGTGGTCTTTGGCGACCCCTGTGACCCCCCCCTGGTGACCCCCCTAGGGGTCCCGACCCCCAGGTTGAGAAACACTGGGTTAAAATAATGCAAGACAATAAAAATAATATATTAAACAACATATTGACAGGTTAAAACATGTTTGTTTTTTTTAAAAAAAACCAAACAAACAAAACATTTGCCTAAGCTTTGGCAGTGAATATAAGTCAGGCCCAAAAGGGAATGATTTTACTTAGTGCCGAAATGAAACCAGTGTTGATTTCAAAGTGGGCCTTTAACATGAGGATATTACACAATTGGGGTGCTGGAGCTGAGAAGGTCCTCTTATCACATCCTCATAAAGTATATTGACCATACTGATGGGAGAAAGAGGACTTTTGTCAGCAGTTGTCAGTCCCCAGCCATGCAGATAAATAGAGAGACAGAACCCCAGTTCTTGCTAACACAAAATAGAGGCACAACTTAGGACCTCATCACATTGAGGTTTTACCCATCCTAGGATGTATTTATTTATTTCATGTCAGGAGCGACCTGAGAAACTTCAAGTCGCTTGTGGTGTGAGAGAATTGGCTGTGTGCTAGGATGTAGCCCAGGGGATGCCCAGATGTTTTGATATTTTACCATCCTTGTGGAAGGCTTCTCTCATGGCCCTGCATGGGGATCTGGAGCTGACAGAGGGAGCACATCCGTGCTCTCCCCGGTTTTGAACCTGCAACCTGTTGGTCTTTAGTCCTTCCAGCACAGGGGTTTAACCCACTGCGCCACCGGGGGATCCAGCATAGCTTGGGGATGGACTTGACTGGATTCCATCAAACAACATAAAACTACTTCCAGAGGGGCTCCGTCCATGAACTGTGCTGAATGCATCCTAAGAAGAGCAAGGAGAACACATGAAGCTTGCTATGTTCTTGTTACATGCAATGTGGTGATTTGGGGGAGACGCATAGTGGCACTTTCTCCTGTGTGGTGGGGATGGTGGCCTTGCGGGAAATGTGGGGTGGAGGATTCCCTCGCTGCTTCGCTACACTATTTGGCGAATCCCCCGACTGTTCCTCACATTAAGCAATTTCATTTGATGTCCTCCTTATACCTTAGCATCCATTAAAAAATCACAACACATACACACAATAAGAACATAAGAACATAAGAAGAGCCATGCTGAATCGGACCTCAGCCCATCTAGTCCAGCATTCTGTATCACACAGTGGCCCACCAGTTGTACAATAAGTGTGCTCTAGCCTTAAGCAGCCCTTTATACTTTTCAAGTAACTTAAAAACAGTGGTTCTCAACCTTCCTAATGCCGCGACCCATTAATACAGTTCCTCATGTTGTGGTGACCCTCCAACCATAAAATTATTTTTGTTGCAACTTCATAACTGTCATTTTGCTACTAATATGTATCATAATATATCTGATATGCAGGATGTATTTTCATTCCCTCGACCAAATTTGGCACAAATACCTGATATGCCAAATTTTGAATACTGGTGGGGTTGGTTGGGGGGAGATTTGTCATTTGGGACTTGTAATTGCTGGGATTTGTAGTTCACCTACAATCAAAGAGCATTCTGAACCCCACCAACAATGGAATTGGGCCAAACGTCTCACACAGAACCCTCATAATCAACAGAAAATACCAAAGGGATTTGGGAGGAATTGACAGTTATTTAGAGGTGAGCATGCCTGCTCTCCCCTCCCCACTTGGAGTCGCAGAACAGCCCTCCCCTTGGGTGAGAGGCCAGCCAATTACATCAGGAGGAAGGCTTTTGGTGGGAGGATTGGCTATCTGTTTCAAAAAGGAAAAGGATAGGTGGAGAGATCTTCAGCCTTCTCTGCCAAAGCCTTCTCTGTGTATGTGTGTATGTGTGTGTAAACTTTTTTTTTGAAACGTACTGAACTATTCTTTTTCACTGTATACAAACATATCCCTTTTCCTCCCAAGTTATTTCTGCATCAGAAATATGTGCTTTCAGATGGTCTTTGGCGATCCCTCTGAAACCCCCAGGAGTCCCGACCCCCAGGTTGAGAAACACTGCTTTAGAAGGTTCCAAATGTCCTTGCTGATTTTTCCTAGGCTTACTCAACTTTCACATGTATGTGTGTGTGTGTATGTGTGTGTAAACTTTTTTTTGAAACATACTGAACTATTCTTTTTCACTGTGTACAAACATATCCCTTTTCCTCCCATGTTGTTTATGCATCTGGGTGGCAACATTTCTATTAAAGAAGTGATCCCCAGGAACAATCAGCTTCATACAATATATCAAAACAGTTTCATGGAAGCATTCTGGTAAACAAGAATCATCTCCTGAATTCCTGTGTGTGCAAGAAAGAATTTGGAAAAGTTACCATTTGGACATTTTCAAAATCTCTTGGCAGCATGACAAGTTACATCTCTAATGCAAGAGATCTTGGGTGTCTGGAAAAGCAAGACTTGGTCCAATTGAGAGGTGTCTCCATGTGCCTATCCCACATAGAGCTCTCAAAATGTATTGGTGCATGTATATTACAAACAAATATATGGTGTTGTTGAACTGGAGCTGGCTGCACTTCAAGGCCTCTGAAGGCTTTTTTTCATAATGCAAACTGACACACATCACTGCTGTAAACTTTAGTAAATGTTATTGGTGATATAGCATAATCTGCAAGAGAAGACAGCATCCTCACACTTTAAGTGATAAGTTGCAGCAGCCACACCTCCCAGCAAGTGGTACAATTAGGCCTCTAAGGAATTGATTCTATATAGACCAGGGCTGTCCAACTTCTACCGGCCCAGGGGCCTGAATTCTGGTCACTGATGACCTGGGGGCCCGTAGGGTCTGCCCCCGCCCCCACTCCGCCCCCGGCTCCGCCCTCTCCCTGACTCCGCCCCCACCCCACCCTGCCCCCGCCCCACCCCCGCCCCTGCATGCATACAGTCAAATATAATATTTTACTGAGATAAAATGCAGGGTGGGCATTCAACAGGGGAATCCATACAGTCAAATATAATATTTTACTAACATTAAATGCAGGGTGGGCATTCAAAAGGGGCATCCATACAGTCAAATATATCTTTTACTGAGATAAAATGCAGGGTGGGCATTCAAAAGGGCATGCATACAGTCAAATATAATCTTTTACTGAGATAAATGCAGGGATAAAATATTAAATTATTTTTATTTAATATTAAATATATTTAATTCCATCCTCTCCTCTCCCCTTATTTTAATTTAATATTAAATATATTTAATTCCATCCTCCCCTCCCCCTTAATGTATCCCATCTCCCCTTATTTCATCTTTAGATATATTTAATTCTATATTTAATACATGAGGGGAGATAGGGGGAGGGAACGAGGAGCCCCCTGAGGAGCCCCCTGCTTCGGCCTACTTTTTCCAAACACGCAGGATCCAGGAGTACCCGAACGAAGAGAGAGGTGATGACTGACTGAGTCGAAGAAGGTCCTAATCGCGTCTGTGGGCCTCAGCGATCCAGTAGTAGAGGAGCCGAAGAGTATCGCGAGAATACGCAATCCACACGGGATTTCACTGTCAACGCCGGCGTGATCTCGCGTTGACAGCGAAATCCCGTGTGGATTGCGTATTCTCGCGATACTTGCTCCTAACCCGGAAGTAGGTTTTTAAAATTTTTATTATTTATTTTACTTTTCAATTTTTATTTTTTATTAAAAAGCTTAGGGGGGCGGTGGGACGGGGCTGGGGGGCCGTATACGGTCCCTGGGCCGCCAGTTGGACAGCCCTGATCTAGACTATCCCAAGGTCCACCTTGCAAATCTCTATGGCTAGATAATTGATCCTCCTGTCCAGGGCCGGCCCCACCCATTCCGCCGACTACGCGGGAGCGGAGGGCGACGGGACTTGGGGGGCATCGCCACCCGGGAGGGGCGCCGCCACGCCAGCTGCCCCGCCGGTGCGCCTCCGCAGCCAGCCGCACTGCTGGGTGCCGCCGCCGCTGCACTGCCCTGCGCTGTTGCTGTGCCAGGTGCGCCGGGCGCGCCTCCGCAGCCGACCCCACCAGTCGTGCCGCCGCGGGCGCGCAGCCAAAGTACGGACTCCCAAAGCGCCAGGCGCACTGGATTTCTGCGTGACATTCGCGCGAGAAACGCCGTGCATTGGGACACACGGACGTTTCTGTGCATGTGCGAGTCCGCGCATGGACACTGGCCTGGAGCGCATGCGCATGCAGAAACGTCCGCGCTTTGGGAGGCGCGCGCTGGCCCGTGGGGCCGTGGGGCCAGCTCGTGGCAGCGGGCGGCGGCGGCGGGCGGCGGGCGGCGGAGCGGCGACGGGGCGGAGGCGGAGGAGGCGGGACTGAGCGGCCAGGGGGGGGGCACAAAATTTTCTTCGCCTACTCCCCCGGAAAAGGTAAGGCCGGCCCTGCTCCTGTCTGGGATGTCTTCACTTAAAGGCAAGACAATTGGAACATTAATCCCTAGAATCATCTAGAACAGAATCAACCAAAATATGCTAGACATTCTCATCAGAATAGAAAAGCCAACCAGATAAGGAAGTTGGCAACAGGAAGATTTATTCCCATGGTCTCTTCTCAACCACCTTGGCCCCATCTACACTTACTGTTTAATATAATTTAATGACCACTAGCCATGCTTTCTTGGGTTTCTGGGGACGCATCCAGACATCATTTAAACTCACTTCAGAGTGGGTTAAATAAACCAAAGCGGGTTAAAGTGCCCACAAAACAAAAGCAAAAGCAAAAACAACAACAAAAACCGGACGTTGCCCATTGTGTGTCTGCGTGCTCTCCCAGTAACTTTCAGTAAGGCATGCAAACACCCCCCCCCCCCAAAAAAGCCCTAAAAATAAGAGCAAACTTACTGGGCTGCCGTGATGCCTTCCTGCATGTCTCCTGGATCATACCAATAATGCACCAAGAGGTGGGGGGGGGGGAGAGAAGTGATCCCCCCCCCGCTTCCTAGTGCATCTTTGGTACATTCCAGGAGACATGCAGGGAGGTCTAATGCCGCCCCATAAAGTTTTAACCTGTTTTTAGGGCTTTGGGGGTGGGGGGTGCGGGTGGGAAGGGCGGGTGCCCATTAAAACTGTGCATTTCAGGAAGGCCTGGCTCTAATGGACTATCTAATTAATTTAGGATGAAGTGGGGTTTTCCTGCTTTGTCCTGAAGTAATTCACTTTTACTGGAGGCGTCATTTGGATGCCTTCAGTAAAAACACGAGACCTTGCGCATTTTGGGCCCTGTCTGGAAGTAGTGCTGGTCCAAAACAGTTACTTTTCTAAGCTCTTGTTTTCTCCCTCTTTAACTTTTTTCCCCAAAAGTTTTAATTCTAGCATTGAGGCAACCAGGAATTTGAATGGCCTAGAAAGGGAGTAACATCCTTCCATTAAATCACTGTTGTTGCATCCATCGCTTTCTCTTTACTAACATTTTTATTACAATTAATGATATTAATGAGTTCAGCAGTCACAGCTCTTCTTACAATTCATGGGATCAATTTGCTTTTAGAATCAGGGTGAGATTTAAGTCCAAAGCTAAGTGAAGCAGTAGTCATGTTTTATGAATCAAGTTTGAAGAGTTTGTTAAAACTCTCGTTTTGTTTTATTTGGAAAAATAAAATATTCATGGTTTAATTATAGAAGTCACTATTCTCTAATTAGAAAGACAAAATGAGGTCATGTTAGAGACCCTCTTAGGACACAATAATTCTATGAGCTAATAATGGATCCCTTTTAGAATAAGGCTATGAGTTAACATGAGTTACTAATTTTTAGTAAAGGCTGTTAAATAAATCAATTTACTATTTGCTCCATGGCTAATAAAACATATTCTCATCTGGAGTGCTCACATCAGTTATCTCTGTAGCTTTCTACCACTACATTCCACCTTCATTTTACCAAGCTCTAACTTATTTTAAAATACTCCCACAATGAAAGACCCCAATCTAGCTGAGTGTTATTGTGCAAAATATCTCAACTTACATCCCCTATCTCTATATTCTTGTTTTTCACAAAGCTGTATGCAAGGGCTTAAAAAAAGATAAAAAAAACTTTTCATGGTTAGCAACCGGGGATTATGCAAAACCTAAGATGTTTTGATGAAATCAAGGTGTAAAATTATGAAAATAAAACTTACTCTCAAACCAGAAGCATTCTTATTTGGCTTTTTTTAAAAAAAAAAATTGATAATCATACAGAAAAAGAGATCAGTAGATTAGCTTGGGACATGGTAAGAGCAGCACAAATATTCTACACTCATGATTGGAAAATATTGAAGATTCCATCTAAGGATGAATGGATTACTAGACATTGCAGAATTGTGCATGGTAGACGTGATGCAGGGAATTGGTCAATGTACTTCCTTGTGAGTAAATGTAGAAACTCAGTTGTTTGTTCACTATTCTACAGCATGCATCCAACTCTCATGGCTGGTGAACCTACAGCCCAGTTCTTTCCACCAACACAGCCTATGGTGGTGTAGTTAGATGGCCACCTTGACAAACAAATGTGGAAGAAGGACATTAAGGAACCATGCAAAAATGCACAGGTGTGGATAATCCTGAGCTACCAAGCCAACACAGCCCATGATGAATAATTCTGGAAATTACAGCATCTGGAGAGATGCCCACCCCTGATCTACAGGTACCACTATCCACAACTTGAAAATATCCCCCCTCCTCTGCAAAATCCAAGAAAGCATTATCTTGGTTTTGCCATTTATAACACCCCTTTACTATGCCATTGTATATAAACGGACTTGAGCATCCGTGGATTTTTGTCTCCACATTTGATCCTGGAACCAATCCCCATGAATGCAAAATGAGCAATGTACACATCGAAGATGAATGATTATGCGACTTAACTAAATTTTATTATCCCAACTTGCTGCCTTTTAAGAGTTCTGATATTTCAGTGTGCAGGGAATACTAAGATGCTCTTTGACTTCTTGCTTCTTCGTATTCCCATGGCACTTTACTACTAGGAAGCTAAAACCTGATCCCTCTGGCAATGCTGCACTTTGTAATCTAATTAGTGTAGGCCCATTCACACCTGCCATGCAAGATTTTTCTTTTTCTGATGAACGCTCCTCACCCCCCAAAGAGTATTGTGTGACCTGAAAGGTCATGTTTCAAGAATTAGGAACATTTTCTAGTCCATTAAAAAGAGATGACCTCACTTGCCCTATAACAGCCTTCTTCAACTTGCAGCTCTCCAGATGGTTGAGCCTCCTACTCCCAGGGGCCCTAGCCAGCTTGTTCAATGGTCAGAAACACTTAAGAACTGAAGCCCTAAACTTCTGGAAGACTGCATGTTGAAGAGGCCTGCTTTATAATAATAGAAGCAGCAGGATCTTAGGGATTGTATTGTCTTGCACATGTGCCCAACCCTTCCATTGTCACCTACTCACAATTTGGAGGTCCAGTATATTTGGCTCCCAAAAAGCATAGTAGTATCCTTCATGTCAGATTCCTTGGGAATATTTATTCAGAGGGGCATTTATCATAATCACCATCACTATTTCTGATCATCATCATCATCATTATCATCATCATAGACTGTCACTCATGGCCAAGAATGATTGCCTTCCAAGTGTAGGGTTTTGGTGGTGGGCCCATAAGTAGCTGTAGACAGGGCCGTAGCCAGGATTTTGTTGGGGGGGGGCTGAATGTGAGTGAGAGAGGATCTACCGTAGCAAACCTTTAAAAAAAAATTTTGTATCTTTATCCCAATACCCCCATGCATATGAGATATATTGAGCATGGTGATCAGATCATGATATCAATACACATAACAGTTTAAATAATAAATGATATTTATTTACTTTCATTAACAAAATGTTTAGAATACTTTTTAAACTTATTTTTTACTTTACAGCAACAGTCTTCTTTTCTTCTCCCCAGCCATTTTGTCAATTACTTTTTCTGGTTTGATAGTGATGTCCCGATGGATGGAAATCATTGCTAGTCCACTAAGTCTTTGGTCTGTCATTAAACTTCTAGATACACTTTTCACTCTCTTCATGGTTGAAAACGATCTTTCCACACTGCATGTTGTTACTGGTAGAGTAGCTAACACAGTCAAAAGGAAATGTATTGACCGATAGTAGGTTTTGTCACACAGTTCCAACACTTTAAGTACCTCAGTATCTTTCTGAATTGATGGTGTAATATTACACCACATCATATACTCGGCCTTGACGGAAGCAAGTGCTGCATCATTTTCAAAGTATTCTGACAGTTGTTCCATATGGTGAACTTTGTCTAGACCTGAAAACCCAGGGAGGAGAACCTGGAAACTGGTTAAAATGTCTTCATTTGACATGAACCTTGTAGTAATGTTCTGTTTGAGTGAATCGACAAATGGTATGAACACCGCAACTCTGAAATAATCTTCTACAGAAGTAGTCCCTGGATTTGCCCGATGCACCTGTCTTGAACTTTGCCTTGGAATAGTCAAGTTGCTTTGAAATATGTTTTCAGATGTTGTTCTTGCTAAGTTAAAGAGTTTTTAAAAATGACCTTTTGCATCTGCTCTCAACATCTCTAAAGACTTCAACAGTGACTTAGCATGATTTATGGCAGATGCCATATCAAGACATTTTCCTGAAGAAAAACTGATAGGGGCAAAGTAAGGCTGAAGAGTTGTTCACAAACAAACAGGCTAACAAGGAAATCACTTTTTTCTATTGCAGTCAAAAAGTTTGAAGCTGAAGAAGATATTTTCCATGGTTTCTCTGAGATTTCTTCTAATGCAACTACAATCGGCTTAAATAGTTCAACAAATGTTAATACACTGTCATGCCTCTCAATGAAACGAGTCTCGCATAAACATGTCAATCTTTTTTTCTTTGTTTCTGGCACATGAACACTAATATTAATCTGCAAAATATTGTTAGCACTTGAACTGGTTCTGAAGAAATTTGTTATTTCTTTTATTGTTCCAAGACAATTTCTGACCAAGAGCTTGAAAATGTATCACTCAATGCAAGGTTCAGTCGATGACTTGCACAATGAAAATATCTTGCTTTGGGGTATGTTTCTCGATTCTTGTTTGAACTCCACTTAGATGGCCAGCCATGGTGGCAACTCCATCATAGCCCTGCCCTACACACTTGCTCATATCCAATTTCAACATGTTGCATTTTTCTAGGATAACTTTAGTGACATTTTCTGCTGATTGGTCGTATATAGGTATAAATCCTACAAAATCTTCTCGGATGACTGGTAAGTTTTCCTTTAAATCTACATAGCGAAGACATAAACGAAAGCTGCTCTGTTGCCGATACATCCATAGTTTCATCAGCCAGAATGGAGAAGCAATCAGACTTGTTGACTCTAGCAACAATCTCTTCTGTCACTAAACTGCAACTGATTGAAATTATCTCATTCTGTATTTCAGGACTTATGTATGTAGCATTCTTGCCACAGTTAATAACATGTCTCCTTAGATTTTCGTCTCCAGAGCATGCTCTAAATCGTAGTAAGGCTCGAAATTTCCCATCTTTTTTGGAAGGTTTTTCCAAAGAGAGAGACCACTGTCTTCATTTCCTCTAAGAGGCAACTCTTCCTCTGCACAAAAGAGAATTGTTTCTATAATGGGAAGTAGAGCAGCTCTGTTTTCCTCCTTCTCCCTTGCATGTTGTGTGTCTAGTTGAGAGCAAATATCTTTTTGTTTTCCTGACATTATCTTAGTGAAATTGTCTGCATGTACAACACAAGCTTTGTGATATTCTGTAGCAGAGTGTTTCAGAAATGTCTCTTTGGCTTTCTTCCAGTTTTCAAAACCAACTTTCTTCCAACTTTCCAGGAGCCTCATGAGTTCCTTTTCCTATACCATGGGGATAAAACAAAAACATGGTTTGCAATAAACTGCATCTTCTTTTTAGAATAGGCCAAGAAAGCAAATCCTGAGGTGGGGGTCTGTAATCCATTTTTCTTGAAATCTTCTTGTTTGATTTTTACTTTGGGTTGAAGGAAAATTGTAAGGCTGTTTTGGGAGGAGAACTGACTGAAGAATGTTTTTCTTTGTGTTTTCATCTATCTTCTCTTGTTGAATGTCTCCTATGTCAAAAGACTCTGCATGCCAGTTATAAAAACACATCTTTGAAAGTTCTGATATTTTGTCAGCTTCAGAAGTACGACCACTTTGTTGGCTTGAGCAATGGGAGGCTGATGTGGTACTGCTCGAAGAAGAAACGGTATTATCCTCATCTGAAAAAATAATACTACTTTTAGTACTATAAATGGAATAAATCTGTTACTGCAAACATTGTATTGTTTACTGAGTTGTTGTGAGTTTTACAGGCTGTATGTCCATGTTTCAGAAGCATTCTCTCCTGATGTTTCACCCACATCTGTGGCAGGCATCCTCAGAGGTTTGAGGTCTGTTGGAAACTACGCAAGTGAGGTTTATTGTATACTTGTATAACAATGTCCAGGGAGGGAGAAAGAACTCTTGTCAGTTGGAGGCAAGTGGGAATGTTGCAATTATCCACCTTGATTAGCATTGAATGTCCTTGCAACTCAAGACCTGACAGCTTAATGCATGGGGACTCCTTTTGTTAGGAAGTGTTAGCAGGCCTTGATTGAGAGAGAGAGAGAGAGAGAGCTTTCGGAGAGCCTGCAAGACTGTCCTATTCAACAAGCTTCCGGCCCCTAAATATTTGTGACCAATCTGAAATAGCCCTTATATTGCTTTTATACTGCTTTATATGTATTTGATGTACTTTTACATTGTTCGTTTGATCATTGTTGTAAGCCGCCCGAGCCACGTTGGGAGGCGGCTAACAAATCAATAAATAAATAATAAATAAATAAATAAATAAATAAATAAATAAAAATGTCTGCAATTTCTGATTGTAGTTAGTCATTCACTATCCAGATTTTAGAGTTTTTTAAAAAAAATACTTGTAGTCAGATTTTGTTCATTTTCATGGTTTCCTGCTTTGCATTGAAATTGACCACATGCTTGTAGATTTCAATAGCTTTTCTGTATAGTCTCACAGCAGTAACCCAGTGATTCCGGCCATGAAAGCCTTCGACAACAAATTGTATGTTTTATATATCCAAGATTGTTCTACAATCATTTACAACTTAAATGTACAAAAGAAGCTAGTGAAATTACTGTGTGTACTCAGTGCTGCTCTTGTGGCAAAACAATGAACTTCAATAGGGAGAGATAATTTAAGGCCTACTAGCCTAATATATATAAATGCTATTATTATTTTTAAAAGATGCATCAAAATCAGGATACCTACAAGTTTTAAAAGAATAAGGATTGAGCAAGCAGTGTATTATACATAGTTAATTTAGTGTTATTCTGAATAAAACATAAGTTACCTTTAACTTTAGATGAAATGTTTTCCTCTCTGGGCTTTTTGAAGAATAAATCTATGCTCTTTTGGCTTCTTTTCATTTTAGCTTTTCTGTCTTCCTTTCAAGCAAACTCTCTGCTAGTTCTAAACTACCCAGAAATCCCCACTCCAAAACCCAGAATTCTAAAGCTAGGGCTCCTGACTCCTCTCCTACTCTTAAATATACAGGCTCTAAATTACATATTCTGCCCTTGGAGGTAAGATATTAGTAGCATAACTAACTTCATTTTAATGTAGAATAACTGTTTTTAATAATAATAATAACAACAACAACAACACAGGGCATTGAACCGAGCCCATTATGGATCTGGATCAAACCTGTGCATACAGGCAGGAATTGGGGAATGATTGCCCCTTTCCAAATGGACCACCCTGAAAATTTCGGGGGGCTGAAGCCCCTTAGCCCCCCCTGGCTACAAGCCAGGCTGTAGAGGCCTATTCATCTCTATGTTCTTTCACAGCGAGGATATCAATTTCCAGATGGAAGGTAGACCCAACAAGATTTGGCTTGATGCGCCTTCTTCTTGACACGTTTCTCCCTTGTGCCTTCCATTCGTGCCTCTTCAAACTCCACAGCACTGTTAATAACAGCTGACCTCCAGTTAGAATACTTTAGAGCCAGGGCTTCCCAGTTCTCAGTGACTATGCCACAGTTTTTAAGGTTAGATGTGAACCCATCATTAAATCTCTTTTCCTATCCATCAACATTTGGTTTTCCATTCTTGAGTTTAGAGTATAGTAACTACTTTGGGAGATGGTGATTGGGCATTCAGGCAACATGGCTAGTTCAGCAAAGTTGATGGTGAAGGATCATCTCTTCAATGCTGGTGGACTTTGCTTCTTCCAGCATGCTGACATTTGTCCATCTGTCTTCCCAAGAGATTTGCAGGATTTTTCAGGGGCAATGCTGATGGAACTGTTCCATAAGTTGAGTGTGACATCTGGAGATGGTCCACATTTTGCAGGCATATAACAGGGTTGGGAGGACAATAGCTTAATAAAAAAGCATTGTGGTATCTCTACGCATTTCCCAAACCTCAAACAGTCTCTGTTTCATTTAGGAAAATACTGCACTCGCAGAGCTCAGACGGTGTTGTATTTCAGTGTCAGTGTTGACTTTTGTGGAGAGGTGGCTGCCAAAGTAGCGGAAATGGTCAACATTTTCTAACATAACACCATTTAGCTGTATTTTGAGCATTGCAGAGGGATTGGCTGATGATCACTGAAAGAGCGCTTGAGTTTTCTCGATTTTCAGTGAGAGATGAAGCTTTTTATATGCTTCTGCAAAGATGTTTAGAGTGGCTTGTAGGTCTTCTTCTGAATGAGCACAGTTTTTTATTATCATCATTATATGGGACTTCTATAACAGATGTTGATGTGACCTTGGTTTTGGATTTCAGTCTGCTGAAGTTAAATAGCTTGCTATCTGTCTAATAGATGATTTCCACACCAATAGGAAGCTTCCCATTAATAAGGTGAAGTATCATAACAATGTAGATGGAGAATAAGTTTGGGGCAATTGCACATATCTGTTTGACACCTGATTACACCTTAAATGGGTCACATTGGGAGCCATTGCTGTCCTAAACTGTTGCCATTATGTTATTATATAAGAGACGCAAGATGCTCACAAATTTGTCAAGACATCTGATTTTTTGGTGGTTGGTCCAGAGAGTACTGCAATTCACTGTGTCAAATGCCTTTGTCAATGACTGCCATGTACAGAGGTAATTTTGTTCCCTACATTTTTCTTGGAGCTGTCGTGCAGTGAAGATCATATCCACTGTTCCTCTGGAGGGGCAGAAGCTGTTCTGGGAGGATGTCTTCTGAAATAGGTCCAATGTAAGGATCCTTGTGAGGATTTTCCCAGCAGAGGATAGAAGGGAAACCTCAACAGTTTCCACAGTCTGTTCTTTCCCCCTTTTTGAAAATTGTGACAGGTAAAGTAGGGGCAGGGAGCCTTCAAATATGGCCAGTAAAGGTATGCAATTCAGGGAAACCCTGTGCCATTTTCAGTGCCCCATTTTCAGCTACCCCTGTTCTGTTTTTCAGGAATGTCTCGAATTTGGAAGGAGGTTTCTGTTTTCATGACAGTAAGATTCGGTTCATTGACACCAATGGGGAAATCTTAGAGGCTCATTTATCTGTCATTTTTAGGCCTATCAGCATGAAAATTACCTCACTTATAGGCCACATTTACATCTACAAGTTTGCCAAGTTTCAGATCATTTCACCAATCCACTGATTTTTGGTTCTGGGAATTAAGGTCACTAACACACTCCACAAGAGTTGAGGAGAATGGATGGACACAGTAAACTGAGAAAGAAAGTGAGAAACACATACAGAGAAAATCCTCAACTCCCATCATGCCCCAGGAGGGAGCACAATGCTCCTTCAATATTTGTGTCACACAAAGTGCTGCTGGGAAAGTGAGTTCCCACTTACCTCAAGCAAGTGCAGGGGAAGGGGTTTCAAGAAGGGATAGAAGAGGCTGCCAGGGAAGAAAGAAGTGAAAGAGACGCAGCTTGCCTGATTTGCAAGGCTGTAGAATAGAAATACACAATGCTAAACCGAAAAGATAAAGGGCCAGATCTGAGAGCGTCACCAATAAACAGTCGCAATACAGCAATGTAGCAAAAGTATCAAAATCTATATTGTGAATTTTAACAGTGCTATAATGCAAGGCAATATCATATTAGTACAATGCTGTGAATAGCATGCAGCATCAAATGCAATGTAATGCAAATATAGCAACCAAATGGTGATGCTAAATCAAATACAAAGGGTAATACACCCAAACTCGCAGGTGAGGGCTACTTGCGATGCACAACCAGAATCCGAATAACCCTGTGTGAGGTCCGGAGCCAAATAACTCACAGACTGAAGACAAAGTCCTTGGGGGAGCCTTGCTGGACGGAAGAGCTGGCACAATGCTGTTAGGCAGGCGCCTACGGCTAGAGGTGAGCTGACGATGCCAAGATGGCTGTTTCGCATTACAAACGCTTCCTCAGGGCGCTTTTAACTTCTGACCGCTCCTCCCCAGGTTTGTAGTGGACCAATTGTCGCTTAAAATCCTTGACGGGGGGTTCGCTATTTCGCGCTCCAATCACATCAATAATGCGAATGTCCTCCCGGGATTTCCTTCTAGGAAATCTTTCCTCGAGTGCGGAGTACCCCAGGGCGCCATATTATCACCAACGTTGTTCAACATCTATGTCCGGCCTTTGGCTGGTATAGCCCGGAGCTTCGGCCTAGGGTGCTACCAATATGCCGATGACACTCAGCTCCTGCTGAAGCTGGAGCCTGGCGCAACTTCGGTGCCCGAAAACTTCACTCGAGGTCTGGAAGCAGTAACAAAATGGCTCCGTGCCCACAAACTCAAAATAAATCCATCAAAGACGGAGATCTTATGGCCGGGCCGCCCAGAACCACCTTTCCCACTGCCCCCCCTTCGAAGGGGAACCATTGATTCCGTCCCCCTCAGTAAAGAGCCTTGGTGTTATCCTGGACTCCAAATTGTCGATGGAGGCCCAGGTTGCCTCCACGAGCAAAAGGGCCTTCTTCCACCTGCGCCAAGCGAGACAACTGGCGCCCTACCTCCCGACGGATGCGCTAGCTACAGTAATCCATGCCACGGTTACATCACGGCTGGATTACTGTAACGCCTTATATGTGGGTCTGCCCCGGTCACTAACCCGCAGGATCCAGATTGTGCAGAACGCGGCCGCCAGGCTACTCACAGGAACATCGCTGAGATGCCACATTACACCAACCCAGCAGCGACAGCACTGGCTGCCCGTTGAGAATAGAGCCTTACATACGACCTTGACCTTGGCATTCAAAGCCCTACGGGGCCGGGCCCAACATACTTAAAGGACCGCTTGCTGATGCCTGCCTACTCAAGGACACCGCGCCGGCAAACAAGAACCTCCTTTGCGTCCCCGGGCGTGAAAGAGGCCCACCTGGAGGCCACGAGACGGAGATCGTTCTCCATTGTGGCCCCGTTCTCTGGAACTCGATGCCACCGGACCAGAGAGCCTCCCTCGACCTGCCCCAGTTCCTGACTGCTCTAAAGACCTGGCTATTTAGGAAAGCCCATGGCTAATGCAGAACCAGGAACTCAACTACCTGAGCCTGGCCCTTGCATTTAACCCCTAAATATTTTAATCTAATTTTTAATATTTTTAATATTTTTAATTGTTGAATTGCTATGTGTAAGTCGCCCGGAGCACTAACGTGGAGGGCGACTCAGAAATAATAAAGTCAGTCAGTCAGTCAGTCAGTCAGGGATAGCGAACCCCCCGTCAAGGATTTTAAGCAACAATTGGTCCACTACAAACCTGGAGAGGAGCAGTCAGAAGTTGAAAGCGCCCTGAGGAAGCGTTTGTAACGCGAAATGGCCATCTTGGCATCGTCAGCTCACCTCTAGCCGCAGGCGCCTGCCTAACGGTGTTGTGCCAGCTCTTCCGTCCACCAAGGCTCCCCCAAGGACTTTGTCTTCAGTCCATGAGTTATTTAGCTCCGGACCTCACACAGGGTTATTCGGATTCTGGTTGTGCATCGCAAGTAGCCCTCACCTGCGAGTTTGGGTGTATTACCCTTTGTATTTGATTTAGCATCACCATTTGGTTGCTATATTTGCATTACATTGCATTTGTATGCTGCATGCTATTCACAGCATTGTACTAATATGATATTGCCTTGCATTATAGCACTGTTAAAATTTACAATATAGATTTTGATACTTTTGCTACATTGCTGTATTACAACTGTTTATTGGTGACACTCTCAGACCTGGCCCTTTATCTTTTCGGTTTAGCATTATGTATTTCTATTGACTCCTGTAAGCATATTTTGCGTTGAGTATTGATTTGCAAGTCTGCCCTGCCCACACACCAACTGTGCCTCAGGTAGAATGCCACTCAGCCCTATTAGCCCACATTAGCCAAAAAGATCCGGCTGCCCCCCACCAGGCTCTTTTTCATGTATTCAGCAGCTAAATCCCCTGAATCAAGGATACCAAAACAATATTGTTCACACCCTAAAAGTCAGTAGTATCCTCATAGGTTGTACTAGGTGCTACTGGTAATTTTGAAGGTAAAGAAAATGTGTGATCTCCATTTTGGGGGATGTGCCCTATTTCTCCAGTATCTTCTCTCTTTCATGATGGCAGCACATACAATTGCCATTGCCTAGACTGCTGTAATGTACCATCAAAATTCTGGCCTTAGATTCTGTACAGAACTTCTGTTGAATGCTTTAAGACAGGGATGCTCACACTTTTTTCAGCATGAGAGCTACTCTTAAAGCAACCAAGTCCAAAAGATCTACCTGCCCCCGCCACCGTGCGCTCCCGTGCGCTGCCGCCGCCGCGTGCTCTTGCCGCTGTGTGCTCTTGCCACCGCGCGTGCTCCTGCTGCTGTTTTCTGCCCGTGTAGCGCTTCTTCCGCCTGCGGGGCATTGCAAGAAGGAGAAAGCATGAGGCGGGGCATCCAGAGGGAGTGCTCCGCCCTGCCTGTCTCGCCGGCAACGGAGGCTGCACAGAGAGAGAGGCAGGGCGCTCCTTCCAGAGGCCCCGCCTCGTGCTTCCCGCAGGCGAAAGAAGCACCGCGAGAGCGGAAGCCAGCAGCAGGAGCGCGTGTGCGTGCAGGGTGTGCGCGCACATGGCAGGAGCGCCCCATCCGGCTGGTGAGGCCCGAAGATCACCTGGAAGAGGGCCAAAGATCTACTAGTAGCTCCTGAGCTACCTAATGAGTACCCCTGCTTTAAGATGTGACCAAGGGGAAAATTACAATCCCACCTATATGTGCCAACACATCTAACAAAGCTGTAAGCAAAACTCTCTCCTCCCCTCCACTCCCTCTAAGCTGCTAACAAGAAGTATTTGACAGTGGGACAGACTTAGAATATGGTGGGCAGTAGGCATGGTTTCGAACCCAAAAATGGCGATTCTAAAATCAAATGGGAGGGGGGGGGTTGATTAGTAAAAGAAAGACTTACAAAAAATTTTCCAAAAAATTCTAAAATGTAACTTAATTACTAACGAAATTCGTTAGTAGTTCGTATGCCAGCGCATGCGCATTCCAGATGGTTTTGGCCTACAACTCCCAGAAATCCTGCTCCCCCTCAAACTGCAAAAGGCTCTTCTCTGAGCCCGGGAAAGGCAAAACCCGGGCACAGCATTTTGCTTCCTGGGTGCACACACATACATATTCTTTGGGGGATTTGCTGCAGAATCTTCTCTATGAGCCCGGGATTCTGCAGCAAATCTCCCCCCCCCCCCAAGAATATGTATGTGTGTGCACCCAAGCAGAAAACGCTGGCTTTTCCCGGGCTCACAGAGAAGAGCCCGTTTGCACCGCATGAGGCAGGGACCAGTCAGAATACTTCGGTTTGAATTTTACCTCTTGTTATTGTTATTACTGCTGTATTATTGCATGTGCATGGAATGTAGGTATGACCAGTTGGATTACTTATAATATTAGGCACTTACAGTAGCATTCATTCTATTATACATTAGGTTGGTTTCTCACCCCAATACTCTTTGATGCTTTAGATCCTGGCAGGGCAGGAGAGGCAGGGAAGCCTGGAAAAAATGTAAACAGAGAGGTTTACTCAGAAGTAAATCCACAAAGGAGGGCCCTTCATCCAAAGTGCCCTCCTTTGCAGATTTACTTCTGAGTAATCCTCTCTGTTTACATTTTTCCGGGCTTCCAGCCGAAAGAAGGAGCGAGTTTAGGGCTTGCCTTGCCATAATACTTATTGGCAAGGGAGGCGGGAGGGTGGTGAGAGAGAAGGAGGGTGCCCCTCCTTACGACCTAATAACGACACTTAAGAAAATCCTGGCCCCCAAAGTTCTATAAAGAAAGTCCACTTCCTGGTTGGCGTTCCAGGTGCGGAAATACTCGAAAGTAGCATTTCTTACGAATTTCTTACGAAACGAATCATTTTCATAACTTTTTTCTCATGCCTAGTGGGCAGGCACTTTGTTAGATGCTCCTATAATATGGTGGACACTTTGTTAGATGCTTCTAGAAGTAAGATAGCCCTCCATGGAGGATACTTTAGCTGTGGATTTCACTTTGAGGTAACTGTACAACTCTACAATTCTAGCTTGAGCATGTACTCTCAGGAGATCTAACCCTCATGTGTTAGTCATCCTAAATTAGCAGCCATATTCCATTTCACACAAAATGCCAATTAATCTTTTATTTTAGGGACTTTGCAGTCATCACTTATTTAGCCACTTCTCAATAGCTTAGTGATCATTTGAAAGGAGTAACATGTGTCATATAAAGGCACAGAATATCTGTGCATTAGTGTACTCTGCCCACTAACCAATATTAGAATTATCACAGCATTAAGCATAAAAATATAAGGGTTTGGTCATATGGAATATGTAGTTCAGGGACTCAGCAATGCCCTTTTGCATCTAGATCTGGATTTGAAAGGCTAAAAGCTTTAGCAAGTGTATGCCGCCTGCTGCAGCACATTAAAAGGTTGAACTGAAATGAATGCAGAGTAAAAAAGCTTTCCTTCATTTCAGCACAGAATTGGTTAGGAACTCAAGTCAAATATATAGCTCATAGTTTAACTCTCTAAAGAACAAATTAGAATATAGATCACAGTGGCTATTTCATGTTCACTCACAGGAGAGAAAAGGAATTTGATTGATCTGTTATATTTCTATCGTGACCATTGTATAACGAGTGCCAAATAGAATTCCCCGAGATGGCTATGTGGACAGCACTGTTACAACGTTTAGTCAGTAGGTAGCACAGTGTTTCCTTTTACATGGGATGAGTCCAGTGTGCTTGGTTTCTGTTTTGTTCTTGCTTAGGTCATATGTTTTCAAATACAACTCCCACAACCCCTTTCCATTGACCGTACTCTAACTTTTTCCTTTCATTGATGAAAGCCAGGCTGAAAGGTCATGGTCTTCCTATTAGTTTCATAGCTGAAATGTCATCCAATTAAAGGAACATAACTATTGGCTTATTTGTTCTAGAAAATCTACATATATTTGCATGCAATGAGGGCAACTGTTTTGAAGAAAATTGTGTGCCCTTTTCTTGTTGGTACATGATGCTTTCATATATAAGATCTACACTGCCACCTTTGAAGAGGCATTTCATTCTATGGAAAACTGAAATGAGAAAATGGTAAAAGTATGATAGCTGGGACCCAGTGCTGGTAGTGCTATGCTGGTTGCGTAATGTAGCTCTGAAGTAGAGAAGGGAACACGTGCGCGAGACAACAAACCGAGTGAGAGACGCAGCTGCGGCAGGATACCAGTAAAGTAATGTAACATTAAAAGGTGGGACAGGATAACAGTGAGGTAATGTAGCAGTTACTGGATTTGAGTCATTTTTACCACTTCTCCTATTTCTCTCCTCTTTTTATCCTTCCTTCCAATGCAACAACGATTGTGAATGTGTTTGGATAGGATCTCCGGATAGTATACATGAGTATGCTTGGCTGTTTCGCCTCCCCCTTTCCAGTGAATTACTTTGTCGACTCTGTCACAGCTGCGTCTCTCACTGCATGCAGTCTCCGGCACACGTGGTGCTGTGTCTCGCGCACATGTTCCCTTCTCTAATTCTCTTTTAATTGTGATGTATGGTAAATGTTGTGTTGTTGTGTAGATGGTAACCTGTTTGTACGGATGGTAAATGTGGGGTGGGGAGGGGGGCTCTAATCTTTTGTGATGTGGTAAATGTTGTGTTGTTATGTAGATGGTAACTCATTCTTCTTATTGTTATGTATTTTCTTCAATAAAGCTCTTTTAAAACTTAAAATAATAATAATAATAATAATTCAGAGCCGCATTACACAAACCAGCATAGCGCTACTGGCATTGGGTCTCAGCTATCATACTATTACCCAGAAAACCTTTTGCTGATTGAGATTTCTGGAAGTACTTATATTAAATACTAATTACAATTTGGGAAATATTCAGCACTTGGGGAAACCGTGTTGCCTAACTAAACAGGTATGCCCTTTGAGTCAAATATATGTTTGAATTACTCGAATCAAGAAATTGATTTAAGACTCATTTCAATGCACAATTAAAATTTGAATCCTGATCTCTCACAGCCATTGTCCAAACACAGCACTTTGGCCATCCTATCACACTGGTGGTTCCAATAGCCATTTTTCAGTATTCGAAGTTAATGTTGGGCCTGTGGCTTCTGTGGCTTCAGGGGTTGTGGGTTGTGGTAGTGTGCAGGGATCTGTGTGATTTTCAGTGCAGGGCCAAGGTGATGAAACTCTGGAAAAGCAGTTAAGGGAATTTAGTTTTTTCTGAGTGTCCAGTGGGCAGGAATTGAGAATCAGGCTTGCTGATTCTAGCCGCAGCTGTTTCTTTTCCAGGGAAAAGGGAGGGAAATGTTAGAATGTTGAGATCTTGTTATTAGCCCTGTAAACGGGCAGTCCTACCGGTAGGCAAAGGACACCGCTGTGTGGGGCGCCATCTGGGTAAAGGGCGCATTCCCCCGCCCGCCAGACAGTGTCTGGCTGATGTTGTGCACTCCGACGCCGCGCCGTACCAAACCTCCCTGCGTGCCAAATAGGGAGTGCTGTGTTTACAGGCTTCCGCGCCTGCACACAGGAGCTTCTGGGCATGCGCGGAGGGGGGGGCACGTGCCGAATAGAGAGTGCTGTGTTTACAGGCTTCTGCATCTGCGCACAAGAGCTTCTGGGCATGTGCGGAGGGGGGCGGGCAAAATAATGTTGGGGGCGCCAAAATAATGTTCGCTTACCATTTAAAATTACCTTAGACCGCCCCTGCCTGTAAAGGTTGAAATTCACTTCCTGGTCAACTTTCGATTCTACTGCATTGAAATGAGTCTTAAATCAAGCAGTTCCATGAACTCCTGATTTCATGATTTTTTTGGTCATTCATGACAGAACATTGAGCTTGCCTTTTTTTTGGGGACTATCCTAGTTTTAAGTTCTGTAGTTTCTTAGTGGATTTATATTCAGAGACCTTACAACTTAATTAGCCTGAGGCTTTGGGAACATTTCCTGGGATTTTCTCGAATGCTTTTTGCCTTGGCTATTTTTATGTTTACTGTTAATTTTTTGGACATTGTTTACTTCAATAAATAGACTGTTATTTCCAGCCATGGTTGTGTGAATATTTAAAGGGCTCTGGTTCATGGCCGGTGTGTGACAGTTAAGATGTTTTGCTCCCTGAAGCAAAGGACAAGGTGATGTCCCCCACATTTCACAAAGCCACCAAGTGAACTAGCAGCTGAGCTTTACTTCAGTACTGGTAATAGTACATTGACCTTTACTTCATTTGTTGCTAGTCTACAGGGTATAGAGCAGATCATCTGAAACTTTAGGACAAGATCCTATATCAAGTACATGGAGTGCAAAGTCCCCCTGGTGAACTCCCCACATGCGTCATTTTGTTGGGACAGTGGTCAAAAGGGGTGTCTTAACCCTTTTTGCAATTTCCAAAACTTTCCCCTGCAGTTGTCAATCATGAGGAAGGCATTGCTGCTGTTGTTTACTAGTTGGGAGGCAAGAAAGTGTGGAGGCAAGCCAGTTTGGGGAGATCCTAGAGCCCTCTGTATGTGAACTCTAAATACTAGGCATGGTTTAGAACCCAAAAATAGCAAATCGTAAATCTAATGGGGGGGATTTTTTTATTAGTAATAGGAAGACTTACAAAAAAATTTCCAAAAAGTTCTAAAATGTAACTTAATTACTAACGAAATTCGTTAGTAATTCGTATGCCAGAGCATGCGCATTCCAGATGGTTTTGGCCTACAACTCCCAGAAATCCTAACAGCTGGTAAATTGGCTGGGATTTCTGGGAGTTGTAGGCCAAAACATGAATAAATCACACTGAATTCTAGATGGGACTCTCCAAATAGGAAGGAGGGAGGGAAGGAGGGAGGGAGGGAGGGGGGGGTATTCTATTCTTGGAAGCAGCAAAAGAAAAGGAGGAGGAGCCCCCCCCCTCGCTCCTCGCTGCCTCTCTCTCACCCCGATCCCGAGGGAGCGAGGGCCCAAGTTTGCCCAGGCTGGTCATATACCTACATTCTATGCACATGCAATAATACAGCAGTAATAACAATGGGTATAAGAATAGGTAAAATTCAAACCGAGTATTCTGACTGGTCCCTCCTCATGCGGTGCAAACGGGCTCTTCTCTATGAGCCTGGGAAATTAGCCCGGGAAAAGACAGCGTTTTCTGCTTGGGTGCACACACATACATATTCTTTGGGGGGGGGTTGCTGCAGAATCTTCTCAATGAGGTCGGGATTCTGCAACAAATCCCCCCTCCCAAGAATGTGTATGTGTGTGCTCCCAAGCGGCAAACCTGGCTTTTCCCCCGGGCTAATTTCCTCGAGCCCGTTTGCACCGCATGAGGCAGGGACCAGTCAGAATACTTCGGTTTGAATTTCACCTCTTCTTATACCCATTGTTATTACTGCTGTATTATTGCATGTGCATGGAATTAGGTATGACCAGTTGGATTACTTATAATATTAGGCAGTGGCACTTACAGTAGCATTCATTCTATTATACATTAGGTTGGTTTCTCACCCCAATACTCTTTGATGCCTTAGATCCTGGCTGGCAGGCAGGAGAGGCAGGAAGCCTGGAAAAATGTAAACAGAGAGGTTTACTCAGAAGTAAATCCACAAAGGAGGGCCCTTCATCCAAAGTGCCCTCCTTTGCAGATTTACTTCTGAGTAATCCTCTCTGTTTACATTTTTCCAGGCTTCCTTCCAGCCGAAAGAAGGAGCGAGTTTAGGGCTTGCCTTGCCATAATATTGGCAAGGGAGGCGGAGGGTGGTGAGAGAGAAGGAGGGTGCCCCCTTATGTCCCCCTTACGACCTAATAACGACACTTAAGAAAATCCTGGCCCCCAAGTTCGAAAAAGAAAGTCCACTTCCTGGTTGGCGTTCCAGGTGCGGAAACGCTCGAAAGTAGCATTTCTTACGAATTTCTTACGAAACGAATCATTTTCATAACTTTTTTCTCATGCCTACTAAATACCCCTCCTTGAACAGCAAATCCCAGGATTCCATGGAATGTTACCAGAGGAGTTAAATGGAATCATCGCTCCATAACTGTTCAGTGTGAACGGGCCCCCAGAACAATGTTTAAATTGAATATGTGTGAAATATCTTAACCTGTAAAATAAGTGTGCTAAAATGTGTAATGTGGGGTACTCTGGGACAAAATAAACAGCTTTCAGAAAATATTTTTCCATGTTCTCTCTATTGTAGCTGATCAAGCTCATGGCAGCACTCTATAAGTTATAGTGTTAAAGGCTTTCATTGCCAGAATCACATAACTCCATAAGTTGTTGTGAAGTTTAGGACACACCAGCAATGCACTATTGTTTACACTGTCTGAACATTCAAACTCAGCAGACTACATAGTTCTCATCCTTCCATGTGACCCATCTGTTCAATTAGGGTAACTTTCCAGACATATTTGAACAAGGACATTATGCTTAATGATAAATATTTAAAAGAAAACCAACTGCTGATTTCTCTTTCCACATGGCTTCCTGTCCTTATCTTCCCGTTCTCAGAAATGTGGTTTGGGGACTCAGCTATCAGTGAGATGAGCTAAGAAATCAAGGTGAAATCAGGCCAACATTTTCTATTTCAGCTTTTCTTTTTTTTCCTGTCATCTTTCAATCCAAAGAAAAATCTGACCAGAGTTTTCTTGAAGTGAAAATGTGGAGTATGTCTATTACTTCAGTCTCCCTTTCATGAAAAGTAATGAAGCTACACCTCAATAGAAAGAGATTCATTTACATTTATTTTCTTCTGTAGCTGAAGAACATGTCTCCTTTGTAATCTTAACAGTAGTGGGATTTTTCCCCTTAATGCCTTTGCCTGATTATAGTACTTTTGCTACACTACCTATTGAAGGATATACTTTGGGACAGGTCAATAAAAAAAGATAAATGCAAGGTAAGAATTCCCCGGGCAAAGCAGCAATTATATAGCAGGTTGATACTATGACAGTGGACACAGGGACGTACAGAGGAAAAAAGGGAGATACTAAAAAAAGAAAGGACTAAGCAAATCTGTACAAGGAAAGCATTAAAGCTGCAGAAACATTATAGGGAGCTCCATTAGTCAACACCTCTGACAATTTGAATTCACTGTTTTCCTTTCCCCAGTAGCTACTTATTAATATAATCCCACAGTTAAAAATAACAGCAGCAGCACCAGTCCTGTTTATACATTTTGGAAAGATATTTCATGAAACACTATAACAAACGAGGTTGTTGGGTTTTATGACCAGTAATGTAATTTCTGTTATAGTCCTGTTCTCTCACCCACATTCTCTCAGATTGTGTTTCTTTGTAGGAGAATCACAGAATTCATTGGACTGGAGTACGTAGGGTGAGTTAAGTCAGAATTCCAATGAGAATAAGTTTCTCCCCCACCAAAAAAAATAAATAAATCTGAAGCCATGGATCATTAGATAACACTGACTTGTATTCATAAAAACACAAAAATATTGAAGGCTTTGGATGATTTTCTCATTGATTTTGACAAGAAGAGACAGAGGTCCTTTGGGAGGGCTGCATTTGAGATCGATATTGTTCTAAACCTTTCTATAATTCACCAACTCATGAGTTGAATTTCAAGATGTAACCCACAAAGTTAACACAGAAGTCATATGTACTGGGGACATGAGCATTTATACAATTAAATATAACTGGTTGTTTCATCTTCAAATAGTTTGATGAACACCAACTAATTAATCCTTGCCACTATTGAGAGAAACAGGTAATCTTTGCATAAACTATCTCCTTCACAGGAGAGAATAAATTCACACTGTCACATTGACAGGAGTGTATACAATAACTTTCTTCTTGCGTGTTTTATGTAAAATGAGAAACTATTAATTCATTTTTTTTCATTCTTTCTTATAAGGATCAATATGTATCTTGCTGGCAACTGATAACTTCCATGTGAGTGAGTATCAAATATTGTCAGATTTTATTCCAGATGCTAAAGAAACCGTTTTGAGGTTAGGGTTCACCACTTTGCATAGCTCCTTTTAAAGTCTGGAATAAACTTCTGACATAGAAACATCTGGCTTTCACTCTGCCTCTACCCTATATAATGTACAAATGCATTACCCGTAAGTCAGATGTGACACAATTGTCTTAACTTCACAATCACATGAAGCTCTGTAAGTAAATTCTTGTGAACAAGGTTACTTCTCCCTTCAGATTTCTATAAGCAGTGATTCTCAACCTGTAGGTTCCCAGGTGTTTCAACTCATTGCCTAGATCTCTTTCAGGTGAGTGTACAAGAACACTGGGTTTAACCTGAATAGTAAATGTCTCCAAATGTTTTCAGGATAGATGTGTTGACTGTACAGCATTGGCACCCCCTTGTCGTGGGGGAGAAGCTGGCGTACCCTAATGAAGTTGTGAGCTATGCTGGCGGTGGCATAATAGCCACTGGTAGGGTCTCCCATGCCAGACAGGTAAAACCGAAGGGTCTGACAAAGAGCGTCAATGGGCAGGATGCTTGTCTAACCCTGTAAGTTCAACCATCTAAGAGAAGGTAACTCTAATCAAACCTACGACCTGAGGACCTCGCTGCTACCGCCCAAGCTTGCTAGGCCCCAGCAGACGAACATTTGGTTTAAAGGGTGAGGCCAGTTCTGTGCACGCTGCACTCCACCAGAAAAATCCATTGCACAGGCTCGAAGGACACATCTAGTCATCAACGCACTTGTAGAAAGTGTGGGAGTCCTTCCTGAATCTTCATTCGTGAAGAAAAGCCAAGAGACAGCAAAATACAACACATTCTCGAATCCACAAAATAGCAACACCTCTATATCTCAAGGTCTGGAGGTCAAATACAACCCCCATGTCATTGTATGTGGATCTTCACATATTGGACTACAACTCCTGCATTCCTCATCATATGACATGACAAGAGCTGATAGGAGTTGTGATAGAGCAACATCTGGAAGGCTACCACCTGTTCTGTTTAGTTAGAATAGTCTGAATTTAGATACAAGGATCGTGGGTGTGATGACTCACATTAAAACATCCTTTAATTTTTCCCCAACCTCAGAGCCACAAGTGCTGTTGCGTTGCAATTTCCATTTTCCTCAGTCTACATCGTGGATCATCACAACTGATTGGAGTTGTCATTCAATAACATCTGGGGACCCAAGCTGGGTAAAAACTAAAGAACACTGACCACTATCTAAAGAGATTTTAATTGACTCTCTCTATCCACAGATCCTTCATCCATGGATTCAATGGCCTCTTGAAGGCAACCATAAGGCTAATGTAGCCCTTAACGAAAATGAGTTTGACATCCTTGCAGTATTGGGCCAGTTAAAAGCACGAAATCCTTCATGGAAACTTTCAAAGATCCACTAATTTCTTCATTAGCTAAAAGTGTTCAAAATAATGCAGAAGAAATGGATGGTGTTCAAATCATATACCTAAATTTGTATTCAAATAATTGCTTTTGTTGTCAGTTAAGATAGTTTGGAGCAGGGAGAGCCAAATAATATTATGGAGGGCCGCACCTAAAGGCTGAACTACATTCTAATCTACATTATTTATTTATTTACTATATTTACTATATATTACACATCATTAATATTAACATATTAATATATCAAGAAATATTCATATATTATTAGTATTAATATCATAATTATTTTATTATAGTATATAAATAGACATTATAATATATTGACATTATAATATAACATTATATTATATTATTTATTATATTGTTGTATTATTATTATACAATTATTATAAAATAATAATAAAAACCACTAAAATAAAATAAAATGAAATTCAAGAAGACAAGGTGCGAACCAAGATGGAGGCTGACATCCTCAAGAGAGGAAGGATCCCAAGATGGAATGGCCCAATGGACCCAGCCCAGAGAATGACAAAGTGGACCCAGCCGCCACCGTAGCAGAGCAGAGCAGAGCAGCAGACGATTGGAGGCTGCAGGCCTCCGCCTGCTCTCACCCCCAGCCGTTCCGTCAGAGGCGTTCCCGATCGGCTGATCGCCCTGCCATGGAGTGCCTGCCATCTCAGCTATGGAGTACCTGCCATCCCGGGAGGCGATCCGGGCCTGCAGCAGGAGCAGTCAGCAGAGATCAAGTCTTCTGGTTTCGCCAGGGCGATCAGCCGCCGCAGGTCGCCGACTGCTCCCGCTGCAAGCCTGGATCACCTCCTGGGATGGCAGGCACTCCAAAGCTGCCACTCCCCCAATCGTTCTCCAGAGCGGCAGGCTGTCTGCCGGCGCAGGCCCCACAGCCCGCAATGGGGTGGCGGCAGCGGCAGCCCTTCCTCTTGCAGAAATGGCCCCGCCCCCGACACCCTTCTCCCCGGGCCGGTCAGAATCGGCCGGCGGGCCACACCCAACCCACAGGCCGTAAGATGCCCAGGTCTGGTTTGGAGAGATATTAATACAGGCAGAAGCCATGCCCCTCTTTGACCATTAGGAACTGAGAATCAAAAAGCTGCAATATCCAGGCAATAAAACCACAGCTCCACTAGCAACAGAAAAAAGGATAGGCAATCTCACAAGGACAGAAAGAGTCTGGATCTTTCTCTGCTGTTAATTAACAACAGAAGCAACATCTTAAAGCAAAATGTAGGCATTTGGCTCTAACAAATCCTTTTGTTTTCTTTTGTATGATTTTTAACACCTTTATCTGCTAAAGAAACAGCTGGAGCTTTGAAAGCTTGCATGGTGTATTTTTGGCCATTTAGTTGACCAAATAAGGGTGTTGCTGTTTTGTGGGTTTGGAAATTCATTGTATTTGCATGCAAATGTTTGTTAGTAGTGTTTTGCTTAACACAGCAAGGCCACTGAACATGAATTTAATTTCTAGCAAATGTATGAGCGTCTGGTGCCACTTATATGCTTATACTATGATATTTTAAATCCAAGTTTAGCTGCGGAATGAGCAATGTTGAAGAGGGATCAAGGCGTTGGATATCCAGCATCCCTATCAAAGAGGAAGAAATAGGGGGGCCTCTGGTTTATGTAGGTTTAATGTTCTGCCTTCTGTGCTACTACTGAGGAAAGTTTTATCCAAGAGCATTTATGTGCTTGCAATGGGCAGTGTTGTGGAAAATTTCACTCATCTATTATTGCACTGACCTTTTTATTGTGATTTCGGTCTGGATATTATTACTCCAGTTCTCCAGAGGTATTTATTTAGTTTTAGACCTCAATTATCAGGTTACGTAAAAAGTAGCAAGGCTCTGCACATCTGTTATTACCTGTAGGAAAGTAATTATGATCATTTAACAGTTTATATATTCATAGAATCAAAGAAAATTCATGTTTTTTGAAAATATAGTGGAAATGTATGTGTTTTTAATGTTTAAACCATTTTCTTCTATCCAGAATTGCCTCTCATTTTACTTTAATGTACATAGCTCTGTTATCTTGGCTGATCATTGACTGTAATACATTGAACACCCATCCCCCCCACCCCTACTCTTCCCTGTCATCTCAGAAATCTCTGTGGACTACTCTATGAATGACAGCTATCTATTCCTCAGATGTTCTCTAAATCCTCAATAGGTGACAAATGTTTATTCGTCCTACATTTTTGGCACACTGGAAAATCAATAATTGACTTCTTTTTTCAAAGCCTGGGCCGCAACATAGAGAAAGTTTGTTTAGAAAATAATGTAAGAACCTTCAAAAAAAGGTTGCAAATGGAGAAATGTATTTAGGAATACAATATACAGTAAGATATAAGCTCTTCATGTGTATATTAGTCCTATCATGAAATAGTATATATGTGCGTGCCTTGAGGTTGCCTATGTTGACCTATGGCAACCCTATAAATATCAGAATTGCCTTAGGCAAGGAATACTCAGAAGTGGTTTTGCCAGTTTCTTCCTCTGAGATATAGAACTCGATATTCATTGGCAGGCTCCAATTCCTTACTCACCAGGGCTTACAATATTTAGCTTCCAAGGTCAGGCAGTTTATGTTGCCTTTAGAGTATTTAGTAGTCATGGGCCTGAAATTTGTCCCATTCGTTTCATTCGTGTTTCCGTTTTGTTCCATCCATTCAGATGGCATGAAATGGAAAGACCCTTCGTCATGTATTACATTCTGCAATTGATGGTGGTTGGTGATGGAAGGTATTAGTTATTGATAATCTGTAAGTAAGAGTTCATGGGTGAAAGCAATTAAGGTGGAGGTATGCAAGAGATAGGTTGCAGCTGGGTGTTTCTGGATATAAGGAGTGAGCCTTGGAACTGATCTTTGGGGGGAAAGTATTTGTGTTATCTCGGTAGTAGATGCTGCTGGTTTCCCCCCAGTTTTCTGGATTTTCAGTATCCTGACCTATCTCCTGAACTCTTAGAACCTTGGAACTTTGACTACAGTATAGACCAGTGTTTCCCAACCTTTTTTGAGCCGCGGCACACTTTTTACATTTGCAAAATCCTGGGGCACACCACCAACCAAAATGGCACAAAATGACACTCTAACACAGTCATACATATAGTTAATATGTTTTAAAATGTATTTATACACTCAGTGTGAAACCTGGGCCTGTTTCGATGAACTCAACATAGATATCCTGGCAGGAATGGCAGAAAGACACAAACTTCCCACACAGAACTAACATAACCAAGAGAAAATACTATAAGTGTTTGGTGGGCATTGACCTTGAGTTTTGGAGTTGTAGTTCACCTATATCCAGAGAGCACTGTGAACTTAAGCAATGTTGGATCAGGACCAAACTTGGCATGAATACTCAATATGCCCAAATATGAACGCAGATGAAGTTCAGGGGAAATAGACCTTGACATTTGGGAGTTGTAGTTGCTGGGATTTATAGTTCCCCTACAATCAAAGAGCCTTTGGAACCCCACCAATGATAGAACTGGGCCAAACTTCCCACACAGAACCCCCAGGAGGCAAGAGGACGTCTCTACTTGGGGAAAGGGAGGCGGGCCTTCCCAATGCATGGAGAGGGAGAGACCAAGTAGACAACGGGTGGGGATGGGGTGTTTGTAATTTTGTGCCTTTATCGAGGTAGGTTTCTTAGGGTTTTTATACTTCAACACACTAGACTCCCCCAAGAGGTTCCAATTTCCCACGGCACACCTGATGATTGCTCACGACACACTAGTGTGCCCTGGCACACTGGTTGGGAAACACTGGTATATACTCTTGATCCCTGGACTTTGCTCACTGAACTCTTGGCATTTGACCACTGGACTGGACCATTTGACTATGGTATAGCATTTGCTATCAGTTTTTGTTTTGCATTCTGTGGCTTTGAATTTTGGACTATTAAAACAGCCAGAAAGCAAGTGCTGTTTTAATTAAACTGCTTGATACAAACTGAGTATTTGTTTGATTCATCTCTACCTGAATAAGACAGAGCCCTGGCATCGTGACACCCTTCTGAAACAACAATGCAATTGATATGAAAGGCAGGTGGGCCTGCGTTTTGGATGGATTATGTGGAGGCTGGCAGGGCCTGCAGCCAAGCACGGAGTAAGGAGCGATCCTTACTCAGAGCCTGGATGCAGGTACACCAGTGCTTTGGGCCTATGCACCCAGGCCTGGCAGGGCCTGTAGCGGAGTACTGAGTAAGGAGTAATATTTACTTGGTGCTTGGCTGCAGTTACCTCGGTGCTTTGGGCCTATGTATCTGGGCCTGGCAGGGCCTGCAGCCAAGTGCTGTATAAGGAGCACTCCTTACATAGTCCCAAAGCCTGAACCTGTTGGCCCGGGTGCTTTGGGCCTATGGGCAAAGTCTCCCCCCAAATAATGTACATGAAAATAAAATGAAAAAAAAACATTGGGGAATTCAGACAAAAATGGGTTGGGGCTCCCACAGAAAGCTGAAAACGAAACAGATCAAGGTAAATCTTGAATGCACATGTCTAACATTTAGGTCCATTGTAACAGTACTTATTTGAAGGTCACTCTTGAATTCTGTCTTCGGAAGCACAACTCGCATAACTTCACAGACAACAAGCCCATAGAGGCCCAGCTGCTGAAATAGTATGACCTTATACAAATGCAAATTCAATCCAATGGTTAGAGGCATCAGGAGTCTAAAAACTGAGTTTATTGAGTTGAAGGGCTGTTTTCTTATGCAAGTAACCATTGGACTGGTGTCAATAAAGGCAATATATTAAAAAATTTAAGAGATAAAATTCATTTTGCAAAGCAACATAAGCACCTGAAAGCTTCTCATTGCTGTACGTTTTGCCTCCACCAAAAATCGCTCCTTTTATTATTTATATTAAAGCATTTATTTCAATAGATTTGTTAAAACTGAAGCATGTCAACAAGGTTAGGTTTTAATAGTTAAAAGGGGTGCATAAATCTAGCAGAATCTGTCTCAATCGTGAGAGGAATGATTCCTGATAGGTAGCAGATATGAAATCTTTCAACAGGCCTTTCCAGGACTGAAGTTATGAAAATTTTATTGCAGCCCTTCAGTGCGTAGCTGGGAAGTCACTTCTGGGGATGCCTCTTCACAGAAGCAATATCCAAAACACAGGCCTTCATTAATCGACCTCACGATTCTAAGAAAGACATGATTTATTCCCAAAGAAGGGTGTTTCTCTAAAATCAGAGCATAAACCTTCAGGACTTTCTGAAAGAAAAAAAGACTTAAAAGAAAATGTGTATGTCATGAGAAAAATCACAGGGAAAAAAATCAGCATGATAGTGAACCTCAGAAAAATTATAATGAGTCAGTCTGGGATTAACTTACCAGGTAGCACTAAACATAAAGAGAGCAACTGGGAAGGGGGTATTATGCTTCCTCCACCCTTCCCTACAATAAGAAGTAACGGGAGAATAAATACCATACTCAAAGAGCTGATGACAGGAGGATAATATATTAAAAATGTGAAGTAGCTAATTCCAGTTCTCTAATTACGGAGAACCTTTGAGACAGAGAAAGACAGTTTAAAATACAGAAACGAGAAGATAGCATTTGATTCTTTAGAATTAATGAGGGATTCAAAGAGTTGTCAGTGGAAGGTGCTGTACTGATGCCGTATTAGGCAGTAATGAAGGTATAAGTCATTTAAAAATACTGGAAAACAATGCTGCCCCCCCACCCAATTATACAGTTTTGATGAGACCATAAATGTTTAGATAGGAATAACCGAAGCAAACTTCAGGACAATAGGTTTATTCAGTGCAAAATAACCTGTCGCGCCAGAATTACTAGCCTGTAAGGTAAAGGTAAAGGTTTTCCCCTGACATTAAGTCCAGTTGTGTCCACCTCTGAGGGTTGGTGTTCATCTCCATTTCTAAACCAAAGAGCCGGTGTTGTCCATAGACACCTCCAAGGTCATGTCGCCAGCACGACTACATAGAGCACCGTTGTCTTCCCGACCTATTGATTTACTCACATTTGCATGATTTCGAACTGCTAAGTTGGCAGAAGCTGGGTCTAACAGTGGGAGCTCACCCCACTCCCTGGTTTCGAACTTGTGACCTTTGGGTTAGCAAGTTCAGCAGCTCAGCAGTTTAACCCACTGCGCCACTAGAGGCTCCCAGTTACGATGGACCTAAATACCCTAAAGGCAACATATACTATCTGACCCTGGAAGCTAAGTATTGTCAGCCCTGGTGAGTAGTAATTGAAGACTGCCAATTAATATCAGGTACTATAACTCGGAGAAAGAAATTGGCAGAACCACCTTTGAGTCTTCCTTGCCTAAGAAAACTCTGATATTTATGAGGTTGCCATTGTTCGATAGGCAATGTGAAAGCACACACATGCATACTGTTTCATGATTTGACTAAAATACACATGAAGAGGTTATTCCTTGTTGTATATTGTATTCCTAAATACATTCCTAGCCTGTACAGACCACTAAAGGTCTTTAGGAAGCAGCAACGTTATAGCCACTGATCAGTGCAAAGGGACAATCATTTAGTAATGGAGAGTACCTTGCGGCAATCATTGAGGTATGCCAATTGCAGCATTTAACTTTTTTACAAAACAAAATTGCTGGACTCAAATCCTGCAATTCTTGTCCTTTCCTGGGTTTGGAGGTATCTTGTTTATCCCAAGGACAGAGCGCACAGATCTCAGTCTAGACCAGTGGATCTCAACCTATAGGTCCCCTGGTGTTATGGCCTACAACTCCCAGAAATCCCAGCCAGTTTACCAACTGTTAGGTTTTCTGGGAGTTGAAGGCCAAAACATCTGGGGACCCACAGGTTGAGACCCACTGGTCTAGACCATTATACAAAAAATACCCTGCCTGATCAGAATTAGAAATCTGCACTTGTGTGCCCTTTCTCCATCTTTTCCCCTCCTTTCTCCTCCAGCCCAATTTTTGTACGTCATATATTGTCCCCCCTCTCCGTTGGCGCCCCCTTGTTGTGGGGGGGGGAGGTTTACGTATCCTAATGAAGTTGTGAGCTATGCTGGCAGTGGCATAATAGCCACCGGTAGGGCCTCCCATGCCAGACAGGTCACAACCGAAGGGTCTGCCAAAGAGCATCAACGGGTAGGATGGGCTCGCTAACCTTTTCGCAACCATCCTAGGAGAAGGAAAATTCTAATTTCAAACCCGGGCAGATGGTGCTCGTCTAACCGTGTAAGGTCAACCATCTAAGAGAAGGTAACTCAAATTAAACCTATGACCTGAGGACCTCGCTGCCACCATCCAAGCTTGCTAGGCCTAGCAGACGAACCTTTGGTTTAAAGCCGGGGTGCCCACACTTTTTCCGCATGCGAGCTACTTAAACTAAAACCACGTCAGAAAGATCACCAAGAGAGAACAGGGCGGAGCTGGGGAAGGGGGTGGGGCTTGGCGGGGCTTGGCTCCGCCCCCTCCTCCCTCTGGCTTCAGCATTTCCACTGCTTCTCCTGGGTAGAAGAGGGTAATGCCAAGCCAGTGGTGGCATAGATAGCCACCACTGGCTTGGCATTACCCCCTTCTACCCAGGAGAAGCAGTGGAAAATGCTGAAGCCGGCGGAGGGGGCGGAGCTTGGAGGGGCTTAGCTCCACCCCCCTTTTCCTCTGGCTTTAGCATTTCCACTGCTTCTCCTGGGTAGATAACCAGTGGTGGCTATCTATGCCACCACTGCCAGTGGTGGCATAGATAGCCACCACTGGCTTGGCATTACCCCCCTTCTACCCAGGAGAAGCCAGTGTGGAAATGCTGAACCCAGGCTGTGGAGGGGGCGGGGCTTGGCGCGGCATGGCTCCGCCCCCTCAGAAGCATCCCATCCAGCTGGGATCGACCTCCCTGGTTCCCAAGATCGACCAGTCAATCGCGATCGACTTTCTGAGCACCCCTGGTTTAAAGGGTAAGGCCAGTTCCGTGCACGCTGTGCTCCACCAGAAAAATCCATTGCCCAGGCTCGAAGGACACATTCAACTTCCGATAAAAAGCGTGGGATGAGTCCTTCCTGAATCTTTGTTCATGAAGAAAAGCCAAGAATATTGTCCCCACATTCACCATGTAGAAATGGAGACAATGGAGTTTGTAATTCAGGTTAAAATGAGATGTGATGAGCAACAGCATTCAGGGGCGGTCCTACAAGGTAGGCCAAGTAGGCGGCCGCCTAGGGCGCCATCTGGGAAGGGGGCGCCATCCTGGCCGCATGGGGCACCATCCTGGCCCTGCCGATGTTCCCCAGGCAGCGCTGCAGCTGCCTGCTTTTGGGCCCCGGCCTTGTGTGTTCCGACGCCGCTTCTGGGCATGCGCGAGGTTTTGGCGCGCAGTTGCTCCAGAACTGAAATTGAGCGCAGGAGCAAATGCACATCCGAAAACCTCCGCACATGCCCAGTAGCCTCCCTTGCGCAGAAGCCTGTAAGCAAAGCACTCCCTATCGGGCAGGCAGGGAGTGCTTCCCTTCTCCTTTTGTCTCCGCCGCGTGCACATTTGCGGGGAAGGAGAAATGAATCAGTGAAGGAAGTGTAAGTGAAGGAATGAATGAAGGGCTTTCCTCCTCCTCCTCTGTGACCTCTTCTCTCCCTCCTTCCTTTCTTCGGCACTATTTCTGTCTAGACCTGAGGGGCCTGAGGTTATGAGCAGCAGCGAAAAAAGCAAATTCTATGCTTGGCATGATCAGGAAGGGAATCGAAAATAGGTCGGCAAATGTTGTATTGCCTCTCTACAAATCTATGGTAAGGCCACATTTGGAGTACTGTGTACAATTCTGGTCTCCGCACCTTAAGAAGGATATAACAGAACTGGAAAAGGTACAAAGAAGGGCAACAAAAATGATCCAAGGGATGGAGCAGCTCCCTTATGAAATCAGGTTGCAATGCCTTGGTCTTTTCAGCCTTGAAAGACGGCGTTGAAGAGGTGACTTGATCGAAGTGTATAAAATCATGCATGGGATAGAAAAGGTGAATAAAGAAAAAATAATTTCTCTGTCACCTAACACTAGGACTAGGGGGCACTCCCTAAAGCTCCAAGGTAGGAAAGTTAGGACTAATAAAGGAAATGTTCTTCACCCAGAGGGTCATTGGGTTATGGAACTCACTTCCAGAGGAGGTTGTGACAGCTGTCAGCCTGGACAGCTTCAAGGCAGGATTAGACAGATTCATGAATACCAAGGGAATCAGTAGCTACTGAAATGGACATCCAAGTGCCACCTCTGTGTTGATGGAGGCAGGCAGGATTTTCCCGGGTACTGGTTGTGGGGGTTCGGGAGCAGGTGAGGGTTTTGCCCTCCTTTCTGCTAGAGATCCCTGTGTACAACTAGTGGGCCACTGTGTGACACAGAATGCTGGACTAGATGGGCTGAGGCCCGATTCATCATGGCTCTTCTTATGTTCTTATGTTCTTATGAGGAGTTGTGGGAGTTGAAGACCAAAACACCTAGAGGGAGGGAAGGCCCAAGTTTGCCCAGGCCGCGCTGCCTGTATTCAACCTCATTTGAACATTTTGGCTGTTTTTTCTATTTACATTTACATTGGGATCCTAATTTTGGACTTATGGGAGACTCCTATGAATTATGAGACGGGTGGTAGGTAATATATTCTGATTTTGATGCATTTACATTGCATTTCTTGTTGATTATTATACAGTTCTGCTTAATATTGTCATACAATATAATACAAAAACAATATAACAATAGAATAATGATATATTTTATATTACATGTAATATTACAAACAATATTGCAGTATAGTGGTATTGTACAAAATAGTAATATATAATATTTTATTTTACTTTATTTTGGGTTATTTGAGTTTTATAGGAGTAATGAAAATATTCAGTAGAAGATAATTTCATTTAAATAAATAATTTTATTTATTATTTTATAATAATAATATAATAGAATGCTATATTGTATTATAATGTCAATATATTATAATATAATTATATTGTATGAGTATGGTATAATATATTGTATATACATTGATTCAATATAATACTACTAATGGCATTGTGATATTATAATTGTATATTTGTTTTACATGGGGGGGCAAAAATGTTTGGGGGGGCACCAAAATAATGTTCGCCTACCATTTAAAATTACCTAAGACCGCCCCTGACAGCATTAGTCTTTTTCACCCTCCGTGCAGGTTCTCACTCATCCTTTCCTCCTCCTAACTTCTCAGTCCTATCTTGAACCCTGTCACAATTCCTCTGTTATATATACACACATACCTGAATGGTATTTATACAATATACAAGAGAGTGGCAGGATGGTAACATGATGTTTAATTTTGGGTTAATTTCTTGGTTTAGACATTCCATCTTTATTTCTGACCAGTGAATAAAATGGAGAGATTTTCATTGGCAGGGCAAGTCCAGATGTAATAAGAAAAATGACTCCACCACAAATTACTCAAAGGAGAAGGGAGATCTTTTATAGGGTAAAGCAATCTTCCTCCACTACTTTCCAAATGCTTTCAATCATTGTCGTCCAGCATTGCTAATGATTAGGGACACTGAGGGTCGTGGTCTAAAATGCTGGGGATAAAATGGCATCTAATTGCATAGCCGTTCAGATTGTGGTCATTAGATGGAACATCTGGCAGGAAATAAGCATTAGCCATTCTCTTCTATAGACAGTTTTCTTAGGGGTGGAGTGAGAATGGAATGCATGTCTTTGCCTCAGAGTCTGACATCTAATCTAGTCACTGCAGGGTATGCAGAGCTATTACCCACCCCCTATTTCTTTTGGCAACTTCCACAGTGGAAAGATATATGCCATGTTGAAATCATGAGTCCCCATTCAGTCCATCTCCATAGGATGCCAAAGGGCAGGACGATTCTAATGACTTCATGGAACTTGTGTTCCTTCACTAATAGAAATAACAACAACAACAACAACAACACAGTCCTAGACACTTGGGAAATGTTCGACTTGTGATTTTGTGATACAAAATCCAGCATATAGATCTCGTTTGCTGTGACATACTGTGATTTTGTGTCAGTAAAATAATAATAATAATAATAATAATAATAATAATGTGGGTATTTTTAGCACTGTATATTTCTACCTCTTCTGTGATTGTTCATTTATATTTTGATTCTGTAACGCACTTCTCGATGGATGTCCAGAATCATCAGCATCCACCGTAGTCCTGTTTATCCTGGGCGTTGACCGAGGCTGTATATACTTCGTTTTGGTTTTTTCTCCATAGTGCTAATGGGTTAGGTCAGGGCTGTCCAACTTCTACCGGACCTTGGGCCGGAATTCCGGTCACTGATCACCTGGGGGGCCAAGCCCTGGCTCCGCCCCTCCCCCGGCTCCACCCCCCCCCAGCTCCGCCCCCTCCCCACCCCCAGCATTGCATAAATATACAATTAAATATTATATTATTTAAATAAGGGGAGAGGGAGGGATGGATGGAACACATGAGGGGCATTAATATACAATTACATATTATATTATTTAAATAAGGGGAGAGGGAGGGAGGGATGGAACACATGAGGGGCATAAATATACAGAATATCAAGGCAGAAAATCCCACAATCTCTGCTTTGAACTGGAATATATGACTGGCCACATTGATCAGCATTGAATGGCCTTGCAGTTGAAAGGTCTGGGTGCTTTCATTCTGCCAGTTTACCCCTGGCTGATTCCATTCAGTGCAAGTCATCAAAGTTAACTTAGGTAATTGCAAAGAATGTAAATAATTCTGGGGGGAGGAAAAGGAGGGGGAAAGGGGGTGGGAGGCCTTTCCTTGAGCTCCCTCTCATTCAATTCCCCCCTCCCTCCTTTTCTCCTCCTCCCCTCTCCTATGGCTGGCCGGTTCTCTCCTTCTCATTAAAGAGACAGAAAATGAAACGCAAATGAAGGGGTCAGAAAGGAAGGGGCCTGTGTGTGTGAGCCAGAGAGATCTTCCCTTTGCACTGGGGAGAGGTGTGCCCAGGGCAGGTCCCCCTCCTCTCTCTCTCTCTCTCTGTCACTCACTCACTCACTCACGCTCTCAGACACACTCCCTCCCTCCCAAACCCCTTTTGCTTCCCTGGCAGCAATCCTGAGGAGGAGGAAGCGGCGCTGCCGAGGGGGAAAGCCATGTGGCCGGGTCGCTCTTCCTGTTTGCTGCCAAGGGGGCGGGGCCCGAGAGACATCACTCCCTCCCATTGGCCCCCTCCCTCAGGAGAAGAGGAGGCGGCCAATAGAAAGCCAAGGGGCGGGACCAATAATAATAATAATAAATAATATTTTTAATTGAAAAAATACTTTAAAAATATTTTAAAATTATATTATTTATTGCAGGAGGGTAAGGGGCTGTAGCCAAGGGGCTAGGGAGCCGTGTACGGACCCCGGGCCACCTGTTGGACAGGCCTGGGTTAGGTGCTCTTAGTTCCACTGAGACCTCTCTGACTTGGTTGGACCTGCTAGTAGTTACACTACTGATAGCACAACTCTCAGCATCCTTGGGGTAGTTAAGGCCCCTCCTCCACCACGACAAGGTATCACCCATTGGGGTGTGCCAAAAGATCTCAGCCGGCATTTAGAAACCATAAACATTGACAAAATCATGATCTGTCAACTGCAAAAGGCCCCCTTACTTGGATCTGCGCGCATCATTCGAAAATACATCACACAGCCCTAGACTCTTGGGAAGTGTTCAACTTCTGATTTTGTGATACGAAATGCAACATATATATCTCGTTTGCTGTGACATACTGTGTTTTTGTCTCAGAATAATAGTAATACTTTATTTACACCCCGCCACCATCTCCCGTACAGACTCATGGCAGCTTACAAAATAGCACACAAAGATACATAAAATACATAATACATAAAATAAAATACATCAATGTGAAAACAATAATGCATTACATAAACCAGGTAAAGGGGCAGTCCTACCTATCCCGGGGGGGTAAGCGAACATTATTTTGGCGCCCCCCGGGATAGTTAGGAACATTATTTTGGCGCCCGCACATGCACGGAATTTTTCACGCATGCGCGAATGTCCACGCATGCGCACTGGCTCCCGAGTGCGCCTCCAGCTGGAGGCGCACTCGGAAGCCAGTGCGCATGCGCAGACATTCACACATGCATGAAAAACTCCGTGCATGCACATCCAGCATGGCGGCGTCCAGCACGGTGGCGTGGGCGCATCCAGCCCGACGGTGTGGCCGGCTGCGGAGGCGTAGCGCGGGCCGCACTGGCTCCCGAGAACGCCTCCAGCCAGTGCGCATGTGCTGAGATTTGCGCATGCGCGGAAATGTCCGCGCATGCGGAGGCGCAGCTGGCACCGTGGGCAGCGGGCTGGCTGCGGAGGCGGGGGCGGGGCAGCGTGGTGCAGCCGGCGCGGGCGGCCCCTCCCAGGTGGCGGTGCCCCTCCCAGGTGGCGACGCCCTACGTGGCCCCGTACTCCGCCTAATGGAAAGACCGGCCCTGACCAGGTATATCAATTACATAAAACAACCTCTATAAAAATAGAATGAGTTAAAAGATCCGTGTTATCAATATAGCAGCCCAGCTGAATGAACAGAATTTAGATTTAAAGTGCTAGGTGATTGGCAATCAGTTCTAAACATTATCAAATGCCTGCTGGAAAAACCAATTTTTTTATTCTTTCCTAAAGCCTTGTAGTCTAGGGGCTTGTCTAAGCCAGGGGCCCACCACTGAGAAGGCCCTCTCCCTTGTTCCCAGAGGCAGGACCGAGAGGAGGGCCTCCTTGGCAAAGCTTAGAGCCTACACCAGTTCATGGGGGTCGCGAAGATAGGCTGAACCTGAACCATGTAGGAGATAACCTGCACTTTGAATCGGCAAATAAAAGTTGCCAAAGATATTCAAGGAAAGGAATATCAAAGAACCTTAGCTATACACATACATGGGGTTCAAACCACTTATGCCTAGTCCTTCATACTGAGCTTTATTCTTGTTGCCAATAATACAGGTGGTCAGAGGCTTCTCCCGATAAACACAAAAGTAAGGTTCCATGTCAATGCAGCTTTCTGTATAAAATATTAATGGCCATGAATGTTGGCTAAAATTGGTGTTGCATAAACAGAATTTGTACAGCAGGCTAGTTTTTGGATTTCCCATTTATTTCTTTTGATGGCCTTTCATAACTCACGTATTTCTGTTTTGCTCCATCACTCCTGAGTTATGAGGTCAACTATAACTCCTAGAAATAAATGATATGTCATCATTTATTGCTCTGTACAATAATATTACATTAATGTGTGCAAGTCATACCATTTGGAATTTCTATTGAAACTCACATACATTTGTTTACAATATACCAGGTTATTTACATCTGCCGGAGTAAAAAATTTAGCCAGGCAGTTGATCCCCCCCATTCTAAATACTGTATGAATCCCATCAAGAGATGCTTGTATCCTATACCTAAGCAAAAATGATAAAATATGACCAATTATAAAATCTACGTACATTTATTGAGAAGTATATCCCTTTCTGAACACAGATTTCACAGATCTGCAATGAGGTTTCCATCCAAAATGTCAAAATTGGGTGTTCCTCCATGGCCGGGGGTCGGACTGCACTCTTATTATTTATTTATTTGTTTATTTCCATTATTTCTACCCCACTCTTCTCTACCCCCAAGGGGGACTCAGAGCAGCATAACAAAAAGGCAACGATTCGATGCCGATACAAATAAATACAATATAAAAAACCATAACAATCAGCATTTAATACCATTAAAATTAACACATAATACACATACATTTCAACTGAAAACAGTACTTCGTCCAAGACATAAGTATTGAACCATGTCCATCAACCTGCCATTACAGTTCCACTCCAAAGTGCTGCCCTTTGCTAATGTGCAAACGCCTGGTCCAACAGCCATGATTTCACTTTTCTCCTGAATGCCAGGAGGCATCGTATGTCGCTCGGAAGCGCATTCCACAGATGAGAAGCCACCACTGAGGCTCTCTCTCTCGTCCCCATCAACCGCATTTAAGAAGTTGGTGGGAGCGAGAGCAGGGCCTCCCTGGAAGATCTTAAATTCCAAGATGGGACATGGCGGTAGATGCGTTCGGACAAGTAAGCTGGGCCAAAACCATATAGAGCTTTAAAGGTCAAAACCAGCACTTTGAATTGACCTCGGAATTGGACAGGCAGCCAGTGGAGCTGACACAACAGGGGGGTGGTATGCTCCCTGTATGTAACTCCAGTTAGTAATCTGGCTGCTGCCCGTTGGACTAACTGCAATTTCCGAACTGTCTTCAAAGTAGAGTGTGTTGCAGTAATCCATCTGGGATGTGACCAGAGCGTTGACGACCATAGCCAGATCAGACTTCCCAAGGTACGGGCGCAGCTGGCGCACGAGTCTTAACTGTGCCACCGCCGAGACCTGGGGTTCCAGGCTCAGCAATGAATCCAGGATCACTCCCAAGCTGCGAACCTGCGTCTTTAGGGGGAGTGTAACCCCATCCAACACAGGCTGTAACCCTATGCCCTGTTCGGCCTTTCGACTGACCAGGAGGACCTCTGTCTTGTCTGGATTAAGTTTCTTATGGTCTCTTCTAGGCATGAGAAAAATGAAACGGAAATTAAAAGGATTCGTAAGAGATTCGTATGTAATGGGACTTTTGAGGTTTTACGTGTCGCTGCCGCGAACCAGAAAGTAGACTTCCTTTTACGGTCCTTGAGGCCAACAATTTGCGTTATGATCGTTAGAACTTCTTAAGTATTAATTAATTAATTATTGTACTACTCACTTCTCCCTGTCTTTTCCCCTCATTTCCTTCCCGCCTTCATTCAGCTTCTTCTTTTTCCCGCATTTCTATGGGGAACTGGAAGTGACGCTGCTGCTAGGTAGGCTAGGCAATGCATTCTGGAAAGTGTAGTCCTCCAGGCTTCCCCTCCCCTCCTTCTCTTCCCCGTTGCTCTGCCATGCCCCATCGCAGGGGGCAGCTTCAGCCCTCCAGGTACGTGTTTTGGACTTCACCTCCCACCATTCCTCACAGCCTCAGGCCCCTTCCTTTTCCTCTCAGCCTGGGCAAACTTGGGCCCTCGCTCCCTCAGGATCAAGGCTAGAGAGAGCGAGGGGGTGAGCGAGGGGCCTCTCCTCCTCTCTCGCCAATGACAGGTTGGCGAGAGAGGAGGAGAAAGGCCCGCCCCTCTCTGCCTCTCTCTGGCCTCGATCCATGCATCGGGGCTAGAGAGAGGCGAGGGGGTGAGCGAGGGCGCCGGCGAGCGCGGGGGGAAAGAGGGGCGAAGGAGGAGGCAATCAGCTGATTGCCTCCTCCGTCGCCCTCCTCTCCCCCCCGCCCTCGGATCCCAGTTTGGCCCAATTCTGTCATTGGTGGAGTTCAGAATGCTCTTTGATTGAAGGCGAACTATAAATCCCAGCAACTACAACTCCCAAATGTCAAGGTCTATTTTCCCCAAACTCCATCTGCGTTCACATTTGGGCATATTGAGTATTCATGCCAAGTTTGGTCCTGATCCAGGATTGTTTGGGTTCAGAGTTATCTCCCTAAATCACTGTCAATTCCTCCCAAACCCCTCCAGTATTTTCTGTGGGTCATGGGGGTTCTGTGTGCCAAGTTTGGTCCAGGTCTGTCATTCATGGGGTCTCAGCTGTGGAAGTCAGAGCTGAATTCGTCGAAGGTACTGCAAATCCCATCATCCATTGTCCATCCTCCCCAAACATATTGTTTTTGTGATTAATCCCTATGCTTTAACTTTTGTCAATTTGTAACAATGAAAATACATCCTGCATATTAGATATTTGCATTAGAATTCATAAGAGTAACAAAATTATGAAGTAGCAACGAAAATATGGATGGGGGTCTCCACAACATGAGGAACCACTGCATTAATACATATCTCTGTCTCGGCATTACTTCACGAACGAAGATTCAGGAAGGACTCGTCCCACGCTTTTACAAGCGCGCTGATGACTAAAGAGGCCAATCTGAGATAGGCAAGTTCGGTTGCAGAAAGCACAGCAGAAAGTCTATATATTATACATATATCTTTCTGTTTAATTGCTATTAGGGAAATAAAACGTGAACAAAGGAAGGAAGGAGACAAAGGAAGAAGTAGAGAAGGGGGGAGGGAAGGAAGGAAAGAGAAAAGAAGGGATGGGGAACCAAAGAGCAAAGGAAGGAATGAAAGAAGAGGGTAGAGAAGGAAGAAAGGAGGGAAAGGGGAAATAATAAGGGGGGAATCGTACTTCACTTTCACAATTGTCCTGAGAGCTAGTAGCTACTACCTCTTATATTTATGTTATACATGTACAGCTCCACTTAATTGCACTGCAGAGGTGAAGGGAATGTTCCCCCTTGATTTTTAACTGTTTCCCTGCTTTTCCTACTTTAGAACCAATTTAGAATTTCGTTAATACTTAAGTTACATTTTAGAACTTTTTGCAAATTTTTTTTTGTAAGTCTTTAATATACTAATAAAAAAAATCCCCCCCCTCCCATTTGATTTTAGAATCGCCATTTTTCGATTTGTTATCATGCCTAGTCTCTTCCACCTTTATGATTGAATAATTCTATGATTCAATGATCACAATTAATTTATGTTGTATTACATATCTTAATTCTGCAATTAATTTTTTAATACAAATGCTGTAAATTTTAGGCATCAAGTTTTTTAAAGGATCAAGTTATTAATTGGTCAAAGCACACCTCTGGCGTATATGAATAACACATATACTTGGAAAGCAAGATGTCCCTCTGTCCTACTTTACAAATGCCATTCTTTGAAGTCACGATCTTTCCCATTATGGTAAGAAATGTTTATATTTAAATTACTATTATTGTCCTAAATGTAATTGTTAGTCCCAACTACAGTAGACCCCCTGAAACAATAAGATTTGTGGAAATGTTGACTTGTCAATCAGCAGTTGATTTAATGTACCTGCTGTATTTCATTGATTTTATTATATAAAAATGGGCTGCATTTTGCAATCTTGGGTGCGTTTAAAAAATCTTGGAAGGCACGGGACAAACCCACTACTTCTGGTGTCTGGACTGCAGTCCAGACAGTACTCCCATGGTTTTCTGGGCTAAATTAGCCCGAAAAACGGTGGGAATACCACCCCCTCCCCAAAAGCCCCCCCCCCAACTTTTAAAAAAAGTACTTTCCCAGCCTCCATGAAAAGGCTGCCAGAGTTCTCCTGGCACATAGAATTGATGTGCCAGGAGAAAGGAAGGGGGAGGAGGAAAATTGCTCCTGCCCTCCCCTCTTCTCCTGCCGCATCATTTGTACACACCAGAAGAGCTCCAGTAGCCATCTTATGGAGGCCGGGTAAGTTTTGGGGGCTTTTGGGAGGGGGTGGTATTCCCACCGTTTTTGGGCTAATTTTTGGGGGCTGTTTTGGGGGCTTTTGGGGAGGGGGTTACAGTGTCCCAATATTCTCCCTGGAAGTCTCAGAAGAATATCTGGATGCCCAGCCCAGAAAACGCATGTTTTTCTGTGGTGTGTATAGATGGGCCCCCAGAGCATCCATGTTTTTTTAAACACGGATACTCCTGGGATAATGGCCTGTCTGGAAGGGCTCTAGGACAGCTTAGGTCAGGCATCCCCAAACTGCAGCCCTCCAACTGTTTGGGTTTCCAACTTCCAGAAGCCCGAACAAGCTTGTTCAATTGTCAGGAATTCTGGGAGTCAAAGACCCAAAGAGCTGGTTTAGATGTCGGGCTTAGATCAATGAAATATGTTATTTTGGTTGGGACTACCCATTGGATCTAGGCAATTTTTTCAATTTTACATGTGCTTTATGTATGTAATTTAGGCAAATATATGCCTTCTTTTGTTTTCTTTATGGGTGATGGATTCCCTTGTTTTTGGTAATGTTAAAAGTGGCCATCCTAGCTGAAAACAATACTTTTCCTAAACTAATAAACCTTCACCTGTTGCTTGCTAATTAGAATTCTGTAATGTTTAGCAGGGCTCTCCTGGGGCCCATTCACACTACAGAATTATAGCTCTATTATTCCACTTTGGATGCCATATTTTTTTCTTCCTATAGGATCCTGTGATTGGCAATTTAGCTAGGAACTTTTACAATTCTCAACCAGAGTTATCTGTTAACTCACCAGAGTACCTGTCCCTGGACTCCATAGGATGAAACTATGGTCACTGAAGGATGATAATAGTGCTATAATTGTGTAGCATGAATGAGCCCCATGACTCCTAATTCAAGGTCTGCTGTTTGTGATGCGCCCAAAGCCTATTAATGTTTCCTGAAAAGTAAGCTTTGAGAATTTCAAGAGGTATTCATAGCATGCTTTCAAAAAACTTAAATATTTTTGGAATAGTGCAATGATAGAGAAATTCAGTACTGTGTTCTCTAAATGACATCACAGCAAAAAAAAATGACAGCCTTTATGCCTGAGGAAGGGACTTCCACATGTTAATTAAAATATTCACATAAGCCTTCTCAGTGCTATTGATTTAACCACTTTTTAATGGGTTTATGTAGTGTTATACTCTATCCTTATGAATGTATACAGTAGTTCAGAAATGTTAAAATATGTAAACACACCCATGTAGAGCCTTTGAAAAAGTCAATGTTCATTTCAATTACATTGTAAATAATCTGAAGGCTGGAGGTTTCTGTTTTCAAGTCCATCATTGCATCTTAAGTTGTGTTTTGTTTAATTTAGTGAATTAATGTTGTAATTTGCTAAACTGCCAGATCATTTTCCTTGTTAATCTGCCAATTCAGCCCCCACTGCCGTTAACATGACTGTAGACTTTTTTAAATTTTACTCTATTCCATGGGAATCATTCTATCTACATTTTAGTTACGTTAGTTCTCTTGCCACTTTGAGAGCCTTTTGGGTGGAAAATTAGTTTATATATTTCAATATATAAATATAAATATAAACAAAATTCATTTGCCATTTGTATTTTCCATTCACACCATTCAGAGAATCTTTTTGAGCTCTTCACGGTCTGTAAACATTCATTATCTAGAATAATTTGATGTCATCCATACCAGTGATTTTCTTACTATTTACCCATGACTCCAGATCATTCATGAAAACTTAATAGCATTTGTATGAATGGTGTGCCAATATATTTTCAATCTGAAAGCTTTTTCGAATTGTCACTTTTCACTATGGCTTGCCTTTATGCCAGATTCCTGATGTGTTCCTTCTGTAGCAGGTTGGAAATGACATTATTTATTTTCTCTATGTGCTTATTTGAAAAAGGCATTGCATGATACATTAAACCCCACAGAATGGGATCAAAGTGTCTCACCATTATGTATTTTATTTTATTTTTGGATGGTGGCAAAGCTGTTGGTAAACTTTTTGCATGAAAATGTTTTACGATATTAATTTACTCCTGACGTATGAGCATTGGAATCAATTTTCTCAAAAGTCATAGTGTCAGTCTTGAAAAAGTACCACATCTAGCTCAGGGAATGCATAGATTTAGTAAGAAATTAGTGGGAAAGCAGATAGCAAGAAATCACAGGTGATTGATTTTGTCCTCAGAAGAAGCAATCTTGTGTGCTCTGCCACCTTTTAGCCTTATGCAAAGATTTTGCTGATTTCTTCACGTGTCAGTTAATTTATGTTGGGATTTTCATTTTGTTGGTGGTATCCTGGAAATGTGGAAATGGGTGGGGAAGGAGAAGTTGCAGATCTACCAACCCTTGACCCAATTTCAGGGAATATTTAGAATATGATGATCATACTAAAACAATTCTCTGCCATTATTCGCTGAAGATTTTCTTTTCAAAAGTCAACCCTCCCTCCCAAAAAAATCACATAAATCTTCTTATGTAAAAACACAATAGGCAATAAAGAAAGCAGTGCAATTATCATTTCTGTCCTGGTGGGAAGAATCTGGCAGGACTCTGGATAGACAGGAGATTGTGAAAAATGTTTGTTTACAACAGTGGATATGTGCCTTAAAGTGGCTTCTTGAATCAGAATTGTTAGATAGAAATGTCACAGAGAAAATACTGTTTGATGAACATATGGCATATTGATAGCATGCTTATATGACCATGAATGTCATGGTGCAATACCTAATGGAGTGTGGTAATGGCTGAGTCATAGCAACATGTGGGTTATTGCAAAGGGATTGCATTAGCCAGTGTCCCTTATCGATGACATATCAGCAGGTGGCTATATAAGGATGAAATAATCCATATTCCTCTCTCCTGTGTGACTCAGGTGTGAGTATCTGCCTATATTCTGTATGTCAGTGTTTCCCAACTGCTGTGACGCGGCACAGTAGTGTGCCGTGACAGACCTTCTGCTGTGCCGCGAGAAAAGCTCTCTGTCCCCCTTCCTTCCCCCTCCTCCTGCTGAACTCCTGCTGCTTGGGGGGGGGGGGAAGGGCCGGGCGGCAGCGAAGAAAAAGGGGCCGGGGCGCCGCCTCCTTCAGCCATTGTCCCAGCCAGCCTCCAATCCGCCATGACTTCTGCCATGACTCTCGCCCCTCGCTTGCTGAAGTCGCGCGGAGCAGGAGGCTCACCCACTGAAGTCCATCTGCCCCTCATTTGCACTGCCCCCTCAAGGCTGGAGAAGCTGTGGGAGAGCTGAAGCCAGGGGGAGGGGCGGGGCATGGCGCAACCTGGCTCCGCCCCTTCCCCTGGCTTCGGCACTCCCAGCAGCTTCTCCAGCCTTGAGGGGACAGTGCCAAGCCAGCATTGTGCTGGCTCTGCCACCGCTGGCTTGGCACTGCCCCCTCAAGGCTGGAAAAGCTGTGGAAAAGCTGAAGCTGGGGGGAGGGGGCAGGGCATGGCATGGCCTGGCTCCTCCCCCTCCCCCGGCTTCAGCACTCTCAGCAGCTGTTCCCAGCAGGCCACCATCCCCCAGCCGTTCTTTACTGTGTTAGACTGTCATTTAGTGTCATTTTGGTTGGTGGTGTGCCCCTGGATTTTTTTAATGTTAAAAGTGTGCTGCGGCTCAAAAAAGGTTGGGAAACACTGCTGTATGTGACTATTTGATGACTTTGTTGGTTTGCAAGTACAAGACAGAAAAGTGGATCTGCATATCCTGCTTGTACATTTGTATATTTTGCAATGGTGAAGATTAAAGCCTCTGGATATTTTGGATGAAACCTGAATGTGTGAGTTTACTAAAACAGTGTATAATTAAGGTCAGATACTGGCAGTTGGACTCTGCTGATAGACGGGCTGAAGCACATGTTTTTCCTGTGAAAAAGCTTTACTGTATTTTTTGCTTGCTTCTGGAACATTTTTTATCCAGCTTGCAGCAGTTCAGGGAGGTCGTGATTTGGAAACTATAAATCACTTCATGTACCAGCTCATCCCATGACAAGAATGTATTGACAGAAAACAAGCCAATGTCTGGGATCAAGTCTGAGGCCTGGTGTACACAGGCTACACTTTGTGTAGAGCTGTATGTTCCTGAGTACATAGGCCCATGTATGCATTTCAGTGGTCTTACAAAAAAAAGTGAATGGCAGGAATTCATGCATGGATTTATGTTCACATGAAATGAGCTTTGTGCAGTGTAGGCAGTACATGAATGCATTTCACTGCAGTCTTAGAGCTTATTTCGATCAATTTTTTGAATGACATGCTCATGTTCATTCCAAATTATTAAGGTTATCTTCGAGGGTCTTAATATTTCAACAATGTTCTGTGTGATTTTCTTGCTTGTATTGTATTTTTTTAAAGAAAGTAGGAAACTTTCCTACTTTCTTATAAACTCAGTGTTCTTCCACTTTCCATGTAATTTAAACATATTTCTTTGTGTGTATAAGATAATAAAAACTATTTTAAAAATAATTTTTAAAATATTTAAAATTACATACTGCTGAGAAGATAATACTAGTTGGTTGTTAAGTAAATGTCTGAAAGATGGGACAGAAAAAGCAAATCATGTGAGCATGCTTTCCCTAGCTTTGTGCTCTGTAAAGTTCTGGAACTATAATGTCCCCTATTTCTAATCACTGACCATGCTGCCAAGGGCTAATGGTGTTAGAACTCTAAAGCATTCATTGGTCACCAGATATAGGAACTGGGACAGAAGTAACATGTGGAAAGTAATTATGTGTATCCATGAGAATGCCCCTAGAATGGAACTGTGCATCACCAAGCATTCCGGGTAACTCTGGAGTATCATTCAAATTACTGCAAGTTATTTTCCCTGTTAACAAACACTAAATATTCAAAATATGTTTAAAATAATAACATGCTAAAGGCAAAATGACATCACAGAGGAAAGTTTGCCTTCTGTAACTTTTTCAAAAGAAAAGGATATATCTGAACAATTCAAAATATTTGGGTCAGATCGATGTCATCTACAAGTTTCCAGGTAATTAGTTATGAGAAATAGCAATGAAAAGGTGAGCAGCAGATATTTTTGAACATTTAATTCTCTGGAGAAAAGCAATAATTGAAAAAGAGATAACCAGCATGTTACAGAATTTCAAATATTCTTCCATTTTTTCTTTTGAGATCCTTGTGTGTGTGGTGGTGCGGGGAGGGTTCTGCTAAGTTCTTAATAGCAGATGGCATTACTTATTCATATTTTTTAGAAATCCTTTGAAGAAGTTCCTAATGACAAACTTCTTGAATGCCTTAATGAGAAGAATCGAAGAGCCAGACAAGGAAAAGAATGAAAATTGTGTGAAAGAGAAAGGAGAATGTTGACACAACTGGGTGTTTCGAGTGGAAAATCACTCTTTAAAAGTTAGCATTCCCATGTTTTTATTTGGTAGTATATTTCTGAAATCATTTTCCAGCAAATTATACATTTTCAAATGAGGTGGGCAGTAGGCTTGTTTGATTTTTAAAAAAGGTTCAAAACTCATTTCGGATGTATGGAGTGATGGTGGTTTGGATCTAAAGTCAATTCTGATTTTCACAGAAAAAAAAGTTCAAAACTTTTCAAAGTTTCTGAGACTTCTGAATCCTCTGTTAATGGTTTCAAAGTGTTATTTCCTGTTTCATTGGGTGGTCTTTACTTTGAATGTAGTTGTTTTACTCCAGAAAGGGAGGGGGGAAGCAAAGGGAAGAAATCCATCCACTCTGGTTAAAACTGTCACGGATCCATCCCATCCACACTGGTTTAAACTGATGCAGGAGAGAAAAGAAAGGAATCCATCCATACTGATTTTAACTGACGCGGATCCATCCCATCAACACTGGTTTAAACTGACGCAGGAGAGAAAGGAAAGGAAAGGAATCCATCCACACTGGTTTAAATGAACATTTTTCCTGCTGTTTGTCTCCCTTCCATTCTCTTCTTTCCTTATGTCTCTTCCTTTCCCCTTTCCTTTCCTCCTCCAAATCCCAGCCTGTTCAGGAAAACATGGGGTGGGGTGGGGGCATTTTACTAGGTTCCCCGGGTATGTTGTTCCCTTGCAAAGCAGTGGTGTGGCACCTTTCCCACCCAAGCTGCCTAGTCCCTTCTCTTTTGTGTCCCAGCATGCAAGCTGCTGCTTGCCTCCAAACACTGGGTCTTTTCCAAATCACTTCCTGAGTTGGAACAAAGATGGCGACAGTGGCTTCGAAAGGGCAAGGATACTTCCGGGTTCCCAAATTGCTTCGAAATCACGTCAAAAAGGAATTTGATCCGAATTTAATCCGAATTACAAAGATTCCCACTGGACCTAACCATGCCTAGTGGGCAGTGCTTTTCCAGAATTATAGCTTCTCATGAAAAATTCTACTAGCATACTCCCCATACAAAGAAATGGCTTTCCAAATTGCCATATTTCATACTTTTTTCTCCTTTAAAAAGGGGCATCTAACTATGTATTATGTGTGTGAGAGAAAAAATCTTTTTTTGTTCCAAACCAGTAATTTTTAAATAAAACAATGCTGGAAACAACTTGAGAACACCTCTCCTATCCTTCCACTCTACCACTCACTCACTCATACACTCTCTTTCTCACTTGGTTGCCCATCCATTCACTGACAACCCCATGTTGTCGATATTTTGTGATGTGTTGTTCGGGCATGGCCCCATGTAAGCCGCTCCGAGTCCCCTCCGGGGAGATGGATGCGGGTTAGAAATAAAGTTTTATTATTATTATATTATTCCAAAAAAGTTGCTTAAACCAAGGATCTTCTGCTTGGGCTAAGAAAGAATTGATCTTGAAACTTTAGAACTACTACTAGTTTAATTCGCTATAAGGTGGCATTCTGTTTGCATATAAATGCTCACAACTGAATATTGGATTGCTGTCCATATTTTGTTCCATACCTTAAAAAGAAAGAAAAAAAGAAATCATATTTGTGAGATATACCAAAGGTTCTTGTTAAGTGTCACCTGTTGAAAGTGCTTAATCCATTTTGAACATCAGAATCGAACAATACTGAAACAGCTAGTTCAAACTCTTATCTTCACAATATTCTCAGTGTAGTGGTAATTGTGTTTTATGCATTCTATAAATATGATCATTATAACATATAATATGAAATTGACATATTTCTCAATGTATCTTTAAAGCACTTAACCTACCCCGGAAAATTAATTAACACTACTGATTTTTCACTATAGGCTGCACTGTTATTTAAAATAGTCCACTTGAAAACAATGATGCATGTTGAAGACTGTTGAAGGTATTTCAGCTCCTATAGTTTTCTAGCTTCATGAAATGTAGAAGTGTATTTTCTGATGTTTGTTGATAGCAAAGATGACATTCTGCTCTCTTCTTCACATAGTCTGCTTTTTGTGTCATTTCGAAAGCAGAAAACTGAGAAGGTTCAGCATTTTCACTCAAGGACAAGTACTTTCTCAATCATCTCTCCAGAGCAAGAGATTCTTTCTTCCTTAGAAGAGGGTTTTAGGACATTATCTACTATAGATTTGGACTGAAAGTTATTTCAGCTTTGCAGACTGCACCGTTACACCAAGTGATTGAATGGTAAATTTTAAGGCACATCCTTTCTCAAAGCTACACTAGTTTGATTGCTGTATATTGCAAACAGATTCTAGCAATTTTCATCTTTCAAAGACAGCTTTGTGTTCAGAATAGAGTGTCGCTGGAAAATCTTCTTCTACCCTCAACACAACTATCTGGCTGCTGTAAGGGTACCAATCCATAAATCCTATTCCTTTGACTCCATGACTCCAGATTCTTCAACATCACTGATTGTTTCCAAGTAATAAAGATAGAAGTACAATAAAATGTGGTAGCACACTTCTGAAGCATTAGGGTGGATTGCAATTTTAAATATTCCTTTGTAAGAAAAACTCTCATCAAGTACAAAACAATTATAGCATGCAACAATCTCTTCCAGCTGTTCGTTCCACAATTTTGGGGCAGCTGAAGAAAGTATTCTCTAACAATTGCCTCTAGTCCTGTCTGACTATAAAGTAAATGTCACCGGAAGACCTGAGAGTATGGGACAGAAATAGCAGAAATGGAACCTATAGGCAATTGAATCCAAAGCATGTAGGACTTTAAAACACTGCTTTGTAGCTGTCCCGGAAGCTAATTGGCAGCCAGTGGAATGCTTTTAATTTAGAGGTAATGTGATCACTCCTAGAATTGGAAAATGATTTTAGTAAAGAGACATTGAGCATTTATGTTTTATTGGTTTTGTATCGTTTTTATATTAATTGCTAAATATTTTTAAATTGTATTTTATGTTGTTGGGGGCATCGAATTGTGCCGACTGTAAGCTGCCTTGAGTCGCCTTCAGGCTGGGAAAGGCGGTATATAAATATGGTCAATAAATAAATAACAAATATTCACCGGTGACGAATCTGACTGCGGAGTTTTTTTTTGCTTGGACTGTAGTTTCCAAACTTTGTAAAGTGTACATAAAAATGCAGAAATCAAACGTTGATTGTACCAACACATTTTTGGGTCCTTACATTTACTGTCCATCTAGAACAGTGGTTCCCAACCTTTTTTTTTGACCAGGGACCACTTTGACCAGGGATCCCTCTCCACCATTAGTACCAAAAGGGTTATGAATCAGTTTTTGATCAACTTTAGAGTCAGTTTGGTTATTTTGAGGTGCTGATTCAGAAAATTGCAGGTGTCACATGGAATGGCTCCACTCATAGGGAGGGAAGAGGAGAAGTGGCAGTCAGGAGGCTTGTTGTGCCTTTTGTGGGTAGTCAGCCACTCCCCTCCCAACATCTCTGTTGCCTCAGTTTAAATAATGCCCAGTATAAGAGGAGTTTCGCGAGACCAGTAGCCTCCAGTAGCTCTCATCGCAATGGTGTAGTAATGGTGAGGCCACAGACCATATCTTAGTTCTTGGGAACAATTGGTGGTCTACAGGTTGGGAACCACTGGTCTAGGATCTCAAAATTAATATTCATATATATTTTCTTTTAAAAAGCACCACTGAACAAGGAATGATGAGTCATCCAAAAGAAAGTACACACCTTGCCATTATTTCTAAGACCTCGATGAAATCAAATTGCAATCTTCTTGGAATTTGCCAAAAGATGTAGCTGTAGGATTCTTGTATTGCTGCCAATATTTCTTAGCATTCACAACACATGAGAAAATTTAAAACCTTCGCAGAATAAGATTGTTGGCATCAGTCTTGGAGTAGATGTCTTGGCCTATAGTCTAAGAAATCCACTTTACTGGATTAATCAGACAAAAAGACTGCAAATACTCTCTCTTGTTAAATGCTTCCCTTATCATCTCAGAAATGTTAAATGAGATATGGTGGGCACTTGCATTGTTTTGGGTCACATTTATTTTACATGTCTTCTTTCTTCATGCAAAAAGCACTGTATTCAAATCAGCTTTTTATATAAATTCATAAATTTAGTCAACCAGTTAATGGTGTGCATAGGTAAGAATATCTGATGGTCTCTCAAACCTTTCCTTCCTTCTCTGTTTCTACCACCAATAACCTGCAAGGATCTTCTAAAGTAATTAATTAGCCAAGCAACCTTCTATATTAGGCTTCAGTCTCATTGTGAAGGGGATTTTCTTTTACCCATGAAATGCTCATGACTCAATTGTTTACCAATACAGCACCAGTTGATATATCTAGTAGCTCAGTATTCCACAACAAACAACAGTTCAAGCAACAAAAAATCAGTTCAACCAACAATGTATGTACCTGACTCCAAAAACCAGGGATAAACTGGGGATTGTGTTAGTGTACCATCCACCTTGCTGCCCAAGAGACTCCCTGTCTGAGGTCATGAACCTGGTTTCAAAGATGTTTTGCTTCTGGGTGACTTCATCATACCATTGGAGACCAGTTTGTCAGGTGCAACTTGGGAGTTCATGGTATCCATGACAAACATGGGTCTATCCCAATTGGTTTCTGGACCAACCCATCCAGCAGGTTATAACTTTGATGGAGTTTTCGGTTCAGAACATACGGATCTGTGGTTGGAGGGGATCAAGACTTCTTAGTTGTTATGGACAGATCACTTTCTGGTCAGAGTTGGTATCACAACTGCAAACTACCCCTGCAGAGGTGGAAAAACTATCAAAATGGTTTGTCCTCAAAGGATAATAACCACTAGTTCAGGGACTGGTGCACTTCGCTAATCTAAAGGTCAAACCAGAAAACTGGGGTTTAAGGGGGGAAACCAGAGGTTTATCCTTTTAGCCCTGAAAGGATGCCAGAATAGAGCCTGCATTCGCAAAGATCCAACATACTTACTGCAAAATAAGAAATATATTTATACACTTTTGACAGCTATTCAGAATACCTTTGCCAGCCTATGGTTGACTAAAAATTGGCCTGGCTATGATCCGGGCTATCATTGGCTGCTAGCTCAAAGAGGTGGTCTGGTGATTGGTCCTCTTAATATCAGACGGATGATGACTGACACCGTAAGTGTCACACCTCATGGGCCTCAGGCATCAGTTTTGCTTGAGCAAGACTTCAGCCATGATGGCCGCAAGGGACTTTCTAAGCCAGCTTGTTTCACTCCAGAGCTATCCCCTGGGCCCCTTTGCCTTTCCCGTGTGAATCAGGTACTGAATGCATAGCATGGATAGGCCAAGGTTATTCAAACGAGCCTCCCCTGATAAGCGGAGCGCCTCGGAGATGTTTCAAGTGCGGCTCCCTTCTGCCAGCTGCTAGTTGCTAACGAGCTATGCATTCCAGAGAGACTGAGGTAGCAAAACATATAGACAGTCATCAATCATGGAACTTTGACACTCGACGCACTTACATCAAAGCCAGTGAACACTATAACTGCCCAGAGATACCCAATGGGGGTATCTCGTACCAACTTCGCGTTTGGAGGATGCTTCTGTGAGAGAGGCCGCGTTCGGGCCTTCCTGAAGCCTTTGCCAGCAAGCCAACATCGGGCTGCCTTGATCCTGCTCACTGCCACGTTCCTGTGTTGTTCCTGCAAGGACTTAATGAGCTACTGAACATTATTGCTTTCAAGAGTACCTTCCCTGCCATCTTAAACCGGTTGGGAACGTTTAAGAGACTTTCCTTTGCATCCGGCTTGTTTCCTGATCCCATCCGCTTGGCTTCCTGTTGCTGCGGGACTATATGCTCACCGCTGACTCCTGTTAATTGCTGCTATTTGGAGGCTCTATAGAATCGCCTCCAAACACTTTCTTATACCTTTTTATTCTCAATAAAACCCGTTGTACCTCAGCTGCTGTGTGGTTTATCCAGGGAGGTCAAGTTCCAAGGGCCTAGAGGGCGACAGTAAGGCAACAATATCCTGTCTTTTAAAATGTATTTTATACTCATTTGTAATCTAATTTTAAATAACTGTTTACTGGGGAGTTGTCCTTCTCTTCTTAGGGCGCTTGTGCCCGCTTTGTGCTGGTCAGTGACTGTAATAAAGTTTTGTTGTTGTTGTTGATTGGTCCTCTTGGTAGCAGGAAACTTAAGGAGTTGTCATTTGTTGATTTGAAGTATGACTCCAATTAAGGGTCCACGCTGGACGGAGATGCAGACCTCTGAAAAAGAGACCAGCTGGGTTGTGAAATTTTGCTATTGCTTGAGGTCCATAATCCATCCGTTCCCTCCCCTCCTGCTGCGTTGAATAACCGTAAACTACTTTTGCACTTTGAGCTTAGTTTCCAACAATTGAAAGAAGCCAAAGAAAAAGGGAGAAAGTAGGAACAGAGAAACTTAAGTATTTTAAAAGCAGTTTAAAGTGAGATGACAGAGGATTAATTAGGATTTTCCCTGATAAATTGGGACAATTTACTGTATATACTTGAATATAAGCCTAGTTTTTCAGCCTTCCTTTTAGGCTGAAAAGGCTCCTTTCGGCGTAAACTCGTGTCAAGGTTATTTAGTATTTTACTTTGTTATTAGTATTATTTTATTACATTTATTATTTACCTTATTATTATTATTATATTTACAGTACTTTAGGTAAAGGTAAAGGTTTCCCCCCGACATTAAGTCTAGTTGTGTCCTACTCTGAGGGTTGGTGCTCATCTCCAATTCCAAGCTGAAGAGCCGGCGTTGTCCGTAGACACCTCCAAGGTCATGTGGCCGGCATGACTGCATGGAGCGCCTTTACCTTCCCACTGGAGTGGTACCTATAGATCTACTCACATTTGCATGTTTTCAAACTGCTATTATTATTATTGCATTTATTATTTTACTCTGTATTATTATTGGATGGATACATAAGCATATTTACATTGAAGAAGGTTAGAATAATGGTTTAATCAGAGTTGTGCAGTCTTATCTTAAATTACAGTTTTATGTAAATATTCAAAACCATTTAACCTGCTGATGCCTCAATTAATATAATTTTATTTATATGTATATTTAAATGTATCCGTGGCGGATGTATTTCCCACCCTTGGCTTATACTTGAGTCAATATGTTTTCCCAGTTAATTGTGGTAAAAGTAGGTGCCCCAGCTTATATTTGGGTCGGCTTATACTCGAGTATATATGGTAAGTGTTTGTTGTTCTTTTATTCTGTGACCCCCATTTTGAAGGTGTAACCTATTACAATTATGTGTTGTTCAGTCTACCACTCAGCCCCATTTGGAAATTACCGAGCTGCCTCATATTTCTCTGCAATACCTATTCATCATATCAAATATATTTTAAAAGCCGAATAAAAATAAGTTACACATCCAAAGGGCTAGTCTATTTTTACAGCCAGCATTTCAGCTATAGTGTTTACTTTTCCTCTCTTGATACTCAAAATGCAAAATAAATGTTATATATTTCTGTCTTCTCCCATTTAATTTTGCAAAAAGGACTGGTTTAAAATAAGAGGGCTGCTTGGAATGGCAATTCATCATTTTGCTGGAAACTATGAAGGGATTGTCTGGCTCCCTCATGGATAGTACAGAAAAATGGCTTTTTTACATAATTTTTTTATGCTGAAAAGTGTTGCATCAAGAGGGAATAAGTTAAATGCAGTTTCAAACTCGATGAAAAAAGCCAGTTCTTTTTATTCATGTGACTCAAGATAATTATTTTAAACATTTGGCTTACATCAAAGCAGAGGTTGGAAATTTTATTTTTCATGCTATTGCTCTCAAAATCTAGTCAGCCTGGCCATGGCCACAGTTTAAGAGCCCACCCACACCACCCAATTATAGCACTATATAACTGCCTTGATTCCATCCTATGGAATCTGTGATTTGTAGTTTGGGAGGATTTGCTATTATTCTCTAGCTGACTGTTCTAAATATCTCTCCCTGAACTGCCAATCCCAGGATTCAATAGGATGGAGCCATGGCAGTTAAAGTAAAATAATAGTTCTATAATTTTGTGGTGTGAGTAGACCCCAGGTAACCTGAGTTGGTAATGTTTAAGCAGCATTTGGGAAAGGCTTTGGTTGTCAAGGTCAGACACCACTTAAACAGCCAGTCACATGTAGGTGTGAAAAAGAGTTTATTGTCCACAAATCACCGTGCTTGACAAGCACTTAGAACTAACTGAGCTCAACTAAAGGTTGTCGACTTCGGCATAAAACAAAACAGTCTTTGCGCAACAATCAAAAGGGAAAACACAACAGAAGGAAGTTCAAATGCAGCGTCAGCATGCAGTCCTGAGTCGTCACGGAAAGGCAGTCCAGAGGATTGCGCTTCAAGCATCGTCACGGATACCTGATCAAAACAGAGGGAGGAGGCAAGCCAAAGGTCCAGAGCAGCAGCTAATGCATGGGAATAATTACACAACGTAACCCCTGCAAACCGCCCCCATTCCACCCTCCTCCATACCATACCCCATTCCTGCAGGCAGTCAGTATCTGGCACTTACAGTAGATCAAAGCAGTTTAAACCACGCCAAACATGGTATGGGCAGCAGCGAACTAAACACAAAAGTATAATGAAATTCCCACAACCCCAGCTGAAACAACAGCATGCCACCCCCCCAAAAAACAAAGCAGCTTCCCCAACTCACATTACTCCGTACAGGATTCAGAATTCAAGATACAAGGCAGAAGTCCCAAACACGACACCTTGCCTGCTGCAAAGTGAAGCATCCCAAAGCCCACAATTTATTAGTCTTCCACCTCGGACCCACCCGAGCTTGACAACGCCTCTTCATTAACAGGCTCAGCTGCTGTTCTCTCACCAGCTGCAGACCCTCTCCAAGCGTACCATCTTCTGTCAAGACTTAGGTCTCCCCAGCAGTCATCAGGATAGCCTGAGGGCCATTCAGTATCATCAGAGAATTTTTAAAAGGTGTCACTGCTTGTGGGTTCCTCACAAACAGCCTGAACCTCCCGCACCCTTGCCCAGTCCATTTCTGGCTCTTCATCCGAAGTACTCCCTTCACTCTGACTCCCACTCTCCCCAGGGAAGCCCTCAAAAGACTCCTCATCAGTAGACTCTGTAAGTATTTGTCTTATTCTCTTGCATTGAGAGATCTCCTCTGCACTTGTTCTCGAGTAAGCCTTTTGCTTCCCCTTTGAGGCATAGAATAGCTATCATCAGCCCCACTGTCACAATGCAGGGACTCGGCCCAGCCCCTTAAACACACACAGAGAGACGGTAATCAGCTAACTATTTATTGAATAATAAAAGACAGGTGAAAAGGGTAATTGTCCATAAAAGTATCAAAGATGCAATCAAAAATGGTAAAGAGTTCTTAGGTAAATCCAAAGGCAAAAGCTTGACAAACGTTCCGCATAGGCAATGCGGATCAAAACAGACTTGGTCCGTGGCAATTCAAACAAGGCAAAGTTCAAGGAATCAAGGCCCAAGAAACTTCTTGGAACACATGAGCCCCAGTCCTGGCTCTGTGGATCTTCACTCGCTTCACTCCCTTCAAATCAGAAGTGGCCGAGCAACTGAGGATCCGTTCCCACGGATCCTATACTTAATTCCCTTGGTGAGACCTACGGCGCTCTAGGCTTCTGCGCCAATCTGTGCTACGGGGCTCACTGCTCCTGTGGTGCTCTAGGCTTTGATGCCATTCCCTTCTGCTAGACTCAATGCTCCGACGCCTATCAAAGCTCCGTCCTTGCCTCCCAGCACCTGGGTCGTTATCTTCGTGAGAGCCTGACTCCCTTCCAACTTCCATGGGCTCATCCCTCGCTAGCTCCCGGACTTTCTCTTGTGATCCGAAACCACCTGGTTTCTCATACTGATTATCTGAGTCAGTCTCCTCAGTGTCAGACTGACCTTCCCAGCCCTCATAACCATCAGGCCAGCCATGATCCCATTCTAAGCTCTCTGTGGGAGATGAAGGCCCAGCTACCTCATCATCCCCTTCTTCTGCATCTACATTGTCCGCAATTGGCCCTAATGCAAGCGGGACTCCCGGGGCCCCCTTGCGGCCCCCTGCCCCCCCAGCACGAATGAGAACTGGGTTGCTACACCCACCCAGTTCCATACTACTGCTAGATGCTGAAGAATCAGCCCCACCCAACTCTCTACTACCAGGAGCAACAAGAGCCTCAGGCTCTACTACAACACTGGTCACTGCAATATTGTATTTGTAGTGTTAAAAAGTAACTTTTCCAAATTATGCTTAAAAGACAAATGTGCAACAGTCTTTCTTCATGTGTCACAGTGTTATTGAGAAATTAAACACACACCCCAACAATATGAATTACATAAAATATATGAATTACGAGAGACAGTTCCAATGGAAAATATAGCCAGATACATATTCATTTCTATTTGCCCTGAAAAGTAACATTTCTATTAAATTCCCTAGTATGTGAACTCACATTGTGTTCACTTTCCAGACAGGTGTTAAAGAGGAGGAACATCTCAGAAAAAAGTGGCAACTTTAATTCAGCATTAATTAGAATGCTTTAATATGGTTCAAGCCCAAACTGTTTAAAAGTTAAGCAATCAAAGCTCTATCTCAGTGTTTCTCAACCTTCCTAATGCCCCAACCCCTTAATACAACCATAAAATTATTTTCGTTGCTACTCCATAACTGTTGTTATGAATTGTAATGTAAATATCTGATATGCAGGATGAATTCACTGGACCAAATTTGGCACAAATACCTGATACGCCCAAAATTGAATACTGGTGAGGTTGGAGGGGGGGGGGGTGATTTTGTCATTTGGGAGTTCTAGCTGCTGGGATTTATAGTTCCCCTACAATCAAATAGCATTCTGAACTCTACCAATGATGGAATTGAACCTATCTTGGCACACAGAACTGCCATAACCATCAGAATGGTGGTTCGAATTTGGGGAGTGGGGTGAGCTCCCACTGTTAACCCCAGCCTCTGCCAATTTCGCAGTTTGAAAACATGCAAATGTGAGTAGATCAATAGGTACCATTTTGACGGGAAGGTAAGGGTGCTCCATGCAGTCATGCTGGCCACATGACCTTGGAGGCATCTATGGACAACGCTGGCTCTTCGGCTTAGAAATGGAGATGAGCACTACCCCTCAGAGTTGGACATGACTAGACTTAATGTAAGGGGAAACCTTTTACCTTTAAGGACTGTGAAAGTCCCCCAGTTCCCACTTACAGTGCAGCAATCACTGTGATTCATGTGAGTTGTTCCCCTGTTGATCAGAAAGGTGCCCTGAGTCATCTGAGGACTGAGAAGGGCGGTATACAAATACAGTAAATAAATAAATAATAATAATCATCTCCACCTCACCCCTTTGTGTGAGCGATATTCAGCATGAGGCTAAATTGTGACAGGCAGGCATGTAGCCTGGGGGGGGGGGCTTGAGGGGCTTCAGCCCCCCCCCCCGAAATTCTCAGGGTGGTCCGCAAGAAGGCCTTACTGATACATTATTTAAACTGTTATGTTCATTCATATCATGATCTGATCACTATGCTCAATATGTTCCATATGCATGGGAGTATTGGGATAATGATACAAAAGGTTTGCTAGGGTAGACCCTCTCTCACTCACACTCAGCCCCCCCGTTTTTGGAATTATCAAAAAACCTGGCTATAGTACTGGCAATAGGAGTTGTGTTTCTGTGTGTTGCACTAGATATCATTCATGGAAATAGGTGGGAACATTGTTAAGATACTTCCTGATTGAAAAGATCTATCACTCGCAGTGACAGAAGTCTGTCTGGTAAGTAGGAGTTAGGAGGGAACCAGTTTAGGAGACAATAGCTAGGGAACCACAACACATATACAGTATTTGTTACTACTAGGACTGTTTCCGATAATCGGATACTTCCGATTTTTGGATGTTTTTTTCAGACTTCCGATAATTGAAATGATATCAAGGACAGCGCCCCAAATAGGAAGTGGATTCACCATTCCAAGAGCTCCATCACCATTCTTAGAAAGGGCTCGGATGTCATTTTAATTGTATGTCCCATTTTTAAATTGTTTCTTAATGTGTTAACAGTGATTAATATTTTGTACCAGTGGCTAGTGTTGTCAATACTAGCGGTCAAAAACGGATGGAAACGGGATTCCCCATAGTTTTGACTCTTCTTTCTGCTGATTTTGACTTTCCCTTCTGCTGATTTTCCCACATTGCGCAATCGCGGACGCTATTTCCGAATACGTCCGATTATCGGAATACATCCGAATCCATTTCGATAAAATCATTTAAAAAATCGGAAGTGATTCACATTCGAAACCAGAGCAAAACCAATATCCGATTAGACTTCCGAAACACATTTTTCCGTTCAATAACAGGCCTAGTAACTACCTTAGTAAATTCCATCCAAAATTTTAATTAATTGCATGGGAATGAGATGAATTACAAAAATGTCTTGCTTTGAAACATCGATTGACTGAAAGGATAAGCTTATGATGCAGCAACTCTTCTGAATGTAAAGATATCAGGACTTAGACAGTCTCTGGATAATATAAAACCGACATATCTTCCTGAAGTCATGATATAAGAAAAGCAGAATACAAACAACTATGCTGTCTTTATTTTTACACACCATCTTTATTATGATCCATATAATAAGAGTCTGCCCTTGGTTAAAGCAGAATTAAAACAGGAGACAGTTGCAGTGAAAACGTGGAGGATGAAAGCAGTGTTTCGGAGTAAAAAGCCAGCAGATGTGTGTGAAAGAAGGCCACAAAAGTAGAAAGCATCCCTGAAATGTTGTATCATGTAGGATTCTCGCTGTTTTCCTGACAGAGACTCTGAACCGTCAACCGCTATATGACAGGCATTTAAAAGACAAACGAACAGAGGCAACTGTGGTGTCATAGGGATGGATGTCCGACTGAGGCTGCAGGCTGTGTGGAAGGTAAAGTGGACTAGGAAGCTCAGTGTAGAAAAAAATTACAGAAAATACCTTTAAAAGCAAAAGCAAGCGCCATTTTAAAAAGAGGTGCAAATGCATGAATGGTATGAAAAGATTTCTGGCATTTCACACTCAGCAGTTCTTCTCTTCAGAATACCGTAGCTGTTATTTGGTTAGATTGCTCTGGCTCCCTGCTGCTTATTAAGCACAGAGTATCCCCCCCCCTGCTCCATCTACTGCATGGATTGGACATCTTTGAGAAATTAAAGTGGAGCGGATTGCTGAGAACGACAGCAGCTGATGCTGAAGTTTCAAAATCAATCCATCTATCTTGATTTCTAAGGAAGAGAGAACAGGACTTCAAAAACATGAGACAAAAGACAAATGGCTTCCTTAGTTGATCATAGCTGCACAAACTTCTTTTAGACATATATTTAGACAGATCTGTTCCAGTAAAAGAAAGAGCAGGTGATGGGAGAGAGGAAAGCAGAAGAAAAGGAATGGCATTATAAAGTATAGCACATTCATAAAGGACAGTATGATCTTCCCCCCTCTTTCCCTATATATTGTGTTAGGCACTGAATGTGTTTGCATTCATTCTCTTCTAGGAATGTTTGCTGCTTAATAGAGCACCAAAAACCAGAAGGGGGGTATAGGCTAAACTAGCACACAAGAAAAAAGGACTGAACACTAAGAACAGGAGATGCAACCATTAAATGTTATACACAATCATATTTAGGGTCATCAAGATCAACACAATTATATCAAAGTCAACACAATCACACACTCACTGCGTGCCAGGATACAGAAAGTGACGGTTCCGCATGCAAAATACAGAAAGTCCTACAAGGTAGCCAAGGCCCAACTAATAACTCAGGGCTTCCCCAAGTCCCGTTTCCATTCGTGGGAGAAGCCCGAAAATCAATGGCTGAGGTGAAAAGAGTTTCAAACGTTGAAAATATGAAGAAGCGCTCCTTCCAAGTGGTTTCCTCCATGTTGTATCACTCGAGGTGTCCCAGGCCTACTGTAGAAGAGCCCATTGGGTGGGGTTCCACTGCGGTTTTCGCCGAAGCAAAGAAAATAAGTGGAACGGAAGTGTGCGGCAAGTCAATAATCCGTGCGGAAACACAAAGAAAATTTCATCAATTGTACTCCAATCACATCCCAGGTGACACAGGAGACACAGGTCTGACCTCAGTGAAAACTGCACAATAAACTGCAGATAATGGCCTAGCTGCAGAGAGGAGACTGGCTGGGTGAAAGCCAGTGTCGTGCCGACAGCTTGGACAAGGATTCCAGGCGCCCTGTTTTCGTTCCACCCAGGCACTTCTTCAGGGCACATTGCAGCTAGGAATGTACATAAACATCATAATGAAAAAACTTATTGTACAGGTCCACAGATAAAGCCCATACAACAAGAACCATAGGCAGAATACATACTAATTCATCAATAACAATAGCATCACAGAGATTGAATCCATCGGCTGGCTTCAGCAAGAGGTCCCAGTGTAAGTATTCATAATATATAGGGGTTAGAACAGATGCATGAGATTACAACAGAAGCTGTTGCAAGGAGAGGCCCTCATTGAGGCCATATGGAGTTTCTGAATTTAAAATCAAAGTTTTAAAGTTTTTTATTATGATGTTTATGTATATTCCTAGCTGCAACGTGCCCTGGAGAAGTGCTTGCGTGGCGCGAAAACGGCTGCATTTTGCGCCTGGAATCCTTGTCCAAGCCGTCGGCACGACACTGGCTTTCACCCAGCCAGTCTCCTCTCCGCAGCTAGGGCATTATCTGCGGTTTATTGTGCAGTTTTCACTGAGATCGGACCTGTGTCTCCTGTGGCACCTGGGATGTGATTGGAGTACAATTGATGGAATTTTATTTGTGTTTCCGCACAGATTATTGACTTGCCGCACACTTCAGTTCCGCTTATATCCTTTGCTTCGGCGAAAACCACGGCGGAACCCCGCCCACTGGGCTCTTTCACAGTAGGTCTGGGACACCTTGAATGATACAACATCGAGGAAACCACGTGGAAGGAGCACTTCTTCATATTTTCAATGTTTGAAACTCTTTTCACCTCAGCCATTGATTTTCAGGCTTCTCCCACGAACGGAAACGGGACTTGCGGAGGCCCTAAATTATTAGTTGGGCCTTGGCTACCTTGTAGGACGTCCTGTATTTTGCATGCGGAACCATCACTTTCTGTATTCTGGCATGCAGTGAGTGTGTGATTGTGTTGACTTTGATATAATTGTGTTGATCTTGATGACCCTAAATATGGTTGTGTATAACATTTTATGGTTACATCTCCTGTTCTTAGTGTTCAGTCCTTTTTTCTTGTGTAATAGAGCACCAAGACAAGATGGTGACAGAGGGGAAAGCAGAATTGCCAGCATCAACAGTTCCATTTTATAAGAACTTACCATATATTCCGGTGTATAAGATGACTGGGCATATAAGACAACCCCCAACTTTTTCAGTTAAAATACAGGTTTTGGGATATACTCTCCGTATAAGACCACCCCTCTTCCAATGCACACTAAATAATTTTTTTTAAATGTCAGATTTGATTTTAAATCCAAGACTCTCAGAGTGGCATCCAGCTCTTTGGCTTAGAAATGGAGATGAGCACCAACCCCCAGAGTTGGACACAACTGGACTTAATGCCAGGGGGAAACCTTTACCTTACCTAGAGTGAGCCCAGGTCCAACAACAACAATAATAGAACCCTAGAGTTGGAAGGGACTCCAATAGCCATCCAGACTAACCCTATTTCTGCCAGGCAGCCAAACACATCCAAGCCCTCTTGACAGGTGGCCATCCAGCTCTGCTTAATAAGAACAATAACAGCAACAGGACCCTAGAGTTAGAAGGGACCCCAATGGCCATCCAGTCCAACCCCACTCTTGCCAGACAGGAAGATACCATCCAAGCCCTCCCAACAGCTGTCCATCCAGCTCAGGTCCTTCAGGCTCCTGTACCCCCCCCCCAGACGTGTGTCCTGAACCATGTAGGTGGCAGTGGGGGTGGCAGAGGAGGGCAGGAGGCAGCCAGGAGAAGGGAGAGGGGCAGCAAGCAAGCCTGAGGAGGAGGAGCGAGGGAGGAGGAGGAGGAAGAAGGGAGGGAGGGGGCGAGGAGGAGTGTGAGACTGTGTTACCTTAAAGAACGGCTGGGAGATGGTGGCCTGCTGGGAGCAGCTGCTGGGAGCGCCGAAGCTGAGGGGAGGGGGAGGGGTGCGGCGCGGCCTGGCTCCACCCCCTCCCTCTGACTTCAGCTCTCCCAGCAGCTTCTCCAGGCTTGAGGTGGAGGCAGCGCCAAGCTGGTCTCCACTGTGGCCAGCCTTGGGCTGGCTCTGCCACCGCTGGCTTGACACTGCCCTCCTCAAGCCTGGAGAAGCTGTTGGGAGAGCTGAAGCCAGGGGGGGCAGAGCCAGCCATTCTTTAAGGTAACGCAGCCTCACACTCCTCCTCCTCGCGCCCTCCTTGCTCCTCCTCCCTCGCTCCTCCTCCTCAGGCTGCGCCACTCGGGATGGCGAGGGAGGCAGCCAGCTGCCCACCTGCTGGAGCAGGTTTCGGCTTCCACAGCAACCGAAGCAGATACCAAAGGGACCCTGCGATATCCGGCATATAAGACGACTCCCCATTTTGGAGAATTTTTTGTGGGTTCAAAAGTCATCTTGTACCCCAGAATATATGGTATGTTATTTTTTCCATAGTGGTTTTGAGTGGGCAAACAGAAATAAAAGAAAAGGAAATGACTGGCCACTCAGGAAGCGATTTCCTAAATAAAGCTTGCCACCAGGATGGTAGTTTTCACCATCAGCCATATACAATAGAGTCTCGCTTATCCAACCTTCGCTCATCCAACATTCTGTATTATCCAACACAGTCTGCCTCCCGCCCGGATCCACAGCTTTTTCAATTCATTGTGATGTTTTGGTGCTAAATTCGTAAATAGAGTAATTACTACATAACATTGCCATGTGTTGAACTGCTTTTTCTGATGATTTGTTGTAAAACATGATGTTTTGATGCTTAATTTGTAAAATCATGATGTAATTTGACGTTTAATAGGCTTTTCCTTATCTAACGTTCTGCCGACCCGTATATGTTGGATAAGCAAGACTCTACTGTGTAAGGGATTGCTTGTGTTTCTTGGTTTTACAATATAGTTCCCTGTCTTGAACCCTCAGACTGGAACTTGAAGAAATACTTTAAAAAATACATTAATTAGAGAAGCCAGTGTTGTGTAGTGATTTAAATCTTAGACCAGACATGGGCAAACTAAGGCCCGAGAGCTGGATGCAACTCCCTGGGTGCTTACCTCAGGCCCTCTTCATTTTTCCTGTCGTCTTGGGCCACTATGTCCTATGCAAAAAAAAAAAGATGGGGGAGGAATGCACACAGCAGCTGAGAACCCCCTGGAGCATTCTCAGCCACTGCATGTCTCATCCTCCTCCCAGAATAAGGATGGTGTGAGCAACCCCATCCTTGTGCTGGGAGGACTGCTCAAGGAAGGCACACTGTGACTGGGAGCCCTCTGAAGCAATCTCAGTTGCTGCCTGTCATGCCCTCCACTTGGCATGATAACAAGAGGACAGCCTGAGGATCAGGGGAAGAGGATCAGGAGGAAGATCAGGGCAGTTGCCGCGTGTCTCACCTTCCTCCCAGCATAAGGATAGGCTGAACAGTATGTGTTTGGCTGTCCTCTTTCCTGGAGAGCCTGGCCTGGCTCAGCCGTTCTGGCTGGGTTTGCAACGCAGCCCCAAAGCAAAGAGGTTTGCCCATGCCTGTGTTAGACTATCACTTACGAGACTCAGCCATGAAGCCCACTGCGTGACCTCAGGCAAGTTACACTCCCTTAATCTCAGAAGACGGTATATCTCCTTTGAGCAAATCTTGCAACAACCAAAAAACTGTGAAAGCTTCGCCTTAGGGTTGTCAAATGACTTGAAGCCAAACAACAAGTGCAAACAACAAGTCAAAAACTGAAAATAAAGATATAGCTTTTTATCAGAGAGAATATTTATCTAGGAATTTCTAGGTTTTCTAGTATGACTCAAATATGTTGGAGGACCAAGAAATTCCTAGAAAGGTGTTCCCTGTAGAAATTTCTAGGTCCTCCAGCATGGTTGGAGAAAGCTGACCATAGAGATTCCTAGTGAGAACATTTTAATTCAAATCCATAAGTAATTGAATCCATTAAAATGTCAAAACCACAAATGTGGATGGAAAACTGTACTTTATTTTATATCAATATTCAGATACATTTGTAAGTTTAACACACACACACACGTGTGTGTGTGTGTGTGTGTGTGTGTGTGTGTGTAGCACTTACCTGATCAGCAGTTTCTCAGCCCACAGTGCCAGGGACTGTTACTCTATTTCTGCCCATTGGTAATCTTTGTTAATTTCATGGAAACTTGCCAGGAACTGGCAGCTTATCACTCAAAGGACTGTCACCTGTTCATTGACCACAACTTTGAGTAGCACTAATGTATACAATGTGCCTTATGTAAGTCCTCACAAGGACTTACACCTTAGTAGACACATGCATAGGTTTGTGCTATAAAGCTCCAAGAAATAACCTGTATCATTTAATGCTCAGATGAGATATTATTTTGTCATTCGCTGGATTTCAAAAAATCTAAATCAAGTTTTCCTTCTATTTACGTCATAAAAAGAATATTCAATATATTCTTTCTTGTCTTCCTGGATTTTGGAACCAGCCATCATGATTTGTCATACATGATAAGTTCACATATTTGCAACCCACAAGTTTGATTATTTCAATTATCTAGAGTGAAATTGCTGACATGTGCAATGCTACAATTGTTTCAGAACTGGAGCGTATATCACGGCAACACTCGCTCCGCTGACTCTCTGTGGAATATCACATCAAATTCAAATCCTCATTCCTCATTCTTAAGCTGCTTCATCAGATCGGCCCATATTATCTGAGGGATCGGCTCACCTGTACCATGACAATATCTCGTGACAGCTCCAATCCACTGCCAGACTCCAATATGAATTCTGTGCTTGTGTAGATGTCAGGCTTCTGGCTTGCTGTCCAGCCTGCAAATCTAAAGCTCAGTCTCTGAGGAGGCAAATGTGGACAAAATTTTAGCTCTGTTTTTATTATAAACCATTTTAGACCTTTTCAGTTCGTGTAGTTTTAATGCATTGCACTCCGTCCAAACAAGCTTGCTTGAAAGTCCAGTAATAAATAAATGCTTTATATGGAGCAGACTATAATCATCTATCTTACAAATATTTCAACAATTGTTGTTCTATTACTATAAAGGAGCATGGCTTTTCAGACTCCAGAGGATGCTTTGGGTGAAGGAGTGCATGCATACATACAAATAATTTTTTCCAGTTGAACATTTTCTCACCCAACCTAAAAAGTACAGCTAGTTCCCTGCATGTCTTCTGAGGACTAAGTCCTGGGTACAATATGTTCCAGGCAGGTAAAGCATGGCTGAATTATATGTATGTGTCTTCAGAGATACATCCCAGCACAACATCCTTCATGGATATAAAGCACTGCTCAATAACAGGGTATGTAGTTCTCTAGAGCAGTGTTTCCCAACCTTTTTTGAGCCGCGGCACACTTTTAACATTTAAAAAATCTGGGGGCACACCACCAACCAAAATGACACAAAATGACACTCTAACACAGTAAAGAATGGCTGGGGGATGGTGGCCTGCTGGGAGTGCCGAAGCCAGGGGAGGGGGAGGAGCCAGGCTGTGCCATGCCCCACCCCCTCCCCCGGCTTCAGCTAGCCCACAGCTTCTCCAGCTTTGAGGGGGCAGTGCGACCGAGGGGCGGGAGTCATGGCCCCTGTCCACAGCACCGCTCTCTGCCATAACTCCCACCCCTCGCTTGCTAAAGACACGCGGAGAAGGAGGAGCATGAGCAGTGGGCGGGGCTCCTCCTCCACGCGGCTTCAGCGAGCGAGGGGCGGGAGTCATGGCGGATTGGAGGCTGGCTGGGGAAACGGCCGAAGGAGGTGGCGCCCCGGCTTCTTCTTCTTTTTCTTCGCCGCCGCCCAGCCCTTCCTTCTCCCCCCCAAGCAGCAGGAGTTCGGCAGGAGGAGGGGGGAAGGAAGGGGGGCAGAGAGCTTTTCTCACAGCACAGCAGGAGGTCCGTCACGGCACACTACTGTGCCACGTCACAGCGGTTGGGAAACACTGCTCTAGAGGTCCCAGAATCCCAGATCATTGACTAAGCTGGTTGATGCTTCTGCAGCACCTCCATTGGAAATTCTCTGACTTAAAGGTTCAGGGTAAAATTTAAACTAATTTGGGGAAAGGGGGATCTGGATCCATGTGTAAATTGGGGAGTGGGTTTGCAGTAGATGAGAAAGGATTTCTGACTCCTGTTGGTTTCACTACCAAACTGATAAAATAACCTGCGTTCCATACTAAATTATGTTGCTGAAATGAAAGTTTGGAGAAACCAAGGACAGTTTTTTGTGTGAGAGGACATTGGGTTCAACATTGTTCTGATACTCAGAACAGATTCCTGACCGCAAATGATTTTGACCTAAATCCAACTGCTCATGCCAACCAAGCAAGAGCCATGTAATCAATGGAAACTTGATAAATCAACACTGAGTGTAGCTCTGTTTATTTAAATAATATACTCTATTAGTATTGGCAAACTGATTTCAGTTTTTGCCCAATGGTAGAGATGATTTCGGACTAGATTTTGGATGGCAGGATTTTAATAACTGTTTTTAAATCATGTTGTTTATTGTTGGGTTTTATTATAAATGTTATTATATTGTCTGTTTTTAATTTTTTATGCTTTATGTCTAAATGCAATTTTATGTTTATGTTTTAATTTGGTTAGGTTAATTTATAGTTATATGTTATTGACTTGCTATTATGTTTTGGTTTTCACATGTATGTATGGCATTGAATTTTGCCTTTATAATGTTGGATACCACTTTGAGTTCCCTTAGGGGAGAAAAGCTGTATATAAATGTAGTAAATAAATAATAAATAAAATGATGCTTGAGAACTCAGAATCCCTTATGTTGTATCCAATCAAATCACTAGTCCATCTAGTTCTCAATCTTCCTAATGCTGCATATTGACCCCCAACCATACAATTATTTTTGTTGCTACTTCAGAACTGTAATTTTGCTACTGTTATGAATCATAATGTAGATATCTGATATGTAGGATATATTTTCGTTCACTGGACCAAATTTGGCACAAATACCTGATACACCCAAATTTGAATACTGGTGGGGTTAGGGGAGGATTGATATTGTAAGAGGGAGGAGTATAGATGGAGATTTAAGCCATTAGTAACATTTAAGGAACAAGACAAACAAGAATTAAAAGAGGAAATTAAGCAATACTTTAGAATTAATAGAACTCCTGATTTAAAGGAGAATACAATCTGAGATGCTTTCAAAGCTGTAATTAGAGGAAAATGTATTACAATGGAAAAGGGATTTAAAAAATCAAAACAAAAAAGAAGAGGTAAAACAAAAAGGAGATAAAGTATTTCAAAATAACCCAACAAATCAAAATAAAGAAAAATGGAAAGAACATAAGAAGTTATTAGAAGAGATGGAAAAAATTGAATTAACAAAAAAAAGTTTTTCAAAAATGATTTCCAAATTAACTCCATAAATAATACTAGGAGATTAGCTGGCTACCTTAAATCAAGGAAAGGAAGAAATAGGATATTAAAATTAAACGATGTGAAGGGACAAATGAAAACTAAAGAAGAGGACTTGAGAGAAATAATGGCTAGTTATTATGAAAATTTGTATACAGACAAAGAAATTGGAAAATCTGAGGGAATTGTCATGAGTAAATTAGATCTTCAGTCACTCATAAAATTAAATAGCCCTATTACTAGTAAGGAAATTGAAGGAGTTATTATAAATCTTAAACCAAATTCTTCCCCAGAACCTGATGGTTTTACATCAATTTTTAATAAGATATTTCAATCAGAAATTACTCCTCATTTGGAAATTTTATTTAACGAGATACTAAAAAATAAAAGTATCCCTGCAACATGGAAGAAATCGGAAATAATTACAATTTTAAAACTTAACAAGGATGAAACCGACCCAAAATCATATAGGCCAATCACTCTGTGTAATGTGGATTATAAAATTTTCACAAAACTTTTTGCAAATAGATTGATGGATATTATTCCAAGTTTAATAGGGGAAGATCAATATGGTTTTATTAAGAATAGAAGATTGGCGGATCCTGTAAGTAACGTAATAAATGTAATTAGTCAAGCCACTGAGGAAAAGGAGAAACTTTTGTTGTTAAAATTGGATGTGTATAAGCATTCGACACGGTTAATCATAAATATTTGCATAAATTCTGTGAAGACTTCAATTTGGGAAGACAATTTTGTGAAGTGATTAAAGAGCTTTATAATGATAACCAGATTAGACAGATTCATGGATACCAAGGGAATCAGTAGTTACTGAAATGGACATCCAAGTGTTGACATCTGTGTTGATGGAGGCAGGCAGGATTTTCCCCGGGTACTGGTTGTGGGGGGTCAGGAGCAGGTGAGGGCTTTGCCCTCCTTTCTGCTAGAGATCCCTGTGTACAACTAGTGGGCCACTGTGTGACACAGAATGCTGGACTAGATGGGCTGAGGCCCGATTCAGCATGGCTCTTCTTATGTTCTTATGTTCTAACCAGACACAGGTGTGGATCAATGGAATTAAAACAAGATCTATTAAGATTAAAAGTGGGATGAAGCAGGGGTGCCTCCTCTCTCCCATTCTTTTTGCCCTGGCAATAGAACCTTTAGCAAACTTAATTAGAAAGAATGTAAAAATTGAAGGTAAGAAAATTGGGTCAGAGGTTATGAAAATAAATCTATTTGCGGATGATGCCATGGTGTTGTTGGGGTCACCAGAGGAATCTATAAAAGAAGTTATCAATACTATAATGAAATTTGAAAACCTTTCAGGGTTGGCAATTAATATACAATAATCATAAATACTAAGTAAAAATTTGACCCCTATAGAGTTAAAAGAAATTCAAGCCGTTCCGGAGATAAAATTAGGAGAGAAGTTAAAATATTTGGGGGTTTACATCCCCCAAAATTTGAATAATATAACTCAATCTAATTATAATAATTTACGGAAAAAAGTAAACAATCAGATACATAATTGGAAAAAACAAAATTGGGATATGTCAAGTAAAATCAAAATGGTTGAAATGATGATTCTTCCAAAATTCCTATTTTTGTTTCAAACACTCCCATATAGTATTCCCACTAAAGTTATTAAAAATGGGATACTTCAATAAAAATGTGGATAGAAGGAACAAATAGAAATCAAATCCCTAAATCAGCATTCTATTCCCCAGAGGAGAATGGAGGATGCGGGGCCCCTAATTTACAACATTATTAGGATACACCCAAATTTGAATACTGGTGGGGTTAGAGGAAGATTGATATTGTAATTTGGAGGTTGCAGTTGCTGGGATTTATAGTTAACCTACAATTAAAGAACATTCTGAACTCCACCAATGATCGAATTGAACCAAACTTGGCACACAGAACTCCCATGACCAATAGAAAATAATGGAAGTGTTTGGTGGGCATTGACCTTGAGATTTGGAGTTGTAGTTCACCTACATCCAGAGAGCAATGCAGACTCAAATAATGATGGATCTGGACCAAACTTGGCACAAATACTCAATAAGTCCAAATGGGAAGACTGGTGGAGTTTGGGGAAAATAGACCTTGACATTTGGGAGTTGTAGTTGCTTGGATTTCTAGTTCACCTACAATCAAAGAGCACTCCAAACCCCACCGATGTTATAATTGGACCAAACTTCCCACACAGAACCCTCATGACCAATGTAATAAATAAAAATATTATGTTTTGGTGGTCTTTGGTGACCCCTCTAACACCCCTCCTCACAACCCACCCAGGGGTCCTGACCCCTACTATCCAAAAACTAAGCTTTTGTGAATCTTAGTATTTTACTAAAAAGCTCAAGTATAACTTGCAAATCTGAGGTGACTATTTGGAAAGACCTTGCAAACTGCGATGTTATAGATTTAAACTAGTCCTCAGTGGAACATCTTTATCCCTTTGCTTCCGTCATTTTCTCTCTTAAAAATATGATATACTACCAGTATTATAACTTCAACCTTAGCCAACCTGGCATCCTCCATAGCTAACTGCAACTCCTATAATTTTCAGAAAACAAGGTTATTGTTGTGACTTGTACACTAGTGAAGGCTTATAAGAGTTAGTGAAATGTCCAGAGGTCTGGGGCAAACCTCCCATAATTCTTCACCATCAAGGATATTGGCATATCATAATAGAACTTGTAGTCCAAAATATCTGGAGTTTTTCGGTTGAGACAGGCAGTCCTATACATTAATTACCTTTTTCCTAGCTCTGCTAATGTAATGAGAACTTTCTCTGATTATGCCACTTTTCCACACTCTGCATATTAAATATGCTTGCTACTCAAGGATTTGCAACAACTTTAAAGAAAAAAAATAGAAAAATAAGGGAAACAGAACAGGCAAATCTCAGTAGACTCACCAAAATCAATGTGTCTAAACAAAACTAATGCAGTGATAGATTGTAACCGCACAGCTTATATGCTTATTGGAAACATACATCCAGTTTTTCAAGTTAAAAACTGCTTGCTAAACATATTAGTTAAGGCTTAGTTGAAAACATATTGTCCCCAGCTGCTTTAAAATCCACCTTCTGTATAAAGCATCCAGTCACCTTGTTTACTTAGGCAGAGATGCAAATACGCACATAACTTGAATAGCAGAATGAATGTGGTCATGTCCTCTGAGATCTCTGAGCTGTATTTATCCCTGGCCAACAATTACATTTTTGGCCTGACAGGCTCTACACCTGTTGTAGTTCCGCCACATAGCAACCAATAGAACTGTCAGAGATTGATGAGCTCAGTCCCAGAAAAATCTCCCCTTTTCAGGGACCAACCCATTTTACTCAATTTGCAATTAAAGTATGTCTGTACATGAAGAGTACAGTAAGTAAGGCTACATTTGCATAGATGTGAGACTGCGATCCCCATCAGACCAGTGGCCTTAGAGCAGGGGTGCTCACACTTTTTCAGCATGGGAGCTACCATATGAAGAACCAAGTTTAAAAGATCACCTGGTGCACCCACTCCTGCTGCCACCTTCCGTCCGCACGGGGCTTCTTTCTTTCTCAGAAATGTAAACAATGGGACATGCAAAAATACATCCAAAGCACCCATTTCTCCCTCCCTGCCATATTTCCACAGATATCATCAGGCAGAAAACAAAACACAGAGACCTTTGAGCGGCAGGGCTATTTGTTTCTCAGATGGGACATGCAAAAATACATCCAACCTCCCCATTTCTCCCACACTGCCATATTGCCACACATATTATCACCCAGAAAGTAAGAAGAGAGGCTTTTGAACTGCAAGGCCATTGAATACTCAGCAAGATAAACAAAGGGGCATGCAAAAATACATCCAACCTCCCCATTCCTCCCACCCTGCCATATTGCCACACCCAGAAAGTAAACAGACCGACCTTTGAGCTGCAGTTTGGTTAGTAAATGGCTTCAAAAGCGTCCTTCTGCTTCTCCTCCGTCGTTGCTCCTTCCTCGCCGCTGGTTCTCTTCACGTGCCGCCTGCACCCTCAAAGTCCTTCTATTTCTTCTCCATCGTTGCTCCTCCATGCCGCCTGCACGTGTACTGCCTCCAAGAGCTCATGAGTCCAACTGGGAGAATGGCCGCTTCTGCGCATGCGTGCCGGCGAGCCGTGCATCGCATCATTCAGGCCACCCCCTCCTTTGGTCTGCGACCACTCTGAGTGGCCGGAGAGGGGAGGAGGAAGGCAGAAGGGCAAAAGAAGGGGCGGCCTGAATGACATGATGTGTGGCTCGCCAGCGCGCAGGCGCAGAAGCGGCCATTCTCGCTGTTGGAATCACGAGCTCTTGGAGGCGGCCAGGCGGCGCATGAAGAGGACCAGCGGCGAGGAAACGCGATTGACCAGGTGAGGGCCTGAAGATCACCCGGATGAGGCCCAAAGATCACCCGGTCCTGAGCACCCCTGCTTTAGAGCCTACTGGGATCAAGTATTTCAAGAATCTACCATTAAACGGGATGAGTTGTAAGCAGTTGTCTTTATAGCTGCTATAGAAACCTTACCCCTCATTAACACTCCTATCCCTGCCAAATCATAACTGCTGTTTTTTCTCCTTCTCCTTGGGGCTATCACCTGCTTCACAGCCGAGGCTGGCCATGAATGAGATCAATGGTGAGACAGTAGATCAAGGCCTTCACTGTTGAAAAAGCAAAATAAAATGTGTCTTTCTCCTCGGGCTACCATGCACCACCACTGTCTTTGCTGCACCTTTCCAGCAGAGCTGTGCTTGTGAAGACAGAATAAAAGGACAGAATAAGACATGCAATCAATGGCGAGCAGGTAGCCCAACCAACACCACTACCATTGATCTCATGGCTGGGCTTCTTCATAGGTTGTTCCCATATGCCTACCACTTACAGGCTTTTAGGGAAGGTCTTAGTTCCAGACGGGTTCTGTCACATAAATGGAGATACATGACAGTTGTTTTTACTTTCTCACTGTCTAAGAAATCTAAGTATGGCAACTGCACTACATAACATCTAGTGGGGTAAGATGCGTCACATATCACTTTTTATCATTTTGAAAACCATATAATTACAGGTATCGCTCAATTAATGAAGTAGATGTGTTCCTGGGCATGACTTCTTTAACAAGAAATAACATGAAAGGAATATGGATATAGATTCATACTCTTCAAAAAAGAAGAGCAGTTCAACACATTTCAGAAAACCTTTGGTTCAAAACTAAGAATATGTGCATTCCTCCATCGTTCACTTTCTATATACAGTATATATAGCCTGCCCTTCCTCTAGGCTGAAACACAAGATGCCTTTTGAAAAGAATACAATAATAGATGCATAGTTTGAAAATATACAATATTGGGATTAAAACAGTATTAAACAACTGACTTGCCTGATATACTGATATTCTTATATTATCGCAGTGGTTTCTAACCTGTGATCCGTGGACCACCAGTGGTTCACAAGAATGAAAATATGGTCCGTGGTCTCATCATTACTACATAGTTGCCTTGAAACCATATGGCAATGAGAGCAACTGATCTTGTAAAACTCTCTGATAGTGCCGAGGCAATACAGAGGTTGGGAGGAGAGAGGCTGACTACCCACAAAAGATTACTACTACCACAATAGCTCTAGATGATTAAATATGGTTTTCTGTGAGCGAACAGATGGTGACTACTGGATGGCATTTGTTCTGTATCAGAAACTCAAGCCAAACTCAAACTCTATCCAATGCAGTTTTCTGAATCAGCACCCAAAACGACCAAACCAAATCTAAAGTTTACCAAAAAAAACCCTGATTCAAAACCCTTTTGGTACTAACGTTGGAGAGTGGTCCCTGGTCAAGTGATCCTTGGTCAAAGTAGTCACTGGTCAAGTGGTTGCTGGTAAAAAAAAGTTTGGGAGCCACTGGTCTAGGATGTTAGGCTTCTGGGAGGTTTGGGCCTTAATGTTTTGAGCAAAAAGAAGAAGCTTGGCCAAAATATATTCATCTCCTAATGCAAATTGTTGGCCAAGGACCAAAGGAAGTCCACTTCCTGCAACATCTCCATAGTTATGTCTTTTTATTTATTTATTTATTTAGCACATTTGTATCTGGCCTCTCCATTGGTGCCCCCTTGTTGTGGGGGAGAGGCATGTCTATCCTAATGAAGTTGTGAGCTATGCTGGCGTAATAGCCACCGGTAGGGCCTCCCATTCTGGACAGGTCACAACCAAGAGGGTCTGACAAAGAGCGTCAAAGGGCAGGATGGTTTCTCTAGCCTTTGACAGCCATCCTAGGAGAAGGAAAACTCTGATTTCAAACCCGGGCAGATGGTGCTTGTCTGACCCTGTAAGGTCAACCATCTAGAGAAGAAAACTTGAACCAAACCTATGACCTGAGGACCTTGCTGCCACCGTCCCAAACTTGCTAGGCCCCGGCAGCCAAACCTTTGGTTTAAAGGCCAGTTCTGTGCACACTGCGCTCCACCAGAAAGGTCCATTGCACAGGCTCAACGGACACATCCAACCTCCGAATCATCAACACGCTTGTGGAAAGCGTGGGATGAGTCCTTCCTGAATCTTCATTCACGAAGAAAAGCCAGGACATACTTATATTAGATGGGCCGCTACCATCTTGAAATACCAGTAGGTCTAGAAAAATATCCTTCCTATATCCTGTGCCTGTGCCGTATAGCACTTTATAGGTCAGCACTTTCAATTCAACATGTGACACACTAAGACAAAAAAGCCTTGCATGAGCAAACAAAACTTTGTGAACTTCTGGATACCACTTGAAGGTTCTTCCAAAATGCATTCAAGGGTGACTTTTTCTTTCATCAACTTCGACTTTGCTTGTAATTTCCATTTTGGTGGTTGATCTTACAAATCTGTGCTTTTTCAATGTGCTTATCTGTTATCCTCTTTCTCTCTGTTTTGCTGGCTATGCACGCTCAGTAAGGGATTCTAGAGGCAGCTGTTGTTTACCTGGCCATATACGCAGGCACACATGGCAACAGTAAGGTTGACTAAAATGTTGATCACAGTTTTTCTCAGCTCAGGCTGTTTTTTATTATATTGTTTACATTTCTGCAAACCAGCACTGAAAATCTGTGTTTCCTTTTTATTATCCTCTCAATGCCAATGCTCCTAAAAACATCCAGGTAGCCAGAGGATTGAGAAGAAAGGGATTAAGAGGAAAGGGCCAGATTTAAATCTTTGTAAAAAAAAAAAGAAGACGCATCACTGCCAAAGGCATTGTTAACTGTGCTGAATCCACAGTGCAGAATTATAGCTGTTTGACACCACATTAAATGCCATCACAATGCTATAGAATTCTGTGATTTGTAGTTTTGTGAGGTATTGATGTGACGCCCCTAGTGGGCTATTTATATCTGTACTTGGTTTGCCATGTACCTGCATGGACCCTTTGTTCTATATCTTCTTTGTTGGCCATGTGCTCCTTTGTTCTGGCTATGTGGTCACTCGGATGGAGCTGCTTCCTGGCTCCATACCTGGTGTCTCCGCCCCCAACTCCTCCTCTTCCAGAGGTCATGTGAGAGGCAGCATTTCCTCTCTGGTTCATTCCAGAGATTTCAACGGACGAAGCAAGACTGGAGCCTAAGCTTGCTTGGACATAGCATTCTTAGTTCACCTGCAGAGTCTACCTGCTCTCTCAACCAAGCTGCAGTGCACAGGAGGCCCGTCCTCAACAGAGACTGCAGATTTTGGGGGTTTTAAAGGACTTTGTGGGCCTACAAAGACCAGAGAGAAACAGGACACCTCGGATCCTAAGAGAGGTACTTTCACTTTGCATGAGGCAAACGAACGCTTTCCCTTTGTTTAAAGGACTCTTTGCAACCAATCAAGCATTTTAAGCCACCGGTTGTTTTCTACTGGTTGTAATAAATAAACCTGTTTTGGTTCACTATCTCTGAGTTTAGAACTCATTATTATAGAGATCCTGGGTCACCCTGCATGTGGGAACTCTCTATTCTCTACCTTCTGGGTCATAGCTTGCAACGTCCATCCTTTAAAAGCCTTTTTTGACCCGGAAAGCAGAAGAATTGACCTTTCTCTGTTGGAGAGCTCTAGTGCCACAACCAACTACACATCCCAGGTTTCCATTAGATGGAGTTATGGCAGTTAACATCATATCAAACTGCTTTTAATATTGCAGTGTGGATGGCAAAGAAAATGTGCATGTACTAAAAGGATATAATATAGACAGGGGCGGTTCTTAGCGGAGGCCAATTAAGCGGTCGCCTCACGGCGCCACGTGGCAAAGGGCGTATCCAGGGCCGGGCGCCACGCCCCCAGGGGCGCCGGCAAGGTGGGGAAGGCTCGCGTAGGGTGAGAGAAGAGTGGGCAGAGGCGCCCACCGTTCTAGTTCCCTTGCCCCCGCGCGTCCTCCCCTCTGTTGCCGGCGCTGCTGCTGCCGCCAATGCACGTGGAGCGAGGGAGGAGGGAGAGGAGGCTGCGGTCCGATAAACCCTGACTTGGTGGCTCCCTCCTCCCATGCACTCATCTTCTTCCCCTCACACCGCTCTTTCCCCCTCCCTTCTGCCTCGTGCGCTTTTCCTCTCCCTTCTGCCTTCCACTAGCTCTCGCCTTCCCCGCTCTCTCTCTCTACCGCTGTAGGCCAAAACATCACGGAGGAGGGGAAAGGGAAAGCTCCTTCTTGGAGCTGCTCTCCTTCAGAAGCCCAGGCACTGGCCCCGCCTCCAGGCAGCACTCATATGGCAGGAATGCCAATCAACACCAAGCCCCACCTCAGTCTCACAACACTTCCGCCGTCTCTAAGGTAGCCAAACCCACCCCCCCCCCCTCCTAGAGGGCCAACGGACGCTACTGCTTGCGGGGGAAGGAGGAGGAGGCTGAGGTGAGCGGAGGGAGGGTCAGAAGAGGCCCACCCATCATTATTTGAGTCCACAGTGCTCTCTGGGTGTAGGTGAACTACAACTTCCAAACTCAAGGTAATGCCCAGCAAACTCTTTCAGTACTTTCTGTTGGTCATGGGAGTTCAATATGCCAAGTTTGCAAGAGTTCAGGATGCTCTTTGATTGTGTGTTAACTATAAATCCCAGAAACTGTAACTCCCAAATGTCAAGGTCTATTTTCCCCAAACTCCATCTGTGTTCACATTTGGGCATATTGAGTATTCATGCCAAATTTGGTCCTGATCCAACATTATTTCAGTCCACAGTGATCTCTGGGTGTAGGTGAACTACAACTTCCAAATTCAAAGGTCAATTCCCAAGCAAACCCTTTCAATACTTTATGTTGGTCATGGGAGTTCAATATGCCAGGTTTGGTTCAATTCAATTGTTGCAAGAGTTCAGGATGCTCTTTGATTGTGTGTTAACTATAAATCCCAGAAACTACAACTCCCAAATAACAAAATCAATTTTTTGACCGATGGTCCCTCCTATTTAGTATTAGTATGTTTTGTGGCCAAATTTGGCAGCAATTTGTCCAGTGGTTTTTGAGTTATGTTAATCCCACAAATGAACATTATATTTACATTTATATTTAGAGAGAGAGCACGCACATCACAGGGAAGCATGTCTGTGTAGGAGGGTGGGTCAAAAGAACATCACTGCAGACTGAAGACTGAGAGGAGACATGATAGCCCTATAGAACAAGCCCTATGAGGAGCGGCTTAAAATGCTGGGCATGTTTAGCCTGAAGAAGATAAGGATGAGAGGAGACATGATAGCCATGTATAAATATGTGACAGTAAGTCATAGGGAGGAGGGAGCGAGCTTGTTTTCTGCTGCCCTGGAGACTAGGATGCAGAACAATGGTTTCAAACTACAACAAAGGAGATTCCCTTGAACATTAGGAAGAACTTCCTGACTATGAGAACTGTTCAGCAGTGGAACTCTCTGCCTCAGAGTGTAGTAGAAGCTCCTTCTTTGGAGGCTTTTAAACAGAGGCTGGGTGGCCATCTGTCTGGGGTGCTTTGATTGTGATCTTTTTGTTGTATGAAGGCAGAAGGTCCTTGGACTAGATGAGCGATGGGCAACCTTTTGAGCATGGTGTGTCAAAATTCGCCAAAAACCAAGCATAATTTGGGTGGTGTGTCACTTCAAGAAAAACCCATAATTTTGCAATATTTAGTTTAAATAATGGTAGTATGGACTCAGATAACCCAGGTCAAAGCAGATATTGCGAGATCTCCTGCCTTGATATTCTGGGATATATGGCTGCGGAAGGGCCCCCCAGATCATCAAGGCAGGAAATCCCACATTATCTGCTTTGAACTGGGATATATGGCAGTGTGGACTCAGATAACCCAGTTCAAAGCAGATATTGTGGGGTGTCCTGCCTTGATATTCTGGGGTTTAGGCTGTGTGGAAGGCCCCCAGATCATCAAGGCAGGAAATCCCACATTATCTGCTTTGAACTGGGATATATGGCAGTGTGGACTCAGATAACCCAGTTCAAAGCAGATATTGTGGGGTGTCCTGCCTTGATATTCTGGGGTATAGGGCTGTGTGGAAACGTCCTGAGAAGGAAGGAAGGTGAATAGATACAGATATAGACACACACACACACACACACAAAGAGAATAGTAAGAGGGCAGGGGAAAGGGTGAGAAGGAAGGTGTGTGTGTGTGTCTATATCTGTATCTATTCACCTATACATATGGCATGGGCGAACTTTGGCCCTCCGTGTGTTTTGGACTTCATCTCCCACAATTCCAAACAGCCAGTAGGAAGTCCAAAATACCTGGAGGGCCAAAATTTGTCTATGTCTCCCCCCCCCCCCACACACACATTTATATATATATATATATGTGTGTGTGTGTGTGTGTGTGTGTGTGTGTGTGAGTGATTGGTTGGGGGGGGGGCGCCAAAATACTGTTCGCTTACCATTTAAAATTACCTAGATCCGGCCCTGAATATAGATATGCTTTGGATTATTATGCTAGTTTGTAAGATAGGGGAGATAGAGTGGTATACAAATAAATACTTTTATGAATAGGACATGCTACTTGTGAATGCATGAATATATAAAAGTTTATGGATACAAGGTTGATTTTTAAAAAAATGAAAAAGGAAGTTCTTCACACTAAAAAAGAATAATGAGTACACCTGAACAATGAAAGTATGGCATGAATGCAACACAAACATAGGACAGCATTTGAAATAGCATTTAAAACTGCTTTGACTTTGTGACTGAGATTTTGAGAACCAAAATAATATGGCTTGGATAAACATGAAATAACACTGTGATAAATGGAGGGAAGGGGTTGACAATTTCATTTGTTGTAAGATAGCACACATTTGAGTAGAGATCATTTCACGAAAGAAATGGGGAAAGTAGAGATAGGGATGGCCACATTGTTTTCCCCTTTAACATTCCATGCTGTACCTTATGTTCTCCCCTCTTGAACATCCCCCGCAGTTGAATTCCGATTTAAGAGAGTTCACTTCTAAATTGCCGTAATTCCAGATTTAGAATGTGTGCAATGCTTTCATCTCATTTCAAACACCTCCTCATGAGTTGCCAATGTGTATTCATGTTCTGTCCTCATGCTAACTCTCTCAGGTGCCCTATTGTTGGAAACTCACAACAAAAGGTGTACAGTGAACAAAAAAATGAATTTAATTGTATTGAAGATCAGTACCCTAACTCCTCCCAGGGTCTAGCTAACAAACAATTACTTGAATGAACAGATGGAAGCTCAGAACTTAACTTGGTCTATCTTGACTTTTTCCAGAAAGATCCCTTTTCTAGTCTCTTTTCTGTGTCCTTTGTCTGACTTTGACTTCTATTTACACCTTCTTTTAAATCTTTTTTTTCTTTAAACTGCAGACTTGGTTTCTCAATGCTTACAGCTCATTTCTCTTAAATTTAGTTTTTTCAACCTTTGGCTTCTTAAACTCTGACTGAATTTCCTTAACCGTTGATGTGGACAATATTGCAGCCTCTAGGCTCCCTGGCACCCTTAAACTGACTAACTGTGAAGGTGTTGCTAAGGAAAACTGCAATTTCTGACTCTTGAAAGGGTCTTAAAATGACACTGTCTAATTAAGGTTCCCTCCCATAGAAAACTATGCAAAAGTAACTGAACCCATTTTAACTAAAGGAACAACTGAGGTCTAATAAAGAAAACAGTGGAAGTTTATGTGGGGGCATGACAGTTCATAAAACGAGTTACGTAAATACTAGGGCTGGTTGATCCAAGAAAAAACATTTCGAAACTCGTTTTGGGTCTAATTGTAGCTGTTGTTTCGGATTATATGGACTTCCAAAAAATTTCTGATAAATTTTGAATTGATTTGGAAGTATTTCTGAAATTTGGAAGTCTTCGGAAATGGCGTCTGCTTTCAAAAATGGGCAAAAAAATCAGCAGAAGTGAGAGTCAGCTATTAGCCATCAGCCAATGAGCAATCAGCAAGAAAATTCGGAAATGACATCTGAAATTTGGAATTCGAAATTCGGAATTTCGGATTTCAGAATTCCTGTTGGGAGGGTTGCCCTCAAAATTGCTAAAAATGTTAGAAGTATCGAAAAACTTCCAAAATTCATGCATATCCGAAATGGTAGAACAGCCCTAGTAAATACATATAAATGAATTATCTGTTGTGTTGGAAGGCATGCATTGTAGCACAGCAGTTCTCGTTTGTGCCTGGGGGGGTAGGGCCAGGACCGGGGTCCCATTGGCATTGGGCCTGCAGCAGCGGAGATGGATTCTGAAGAGGATTTAGAAGGGTTAGCAGAAGGAGAGTTTCCCATCATTGGGCCTCCTTCTCCCACAGATAGCTTGGCTTGGGCTGGAGGTTGGCCTGACCCTTACGACGAGACAGATAACCAGGTGCAAATGGAAAGCAGTGATAGCGAAACTTATGAACGGCCAGGGGGGAGAGGTTCACAGGATCCTTTGAGTGAAAACATGGAAGAGAGCGGCTGGGAAGAATCTAGGGAGGAGAGCTCTCACGGAGATAGGGCAGCAGATGTTGGGAGGCAAGGCCGTGCTTTCGATAGGAGGAGGGGCTGGTTCCATAGCCTAGACAGGCCGAGGTCCGTCAGCAGAGATTGGAGACGACGAAGCCTAGAGCGTCGGGGACCTCGGCAGAAAGATTAAGTATAGGATCCGTGGGAAAGGATCCTCAGTACTTCGGCCACGTCTCTTCTGAGCAGACGTGAAGCGAAGCTGGTCCACGGAGCTAAATTGGCTAGTGGCCTACCAAGTCTTGCCTTGCATCTTGCATCTTGCCTTGTTCCTGAAGCCGCATTGCTGTGCAAGGCCTTGCCAAGTCCTTGGGATACTTTTCCAAGTTGTTTTGGACATTTGATTGCTTTTTGCCTTTGGATTTGCTTTTGCTATTTTTATGGACAATATACCTTTTGAACTGTTTTAATACAATAAAGTAGTTAGCCTTCAGTCCGTCTCTGTGTGTGTGATTAAGGGGCCGGCCAAGTCTGTGCATCGTGACATGTATGTATACAATCTACTTAAGACAGTAGCATTATCAAGAGGGTGATGAGTTGATCCCCAGTTAACACAGCCAGGGTAGAGAAGGTGTAAGGAAGTAGTAGCAGTTGAGAACAGTGGTCCTTGGAAATATGTCCTAGAGGCAATATGAAAACTGTGGCTCATTCAAATGTTATTCTACTTTAACCACCATCCTGGGTTTGGCAGTTTGGAAGGAAATTCTCAGTCAGGCATTTCTGGTGTTTCAACAAACTAGAAATGGCAGCATTCTATAGAATGAAATCATGACTTAAAATGGGATAATAGCTGTATAAGTCTGTAGTTCAAATGGAACCCAGATCTTTTCCTTTGAGGGAAAACAAATCTATACTACATCAACACAAGCAGGAAACTCCAGAGCTGATAATCTGCACCAACCCTAAGAGCAGCTTGACAGCTCAGCTCCATCCACGGTAGCAGTGGGATTGAATCCTGATCGGTGCATGACAAGTGTACTATTGTTGATGTTTGCATGGACACCCTAATGGCTTGGAGTGTGGAGAGGGAAAAAGAGTGGGACGATCCCCCTCCTCTTGCAAGTCACATGGGCACTCTTAAAAATGTAAGAAATGGTTCCCAGAGATGGCCAACAGCTATTTGGACCTCTGTGGCTGCCATACCAATGGTAACACGATCCCTAAGGTAGATGTCATTCTTCTATCTCCATGGTGCCCAAGAAAAGCAGGATGGCAATGAACAGCAGGACTGGTTCCTAGTCGGAGCTCACTCAAATGTTAATAGTATCTTTACCTGGTTTTGTTTAAATGGGGCAAAACCATGTTAAGTAGCATTGTACCACCTTGGGGACAATAACAGCCTATGCGCCATGTAGATGTCACAACATCAATTCTCATCCACTTCCGTTTATAGATATTAGGGCTGTACACAGATCAGTTTTTCAAAAGAGGCTCTGGCTGGTTCAGCTCTTTCAGCCAGCCATAACAGCATGGGCGGCACTGCCTTTTTAAAAAATCTGCAACAGACCACACGGCTGCCAACCACAGCTACTTTTGATTTCATTCAGCTACACATAGGGTGCAGAGAGCATTGCCTGTTGAGCCAATCAGAACTTAAGAAAGCCAAGATGTGTCTTTTAGTCAATCTGGGCCTCCATTTTTCTGCTATGAGCAGGCTTCTGAGAGAGACAGATCATGCTCCAGTCCGCTGGTGATCTAAATTTTCAGTGTCGATCATAGCTTTTCTGATTGTTTGCCTTGTTTTTTTTTTACTCAAAAAGCAATAAATCAGTATTTACTTTCTACACACTTAAGAAACAGCCACTGATGGTGCCCTTCATATGAAGCAAGTTTCAAATGTGGGGTAGAGGTATCTTGCCATTGCTAAAACAGCCATAAAATGAGAAGGTAATTTATATCTTTTTTTAAAACAAAATGACTAAATGCTCTACTGAAATTAGTGTTTAAAAGAGTGCCTTAACTTAGCTTCATTGAAAAGGTTTTGAGGAGAAGCATTTTCAGCCACCAGAAAGTGGGTTATTGTATGGCCAAACAGCCTGAAAAACCTACAACATGGCCATACAATCCAAAAAACCTACAACAACCCAGTGACTCCGGCCATGAAAGCCTTCAACAATACGATGCCAGAAAGGGTGGTTTCTTAAGTCTGATACCTTAAACCCAAGTGTTATTGAACAATATAAGAGAAAACAATGCCAGAAAAGATGTTTTCTTAAGACTGAGGCCCTGAAAATGGGAAAGGGAGCCTGGGAAGTTCCTCCATTGCCGCCAATGGGCCGCATCTTCCCGGAGCAAAAACTGATCTTTCACCTGCTGGATTGAAAAATGGATTTTTGCCTGCTCAGATTTGGTAATCTCATTAAAAATGTATTGGGGGGGGGGGACCGAATTTGGTACACCAAAAACAGAATAGAATTTAATAGAATTGCATACCCCTAGTAGATATGCCCAAAGAAAAAGAGGGAGAAATCCAACATCTGATTTTCCCTCAGAGTATGTTTGGTCCCTGTCCAAAACAGGAGAGGATGGGCAGGAAAGCAGATCAGGGTACAGCAGTGGTTATGTCAGATGGGGCAACGAATTGGAAGAACCGACCATAGACTTATCAGAACCCATTCCTAATCCATGCAAAGCCTGGAGTTGCTGTTTTTCCATTGCCTCCTATTGTTTTCTTTGAGAAGGAATCCGAAAAACAAAAAGGAGCCAGAAAGGAAGAAAAATGTTTTTTTTTCTACTGTATTTTCTCCATAAGCCCTGAATCACATTGAGTATTTTGTGGGCTCTGACATTGTGGCTCTCTGGGGAGCAAGGCACAATTGTTCGGTTAATTTACAGAAAATGGAGTTGATGTCATGCCAGATTCTAGTACAGGCATACTTTGCTAATAGGGTAGGTTTGGTTCCAGACTACCATTATAAAGCATTGCCTTAAAGTGAATTCCAGCTTCTTTAGACTTGTCAGCAAATATAAAAACCTAAAATCATATTTCTATAATTATTTACTAAGTATACAATAGCTCTGCACCTAAAAAGGACGCCAAAGTTTTTTTTTAAAAAAAAAGCTTAATTTTTCCCATTAGCTGCTTTTGTGAAGTACTCTAAGTGCCTTAAAGTAAGGTATTCTTGTATAGGATTTGAATAAGAAGAGTTTCAGAAACACTACACTACAAGACTGCAATTGTATGTTTTTAATTGTTAATTTGTTATTATATGGTTTTAGGGGGGGTTGCCTTGTTGCTGTGTTGTATTGAGGGCAGAGACTGCCTGTGTAAACCATCCCGAGTCGCCTTCGGGCTGAGAGGGGCGGTATAGAAACGTGACAAATAAATAAATAAAATAAATAAGAAGTAAGAAAAGAAAAACAACCTTAATATGAATTTCCAAACCAAACTTAGAAAGAAATCGTACCAGTGGATGAAGTGTGGCTAGTTTTTCTTTTGCTCCTTTGTTTAGAATACATGCTGCATGGAATACAAGCTAGAAGAAGCAATTTTTTTCGAAAGTTAAGAGAAATGGTCAAAAATACATGCCGAATTATTTTTACATTATACCTCCCACAGTTCCCAAGACAATAGATATCCTGTCTCTTCCAATTCTGTCATATAGTCGGTAGGGAAAATAATTGATTCATACAGGTACATACTATTCAAACTACAGAATATGTATGTGTGTATGTGTGTGTATACACATTGTTTGTGAAAGGGAAGGCTAGTACTCCAAAGCAATTTCTTTCCCTCACATTAACGTCCAGAGATTTGGAGGAATGGGCGGATGTCACAGCTGCTGCCATGTCAACTTGAAAGGGACTAAGTGAATTTTCACAAGCAATTAGTTTCTGGAGATACCTGTGAAGGCAGGTATATAGTCTCAAGGTACTGAAGTAATTTAGAGTGGCAGGTGCTGAGTTGGGGAACAGGCATGATGTGGCTAAAAACACAAGAATACCCGCGATGAACGGAAAGAAAATTAGATTCGGGAAGAAATCGTTGGCCTGCCTTGCGCTTAAGCATAAAACAAATCGTTGCGGAAAACCAAACTGCCTGAAATGCTTGGCAGGACGCCAGATTCAACTATGGCAGAATGCCTTTCATGACACTTCTGAAATGATTAATGGGGAATTACAACCATCCAGTGAGATGAGAGAATAGCTGAACGCGCGCGCACATACAGAGCAAACAAAGCAAAGAAAGAGTCCAAAAAAGTGTCACTTTTTGCATTTTAAAAATAGCCACATTTAGAAAGCTTTATAAATGACAGAAATGTATAACTATAGTGTATACAGAAACTTTTTTTGGTCTAGGGAAGCACTGGAATTCACATGGCCCTCCAAATATTGCTGGACTGTAATTCCCAACATTCTTCATCATCGACTATATCAACAAGGTTGCTGCTGGACCTTGTAGTTCAACAAGATCTGGGGACCTATGTGATTCCTACCTCCTGGTATACTGAAATAATATATTTGCATTAAACAAGCAGATGAAGTTTGAAACTGCATTATAAGGCCTTGGAGTGTCACCACTAGGCCCCCACCTACATTACCATATAATGCATTGCACTACTGACCATAATAATGCCGTTTCCGACTCTGGAACCCACTCCCTAAAGATATCAGACAAGCCCCCACTTTGGCAGTCTTTAGGAGGAGCTTCAAAATGTGGCTCTTCCAATGTGCCTTTCCTGAGTAAAGGAAATAATTGTCCGATATGACTAATTTCCCTCTATATGTCCTCTGAAGCACTTTATCTACCCATTGGATTGATCTCCCTACATCACTCTCTACAACAGTCATTGTCAACCGCTGTGCCCCGGCACACGAGTGTGCCGTGAGCAATCAGCTGGTGTGCCGCAAGAAAACCTCTTCCCCCCACCTTTCTCCCCCCTCCGAGGTTTTCCCGCGGCACACCAGCTGATCGCGGATCAGCGGTTGCGGAACACGGGCCTCTCTAGGACCTAGAGAGGCAGGAGAGGCTCAGGAGGGGAGGGGCCGGGCGACGCTCTCCTCCTCCTCCAGAAATGAGCCTCCTGGGTCCGTGCGCCTGCCTGCCCCTCAGGAGGCCCGCCCGCCCGCCTGCGCGGGCCGGACTATGCCCACAGAGAGGCAGCCTTCCCTCCTTGCCCCCAGGCTCCCTCCCTCCGCTTGGGTCTCACCAGCTCCCGTCTCCCGCCGGGCCCTCCGGAAGACGTGAGCCGGACAAACTCGGCTCCCAGGCAGGGCCTGGGCCCTGCGGGGAGCCGTTCTCCTGGTTCGTGAGTTTTCCCGGCTCGCGTCTTCCGGAGAGCCCGGCGGGAGGTGCATTCCCAGGTGCAGAAGGGAACCCCTCCTTCCCTGGTCCTCCCTACACCATGCAAGCCCCATTTCCTGGTCTTTTGGGTGGCTTTACCTTTGGAGGGAGCAGGAGAAGCAGGTGCAAAGCATGCAAAGCATGCAAAATGGGAAAAGGAAGCTCACTCCCACTCCCTGGGAGGAAAGGCCAGTCCTGGGCAAGCAGAGGCAGTGTAGAGCTATGCAAAAGGCAAAGAGTGATGCAACCCCTTTTGTAAGGAGGGCACTTCCGGGTTGCCTGCCTGGGTGGCAAAGGATGCTCATCACAACGCATACATAATACATATACAAAATAGATATTCATGGGCCATAAAAATGGAAAATAAATTTTGGCAGACCTTTGAAATATGCAGAAATTTGCATTATTATTATTTATAACAATAATTATTCATTATCATTATTTATTATCATTATAATATAATAATATAATATAAATTTATATGTGTGTGTATGTATAGACACATATATACATTAACACACACAGTAAATATATGTCCAAAATATACTATATGCCCAATATATTATTAATTATTATTATTAATAATATATTGGTCATATTATATTTAAAATCCGGGGCACACCACCAAAATCGAAATGACACTGAAGGTACAGCTGATGGGGTCAGCTGTACCTTCAGAGTGTCATTTTGGTTGGTGCTGTGCCACCGGATTTTGTAAATGTAAAAAGTGTGCCGCGGCTCAAAAAAGGTTGAGAAACACTGCTCTACAACTCCCATGTCTAGACATACCCTACTCTGTACACGCCCATTGTTTTAATTTTTAAAAAATCTATTACATTTGGCCCTGCCATAGTGTTTTAAAATCTCTTCTGTGTTATTGCTTTATGTTTAGTTATATTATTTATATTGCTTGCTTGTTTTGTTGATGCACTGTTGTATTTGTATTTGACAGGCTTGGCCTCATGTAAGCCGCCCCGAGTCCCTTCAGGGAGATGGTGGTGGGGTATAAATAAAGTTTTATTATTATTATTATTTATTAAATAACATAATAATGCAGTTTCAAACTGTATTATATGTACTGTATTATATGAGTCCATATGGGGCCTAAGGAGGTTCTCTTTTTGTTAGCCTCATAACGTATAATAAATAGGGGCAAAGTTTGGGTAACATATTTGCATGTAGGACATTATGCTAGTCTGTTAGTCTGAAACCATTAAATGTTTAAATGTCAACATTTGGATCTTGAACTTTAAAAAAATCCAGGGCAATTAACACAGCACTGAGTTGATCCACGCTGCAAATATGTAGCAGTTGGAGGCCACTTTAACTGCCATGGATGTGCTTATATAAAGGATCCAAAGATCTGTAGCAGAGAATTCTAAGTTCCTTAATAAACTACAAATCCCATGATTCTATAGGAGGGATCCATGGAAATTGAAGTGGCCGCAGACTGTTATAAATAAAGCATGGAAACATATCCAATCTTAGTTGGTAACCATCCCGCATTCTGTGTACATAGGACATATTACATTCATCTAAAACAGAAATTATCATAATGTAAAAAACTGAAACAAGGCTATCAGACAAAATTCAGTTTCTAGTCACAATTAGAGCGCCTTTGTTGAATCTATTGAGAGCCAGTCTGATAAAATAATAATAAATATCTGAGTCCCAAAGGGGACTCACGGTGGATGGCAGCATACACAAAGACAGAGGCACTCCAGACTGAATCTAAAGTTGAGCAAAAACAGATTTGTAACCCTTTGGGTACTAATGTTGGAGAGTGGTCCCTGGTTAAAGTGATCCCTGGTCAAAAGGGTCCCAGGTCAAGTGGTCCCTGGTCAAAGTGGTCCCTGTTCAAGTAGTCTCTGATTAAGTGGTCCCTGCTCAAAGTGGTCCCTGGTCAAAAGGGTCCCTGGTCAAGTGGTCCCTGGTCAAAGTGGTCCATGGTCAAATGGTCCCTGGTCAAGTAGTTCCTGGTCAAGTGGTCCCTGGTCAAGTAGTCTCTGATTAAGTGGTCCCTGGTCAAAAGGGTCGCTGGTCAAGTGATACCTGGTCAAAGTGGTCCGTGGTCAAGTGGTCCCTGGTCAAGTAGTCTCTGATTAAGTGGTCCCTGGTCAAAGTGGTCCCTGGTCAAAAGGGTCCCTGGTCAAAGTGGTCCATGATCAAGTGGTCTCTGATTAAGTGGTCCCTGGTCAAGTAGTTCCTGGTCAAGTAGTCTCTGATTAAGTGGTCCCTGGTCAAAGTGGTCCCTGGTCAAAAGGTGGTCAAAGTGGTCCCTGGTCAAAGTGGTCCATGGTCAAGTGGTTCAAGTGGTCCCTGGTCAAGTAGTTCCTGGTCAAGTAGTCTCTGATTAAGTGGTCCCTGGTCAAAGTGGTCCCTGGTCAAAAGGGTCGCTGGTCAAGTGGTACCTGGTCAAAGTGGTCCATGGTCAAGTGGTCCCTGGTCAAGTAGTCTCTGATTAAGTGGTCCCTGGTCAAATGGTCCCTGCTCAAAAGGGTCGCTGGTCAAGTGGTACCTGGTCAAAGTGGTCCATGGTCAAGTGGTCCCTGCTCAAAAAAAAGGTTGGGAACCACTGCTTTAGTGGAAGTAAAAAAGTAAGGAAGCAGCTAAAGAGCAAATAATGTTGTTTTAAGACTACAGGTATGCAAATCCAGCATGGGTGAGATAGAGTATGTTTATTTATTTATTTATTTATTCGATTTGGTATACCGCTCTCTCCGGAGCCCAGAGCAGTTTACAAGATAAAACCAGATAAAAGCACATAAAAGCACATAAAACAGCATTATAAAACCAAGTTCAAGCCCCGCTCCCAGCATTAAAATCCCAGCAGACAACAATAATATAGATGGCAAGATACGGCAGGGTGGCAGGTTATAGCAGGCATCAGTCGGAGCCAAATGCCTGCCTAAACAGCCAAGTCTTTACAGACTTGCGAAAAGCCATCAAGCCCCGTAGAGCTCGCGTCTCCGCAGGCAACGAATTCCAGAGGCTCAGCGCAGCCACTGTGAACACCCTCTGCCGAGTACTCGATAACCAGTATGTCTTAATATTAGGCACCTCCAGTAAGTTAAGCCCCTCTGAACGCAGTGATCTACTGGGCACGTATGGGGTATAAAGTGCTCATATAAATGTTGAGCACTTTATATGGAAGGTTCCTCTGACTAAGGTCTTCTGCTCTTGTGTTCCAGTTTTTAAAAATCACTGAAATTATAACCACATATTTGTAGATAAACAGGAACAGCAGAATATCCATCTAAAGGTGGGGGCATAATTTGTACTGCATAAGTATGAAGAGGAAGAGAAAAATACATTTTGCCCATTCTTTAACCTCCCTGACTACTACATGAAAGGACAAGTGGTAGAATATTAAACACTCAGAGCATACTATACTCGGTTTTTCTACCCTCTCTCCAGTAAAGCTATCCTCTAAGAATAAATGATAAGAATAAACTGCAGCACACATTTGCAGTTCAAGAATGGTTCAAGTTTCCCTGCTACTCATGTCTAAGTGCCTGGAAAATACACTTGCATCTGTTTTGTTGACTGTAGGAAAACATTGATTTTTTCCGTATCGAACTCTGTCACTGAGGCACTCGGACATAACTCTACAGAGAAATTCTAGCAGTCCATGTATTCATCACAGCCTGACACATGCCGCTAATATTTGTCAAACCACTGATGACAAATGTTAACATTTTCTTTCAATCAATTTTTTAAGATGAATTAGCTTTCTATTACTCACTTATCTGACAGGACTAAATACAATCTAACAAGTAGTTGAGTATATTTGTACAAATTTCACAGAGATAGAGAAGGATGGAGTACTGTGCACAGAGAGCAAATGTTGATATAAAGGGAAAATGTTTATAAGTGTGTCAATAGGAGTTTCCTTCTCAGGGCGAATAGCAGTTTGGGGGTGTCAGGATTGTATGTCTCTGATAAACTAGGAATCAGATACCATGCCTGTGGTCAGCTATATTACTGGAAGAGTGAAAAAACTGCCACAGTCAGTGGAATTTGAGTGTTATGGAAGTTAATTGGTATCTAATATATCCTATATATTCATGTATAAGTCTACAAATTGTAGTCAAAAATAACATGCACACACACACCTTAAACAGGTCCTTTATTTTCCTGATTCTTTTTATTTAGTTGGACTGACTGGGAATTGGGGACCTAAGGGACGATGGGTGGGATGCGCGCATGCGCGTTTGGGGGCTTAGAGGCAGAGAATCACCCTTTTAGCTTCTTTTTTTTCTTTCCTTTCCTCCAGAAAATAAATCTAAAAGATAATAATAATTAAAAATAATAGTAATCCCAGCAGACAAAAAGAAAGCCCTACTTCTCCTCTAGAGTAGAAACAGCTTTAAGGAAGCTAGACCAGCAAGCAGAAAGGAGATTGCAGGCAGGCAGAAGAGAAAACAAAGGGGATTTTTAAGGTAGTCCAGGGAGGATGCTCCATTAAACTACAGGTTATCACAAAATACATAAGGAGTCGTGGACTTCCAATTCTATATCCAAATCTCCTAAAAGAACTAGATCCAAAAATAGTGACACAACGAATACAGGATATAGAGGCTCAGAAAGATATTGCTACCCTCAGTAAAGCCGGCTCACTGAAATGGCTAAGTCGCTTCAAACACACTTTTCAAACAGCCGAATACCTAAAGACAGAAATGCCTAAACATCTCAGGAGGGTATTCACTAGAACCAGATTTGAACAGACAAATACAATGGTTAAACATGGAAGATTCAACCAGGTTCCATATAACGAACATTTTTGTATCTGTGGGGCGACAGAGGTAGAGGATATTACACATGTACTGTTTAGTTGTATTTTGTACAAGAAAGAGAGAAATCAATACCTCGGACCATTCATTACACAGAAGACTCAATGGGACCCCCATATTAAAACTACATTCTTAATGGCTGGCCAGAATGCTAAGATAACACACCAAACGGCCCTTTTATTAAATAAACCACTGCAACGGAGAACTGCGTATTTGGAGGCGAGTGAGGTAAACAGTCGGCGTCACGCAGATATCTGAAAGGGATTAAGATTGTGCAATAGCTGGTCTATTTTAAACTTTGTTTTAACGTTTATTTTAAACTTTTGTCTTCACATTTTAATGTTGACTATTTTTTAACTTCCAGGGAAGGAAGAGTGATAACGTGCAATTTAACTTGGCATTTAATGCTGACATTTTAAACTAAAACTTTTTTTTTTAACTTAACCAAGTTTTAATCGTGTTAACTGCTTGCTTATTTTAACTTATATTGTACTGTAGGTGTATGTCAAACTTTTTGATATGGCCAGTGGGCTAATCAATAAATACTTCCTTCCTGCACGTTATCACTCTTCCTTCCCTGGGCCAGCTTAAAATGCTTTGGAAAGCTGAGTGGTGTGCTGTTGAGACAAAGTGCTGCCTCTCCTCTCAAGTAGAAACAGCTTTAAGAAACATTAAACCTGGTCTCCTCCACAAACAGAAAGTAACGGATCCAGAAATAATGTTATCTTAATTCTGATGCTTTTTAAAATTCAGGTCTCAATGAAGGATATGAAAGGGGAGTCTGTGGGAATCCCCTACCCCCCCCCCCACACACACACTGGACTGGATAGGGTACTTTCTTAACCCCATTGCTGATAACCAGGCACCCTTGAAGGGAAGTAAGGAAAGGCTCTGAGGGGAAATGGGAGCCTTGTAAATTCCCACTGGTGCCAATGGACTGAAAGAATCCCTTTTTTTTCAGATGCAGAATGAAAACTCCCATTCGACAGTGTGCCCATTTTTGGGAGGTGCTTGACAACGGATTTTTTGGGGGAGCAAGCTTTTGGTATCCAGCAAGCAGAAATAGATCAAGATTCTCCCAAAATACACAAACCTAGAGTATATACGGTAATTATTCGAGATTTGTTGCAGAAGTGGGGAAGAGTTTCTTGTGTTCTTCTGCTTTATGTACCAAACCAAGAAAGTTGACTTTAGACAGTGTGCACATTTGTGGGTGACCTTGTTCCCCAGGAGGATCTAATAGCCAAACGGAGTAAATGGGACCTGTCCAGAGCAAATGTATACCAGTTTTTGTTGTTTTTAACTGGTATTGACTTTGATATCAGTTAACAACCAGAGTCATCGAAATCACCCTGGCTTCAACATCCCTGCCCAGGTCTTACAGATCAAGGGCTGTGGCTTCTTTACTTGATCCTACCCTTACCAGTCAATTCAGGCAAAAGAAAACTGCTACAACCTTTCCTGGCTAATCCGTTCTTCCTTATTAATAATATTTCCTATCGTAACTGCAAAATAGGTTTGCCTGGCATTTCCCAGTTTTCATCTATGAAATGTTAGAGGGCATTTATTCATGCCATGCTGGTATTGGCTTTGACCTTTAAAGCCCTACATGGTTTGGGTCCAGGTTACCTACAGCATCGCCCCCTCCTGTACAATCTGACCTAGACACTTAGGCCCTCTAGGGCCATGTACTTCAGCCTGCCAGAACCTGCCTGGCGACCTTCACCCAGAGGACCTTTTCACCAGCTGCCCCAAGACTGTGGAATAACCTGCCAGAAGAGTTCCAACAGCTAAATGAGCTGTCAAAATGTTAAAACCACATAAAGACCTATCTCTTCCAGCAGTCCTTCCCAGCCAGTTTTAATGACGAATTTTCAACTTGCATCTTATGTTTAATATTTATTCTGTTGTATTTCTATACACACACACACACACACACACACACAGATAGATTATATATATATATATATATAGTAGAACTATGTTTTAATATGTGTATTTTGTAGAATGTTTTTAGATGGTTGTGTGTTTTTTAGCAAAGTTGTACTTGGCTGCCAGACAAGCCAATTTCTCTAAAAAGAATAGAGAAATGATGCCATCTTTGGATCAGGCAACAAAATGAATTGCCTTTGCCAAATTAATCATCGGATGTTACTGTACTTTAAAAGTTTAATATCCCTCTAGACCAGTGTTTCCCAACCTTTTTTGAGCTGCGGCACATTTTTTACATTTCCAAAAGCCTGGGGCACACCACCAACCAAAATGACACAAAATGACACTCTAACACAGTAACACATATAGTTAATATGTTTTTAAAATGTATTTATACACTCAGTGTGAAACCTGGGCCTGTTTCAATGAACTCAATATAGATATCCTGGCAGGAATGGCAGAAAGACACAAACTTCCCACACAGAACTCCCATGACCAAGAGAAAATGCTATAAGAGTTTGGTGGGCATTGACCTTGAGTTTTGGAGTTGTCGTTCACCTATATCCAGAGAGCACTGTGGACTGAAAAAATGTTGGATCAGGACCAAACTTGGCATGAATACTCAATATGCCCAGATATGAACGCAGATGGAGTCCAGGGGAAATAGACCTTGACATTTGGGAGTTGTAGTTGCTGGGATTTATAGTTCCCCTACAATCAAAGAGCATTCTGAACCCCCCCCCATGATAGAACTGGGCCAAACTTCCCACACAGAACCCCCAGGAGGCAAGAGGAGGTCTCTACTTGGGGAAAGGGAGGCGGGCCTTCCCAATGCATGGAGAGGGAGGGACCAAGTAGACAACAGGGGGGGGGGGTGTTTGTAATTTTGTGCCTTTATCGAGGTAGGTTTCTTAGGGATTTTATAGTTCAACACAGTAGACTCCCCCCCCCCCCCCTGGAGGTTCCAATTTCCCACGGCACACCTGATGATAGCTCACGGCACACTAGTGTGCCCTGGCACACTGGTTGGGAAACACTGCTCTAGACTGTATGTATTTTGTACCACCTTGAATTTTTATGATATAGGGCAGTAAATAGATAGGTAGATCAATAAATAGATGTTGCTTTCTAAGTTTCTATTTCTAATGTGTACCTGAGTAACTTCCACCAGGAAATGTATTCACTTAGGATTTTGTGAGAGGGTGGGAGAGAAAGAGAAGGAGAGAGGAGAAGGAAAAGAAGAGAATGCAATTTAATTTATTTTGCATTCCTTTCTAGGTCACTTAGATTTCAGTACAATCTATCACCCCTCATCACAGCCTATTTCAGTTTGTGTAAATATTCATTCCTACAAATGGATCTTATCCAAACGAGAACTGCTCCTACATTTTGTTTGTAGAGTGAAGTCTAATTTTGGTAAAAGCATGTCTGCTGTTATTATTTCTCTGTTTATACAAACTAACAGCATCAGCAATAGAAGGCAAAGCAGAAGTTGCTGACTCCGTTGAAAAACCAAATGAAATGACTTTTTAAAAGGCTATATATGAAGCTGTAAGGAGTTGCTACTGTAACAAAGTTGACCCCTTGGGAGAAACTCTGAAAGGAAACAAAATAATTACAGTTGGCTTTCCCACTCTGAAAACATAGCAAGCTTTATTATACAAGACAGTTTAGTTGAGTAAGTTTCCCCCCAATAAATTGTAGCTTGTTGGTATGTCTCCATAGAAAAATTACTTTTAAAAAACACATTTTATTGAAGTATTTTGACATATATAAAATATCACAAGATAGTGTTCCCATTAGAAAAGCAAAGAGGGGTGTTAGAAAGAGATTAAGCAGATAAAGGAGGAAAAGAAATAGGTGAAAAGAAGAAAAGAAGAAGGAAGAGGGAGAGAGGGAGAGAGAGAGAGAGGGGGGAGGGAGGGAGGGAGGGAGGGAGGGAGGGAGGGAGGAAAATAAAAAAATTAGCATGAAGATAGAAAATAAAATACCAAGAAAGAGGCGATTATATAGATAGAAATGATAGAAAGTAGGTAGATAGACAACAGTGTAGATCTTCCAGTCCAGTCCGTGGAGTATTTCGCTTTCTTGTATAATCCAGTCTTCCGTTTTGTCTACATTATTTCGCCACCAAGACTTTTTTTCACCTTGGGTTTCCCATGGGCATTTCCTGTGTATTATTTAAATTTTACTTCCTTTAGATATGATATTTCTTAAAGTGTGTTTTGAAAGAAGTGTTAACAGAAAAATACAACCTGCTAAATTAAACTGGACAGAAGTATGCATGACTGGATTACTTACTTATTTAAATTAACTTCTATACCACCTTTGTCTGAACATGGGGCAAAAAGCAAATCACATCACAGATTAAAACAAAGACTTTAAAATAATTTTTAAATTATATTTTGACATACTATCCATTTTATATTGTGTGTTAGAAGCCAATGCAGTTTTGGTCTGATCAATGTCAAAGCATTCAGCATTTAATGACAGTCCCCAGAGTTGCATCAATCAAAGCTGAGTCACAACAAAAGTTCAGTTCCAGATATTTCACTTCTTCCAGGAGCACATCTTTTGTACATACAATGACTCTGAATGTAAAACCAAGATATCTCCAAACATTTAAAAAATGGTTGTTCATAACAATGTATTGTTGTTTGGAAAATATAGAAAGAATGGGAGAGCTATCGTGAGGACAGCAGCTAAACTCAGAGAGAAGAGTGAAACCCAAGAGAGTCAAGGCAAGTTCACTTTATTATGGTCAATGACCAGTTCGACCTCCAAGACTATCACTTTTTACCAAGCTGTCCCAAAGAGAAACATGTTTTTCTCATCTTTTGACTGACGACCCCCTTGTATCATGACCTGAATCTTGATCTGAATGCACACACACACACATATATACATATTCAAGTTAAGCTAAATTGATCCTGCTAAATTGATCTATTTCCATGCTATTTCCTATGCTATTATATGTTTCTATCCACCTTTGAACCACCCTATCTTTTACCCAGTTCGCATTGTTCCCTCTTTCCCCATCCTCCAAAAATTAATCTGCTGTTGCCTTGATGTGTGTTTACTACTGTTTGTGCTGGTTTTTTTTGCTATTTTAACTGATTATTGTATTGTTTTAATTGTATTTTGCCCGGGGCTTGGCCCCATGGAAGCCGCCCCAAGTCCCTTTGGGGAGATGAAGACGGGGTAGAACAATAAAGTTCTTCTTTGGTAATTTCTCAACCCCCAGCTGCCTCCTACACCTGAAGGACCAACTTTGGAACAGATACTCCACTGTTATTACTGGCGTCTTTCATGACTCATGGATTCAATAATTTAGATCTGGTAGAGTGTATGACCCTCCATCCAGACGGCACCAACTCCAAGTTCAAAACTCAAGTATCTCAAACAAGACACCTAATTTAAGTACTCAGACAGAACTCAAAAACTGGAAAACAGACTAGGCCAGTTCCAAAATATGATTGTTCAATTATTTAATGTAGATGATACCATGGAGACCCAAAATTAGACTCCTATTGCTGCCCTTACTTGCCCCTCACCCATGAAAAATAGCTGCAGGAAGACAACAACAACAATAGTAATAACAATAATAATATATTTATATACTGCTCTATCTCCCCTAGGGGACTCAGGGCGGTTTCCAAATAGCAAAACCCCAACATACAGAGTAATAGCACTTTAAATAACACTTTATTTATATTCCGCCCTTCTCACCCTGAAGGGGACTCGGGGCGGATCACAAGTATACATAGACGGCAAACATTCAATGCCGTTTTGTATTGACGTACACAGACAGTCAGGACAGAACAGAAGGAGATTTTTGTGTCATGCAACAGGAGGTGCTGTCACTCCATCCTCTTATGACGAAGAGCTGTCGGGGCTTCCGCATTCCAGCATCTGGTCTTCTTTTCTTATGGCATTGTAAAAAACGCTCCCCCACTTTTTTTATTAGAAGTACCTAATTTCTCTATTTACAGCTAGACTGTTTTCGAACTGCTTAGGTAAACAATGGGCAGGGCTGACGGTTAGCTGCCCACACCAACCCGGGGTTCAAACTTGCAACCTTTTGGTTGATAGATCTTTAGCAGCTGCTGATTTAACCGCTGTGCTAAACCTCCAACCCAGAGTACAAAAAACATAAGCACCGAATCATCAAAATAACACAAATACATTAAAAACGAATCCCACCCAATTCTTCATGCAAAAATTACTGTTAGGGAGAGACAACAGGCAACCCTAATGTGAGTACCTTCGACAAGGATGATAGCAGTCTTGCGGAGATCCCCCCAGAGAGTACTACGTGATGCCATCATTGCTGTTACTTTAAAAGTCTAGTACTTTATCCCACAAATCCCAATTCTGATACAATAAGCCAGATGACTACTAGTATTTTCTCATTCCAACCAATTTGTGTAGTAGGGGCACTATTTGCTAATTTCTCTCCAGGCATCAAAATGACTTGACCAGTTTCATTCTTTGAAATTAAATATAACTTTCTCCCAAGTTTTCATTTGCATACATTAGAATCTTTAAAACACATACAACAGATTGTTGATTTTACTCTGCTTTTAAAACTCTACTCTGTAACTATGCTAAAGTCCCCACTTTTCTTCTTTTCGGAATTATATTTTGAATTAAAAGTAAAAGCAAAAATATGGCAGTGAATCGGAAGCATATCCCTAACAGTGTAACAAAATGACAAGACCACAGAACCACTCACTTGGGTAAAGGAGCCTCATTAATTACAGCTCTCTGCATATCATGGGTAAGCCTTTGGGACCAATTAAAAAAATATTAAAGAGTAGCTCAATAAATATTGAAAGATAGACCATGGCTACATATTGCTTGCTTTATACAAAAAAGGAGAGGGAAGACCAAAAATGGTGCAAAAGCACATCTCCAGCATTTCTAGGTCCTTCTGCATGACTCAGTGGTCAACTTTTAGTGGAAGCATACCAGAGAATAATGCTAAAGGGTGGGTTGCTGTGAGTTTTTCAGGTTGTATGGCCATGTTCCAATAGCATTCTCTTCTGATGTTTCACCTGAATCTGTGACTGGCATCTGTAAAGGTTTGTTGGAGGCGAGGAAAGTGGAGTTTATATATATATATGTATATATGTGTGTGTGTGTGTGTGTGTGTGTGTGTGTGTGAATGTCCAAGGTGGGAGAAAGAACCCTTGTCTGTTTGAAGTAAGTGTGAATGTTGCAATTAATAAGCTTGAATAGCATGAGTAGCCATGCTGCAAAGTCAGTCAATGAGGGTATTTGCATAGATCATAGAGCAGCAGTTCTTAACCTGTGGGCCGCGGACCACCAGTGGACTACGAGGACAAAAATCTGGCCTGCGAGCGTCCTTCCTCTTTATTTATTTATTTTATTTATTATTTCCACTCCTTTCATGCTGCCTGCTACTCTTTCCCTGTCGCTGACCATGATATATGTTCTGTATCAGAAACTAGAGCTGATTAAGTCCAGAAATCTACTTCTAGACTTAATCAGGTCTCATAGTAACCAGGATGATTATTGTTTATAGTAGATCGGCTTTGTATGATTCAGAAGAGGTTAAAGAGTGGAAATTTAGTTGGCTCAAAGAGGCCACTTAGAGCAGTAGTTAAAGCTGGAAGTACTCATGTTGTGTTGGTTGGTTTTGTTTTGTTTGTGTACGGGTCTTCTATTTTTTTTCTGTCATCTTTCGATGTACCATACGAAAATCATGAATTTATGTGAATCAAGCAAGACCCTTGTGTTGATGTACGTACATTATTTGTTTTTTAATTTGAAATCTGTATATCTGTATACCTTTATAAAACGGAATGTTTGTGTGTATGCGGAGGGCGGAAGGGCGGAAGGGCGGATTGTGGCAGCCACTTTCACAGGCAAGGGCGGATATGTGGCAGCCACTTTCACAGGCCAGGGTGGATATGTGGCAGCCACTTTCACAGGCCAGGGCGGATATGTGGCAGCCACTTTCACAGGCCAGGGCGGATATGTGGCAGCCACTTTCACAGGCCAGGGCGGATATGTGGCAGCCACTTTCACAGGCCAGGGCGGATATGTGGCAGCCACTTTCACAGGCCAGGGCGGATATGTGGCAGCCACTTTCACAGGCCAGGGCGGATATGTGGCAGCCACTTTCACAGGCCAAGGTGGATATGTGGCAGCCACTTTCACAGGCCAGGGCGGATATGTGGCAGCCACTTTCACAGGCTAGGGCAGATATGTGGCAGCCACTTTCAAAGGCCACAGCGACCAGCGCGGGTTATGGACCTGCACCAAACTTGGTACACATAACCCCCCTAACGCCCTTTACGCCCTGGCGTGGGTCGGGGGACATGACCCACGGATTATGGGATTTGTAGTACTTTCCAACAGTTTGGTTCCCACAGACCACTGAGGCCACCAAAAAGGGCCAATACAGACCACACTCAGCACACACAGCCCCCATGACCCACTCTACGTCCTGGTGCAGTTCGGAGGAGGGTGGACCATGGATGATGGGACTTGAAGTGCCTCTACTCACTTCCCAAGTCCGCTGCAACCCTCATCCAATCACTGATCGAGGCCAAACTTGCCATACATAACCCCCATGACTGCCTTCACGTCCTGGTGAGGTTTGGGGGAGGACTGACAATGGATGATGGGATTTGTAGTACTTTTACACTCCTCTGTTCCCACAGACCACTGTGGCCCCCAACAAACACTGATAAAGACCACACTTGGCACACAGAGCCCCAGTGACCCAGTCCACATCCTACTGAAGTTTGGAGGGGGACAGAACATGGATGATGGGTCTTGCAGTACCTTCCCTCACTTTCCAACACTGCTACAAACCTAATCCTATGATTGATCAACACCAAACTTGCCACACAGACCCCTTTTGACCCACTCTACGTCCTGGTGCAGTTTGGAGGACGGTGGACTATGGATGATGGGACTTGAAGTAGCTCTACTCACTTCCCAAGTCTGCTGCGACCCTCATCGAATTACCAATTGAGACCAAACTTGGCACACATAACCCCCATGACTGCCTTCACATCCTGGTGAGGTTCGGGGAGGACTGACAATGGATGATGAAACTTTGTAGTATTTTCACACCCTCTGTTCCCACAGACCACTGTGGCCCCCAAAAACACAGAGAAAGTCCACACTTGGCACACAGAGCCCCAGTAACCCACTCTACATCCTACTGAAGTTTGGAGGGGACAGAACATGGATGATGGGACTTGCAGTACCTTCCTCACTTCCCAATCCTGCTACAAACCTAATCCAATGACTGATCAACACCAAATCTGGCACACAGAGCCCTCATGACCCACTCTACAGCCTGGTGCAGTTTACTGTGAGACGGACCACGGATGATGGGACTTGAAGTACCTTCACTCACTTCCAAAAACAATGCATCCCTCATCCATTCACCAATACAGACCAAACTTAGCACACAGAGCCCCCATGGCCCAATCTACATCCTACTACACTTTGGGGGGGATGATGGGACTTGCACTACCTTCAGTAATTTCATGATACCACTGCAACTCCCAATAATGATGGATCAAGACCAAACTTGGCACACAGAGCCCCCATGACCCACTCTACATCTTGCTGCGCTTCTCAAATAACCCAGGCAGGGCCGGGTCCCCAAGCTAGTACTTTAATAAAGATGATTTCTCGAGAAACTAGAGCTGATGAGGTCTATCCAATGCAATTTTCTGAATCAACACCCCAAACTGAATCTAAAGATGACCAAAAACTGATTTGGAACTCTGTTGGTACTAATGTTGGAGAGTGGTCCCTGGTCAAGTAGTTCTTAGCCAAATGGTCCCTGGTCAAAGTGGTCCCTGGTCAAAGTAGTCTCTGGTCAAGTGGTCCCTGGTCAAAGTGGTTCCTGAACAAGTGGGGGGAAATAAAAGGTTGGGAACCACTGGCATAAACGTAGCCTGGCTGTTGTTGCCTGAAGGCATCCTTTGTTTGAGAGGATTTAACTGACACTTGATTGTTTGCTGTCTAGAGTTCCCCTGTGTTTGAGTGGTGTTCCTTATTTACTGTATTGATTCTGGTGTTTTTAAAAATACGGTTAACCAGATTTTGTTCATTTTCATGGTTTCCATCTTTCTGTTGAAATTGTTTATGTGCTTCTGGATTTTAATGGCTTCTCTTTGTAGTCTGACATGATGGTTGTCAGAGTGGTACAGCATTTCTGTGTTCTCAAATAATACTCTGTGTCCAGGTTGGTTTATCAAGTGCTCTACTATAACTGACTTCTCTGGCTGAATTAGTCTGCAGTGCCTTTCATATTCTTTGATTCGTGTGTGGGTGCTGCATTTGGTGGTCCCTATGTACACTTGTCCACAGCTGCATGGTATACAGTAGTGTTGTGATTGAGCCTTCAGCTACTACTAGTAGTAGTATTGAGGAAGGTGCTGGGTCAATAGCATCAAGCAATAGTATGTAATGGGGTGAGGCTCTGGGTGATCAAGAGTCTGCAGCTGGAAGGAAAAGGGCTGCTAGTGAATCTAGTGTGGAAGGATTGGAACAGAGAAAAAGGATCCGGCAGATACTTAGAGCACCTTCTGATTCAGACACCTTCCAAGGTTTTTCTGGGGAAGAAGAAATGGGGTCAGAAGAAAGTGATACGGATTTAGACTCAACATTGGTTCAGGAAGTAAGGGATATGTGTAACAAAGAGTCTAATTCTGACACCTTCTGTGTCTTTGACAGTGACTTAGACTGGCCTTCTGGGGGTTCAGAAACAGATTGGGACACTTGTCAGGCCCCAGGCCTTAGTCTCCCTAGAACCACACTCTAGCCATGTTGGCTTTAAGGCATCTTCCAGGCCTGCCTTTCTTTCTCCTGTGAATCCATCACAAGGCAGGCAGGGTGAAACATTCAAGGCCACGACTGTTATTCCCGGCGATAAGCAGAGGCGATTGGGACCAGAAGATGCACTGACTCCTTTCCACAGTTGTGGGCTCTAATTGGGCTCACATGCCTCACCACTGAGGTTTACCAAACAGCAGCTGCAGTCCATCGTGTGAACCATGACACTTGACGCAACTACGTCATAAGATCAAAGGGTTATAGAACTATAACCGTTTGGTCTTGGAAGGGCTCTCCATCTCGATCCAACTTTTGCACCTCAAGATCATGGATTCCTGAACAGGCCTTGTGGCCTTCTTGCTTAAGAACCTGCCTACCCAGCTTGCTGGCTGCCCTGCTTGGATCTAGCCCACTTGGGCACCAGCCTTTGCCTCGTTTGCTTTGCTTCTGATTTCTTAAAGAGTGTGACTCAATGCTGCCAGTGAGAGATTTTGCCTATTGAATCCTGCTTTGAATCCTGATTGCTATGGGACTATAATCCATTGCTATCTTTTTGACTGGTGCTGCTTTAAGGCCTCTTAGATTGACTTCTAGCCTCTTTCCTATAACCAGTTATTCTAAATAAACCTTTTGTACCTCAGCTGAACTCTATGGTTTATCAAGGGAGGTTTCCAAGTGCCTATAAGATGACAGCACTCTAAGTTTTCAACAGCGTTGGCAAGATTAGAAGTCTGCACAGAGCACAGCAGCTGTAGGAGATGCAGCAGCTGGTGCTCATGATCAAGGAGAGTCTTCAGAAGACAGTGATGTTTAAGTGCTATATAAGAAATGGGTTTTTGGGGCTGCATTTGCGGCGGTCAAAGAGTTGATGTCTGGTTCTTGTCTCTGACTTTCCTGTGTTCCTGATATCAAGTGCCTTGTTCCTGTTTCCTGATACTCGTGAGTTATGGGCTATTTCTCCACTTTGTTCTTGGGGTGAGCTGCTGTGGCAGCTCTAGCTGATGTTTGGAAAAAGGTGGGGGGTTTGGAATTCAATGTATGCTTTTCTGTTTAGTTACCTGCCGTGTGTCCCTGAGACGAGACTTGGTCTCCGCTGAGTATATGTGAGTTTCTGCTACAGAATCTGGTATTGTATGAAATGGAGGGAGGCTGGCATTGTGTTTTATGGGGACTATGATTTGTGCTATTCATGTATACTCAGCTCCTGATTGCCTTGGATGATCTCCTCCATTTCATCTGCCTTTCTCCTGCCTTGGATTTCTGGACCGGATTTACAACCACTCTTCTGGATTCTCCCTTCGGACTTTGCAGACGGACGTCTGGTGTTTGTTTTGGGCTGTTTTGCTGCTTTATTTTGTGGGACACTTTCCTGGGATTTTTGAGGGTTTTTGAGCCGAGTTGGCTATTTTTTTCTTCGTCCTTTTTCCAGTTATTGTTCAATAAACCTTTTGTTATCCCCTTTTACTCCTGGGTCTGGCTTCCTTGGTCTCTGCACTACGACACAGTAGACTCCTGCAGTGTTACAGGATCCCCCTTATCCTTTGCAGAATATAGCATTTGCAGAATTTTGTAGGTTGTTTGTAGGTTGTGTTTTCTTATCAGCTTTCTTATGCAGTCAGTGATTCCCTTGATGTATGGTAAGAACACTTTTCTTCAATGATAGAGGACCAATAAAATGCCTAGAGATTTTTTTTAATATATTGATACCATGACTACATCATGGTGTATCCATTTTCACTCGGTTTAGCTTCAAGTGAGAATTCAGACCTGTTCTTCTCTTGGACCCATGTGTTTGTCTTTCAATTCACCCATATTATCCACAGAACACTCCTCCAGTACTACATTTCAATTGAATTGATCTTCTTCCTGTCGGCTTTCTTTACTCTCCAGCTTTCACAACTATACAGAGACATCTGGAACACTAAAGCACAGACAATTCTGTCTGGCAATGTAGAAAATGCTGGGCTAAATTGAATAATGGTTTGACTTGGTATACAGCAGATTGTTACACTCATCATGTAACAGGTTTCCATGATATCTCCCTTGCAGAATCTTCATAAAAATTTGAACAAGAAAGATTTCCACGTGAGGGTGGTACTTCATGTGTCAAGCAATCGTCATTGATCAATGCTTACAGAAACACATTAGAAGTTTTGCCAGCTGTTTCCAGATGGCACAAACTGAATATAAGGAAAGCACCACAACTTATCTTTACTTTTCAACACGAACTATCTTTTCCAACTTCTTCCTTCTTTTTCTCCTTCTCCTACTTTGCCAGTTCATAAATATATGATATACCTATAGTGATGGGGTCTTAAAATGTATTTTACATTTAAGTTCATTTTATGTTTCGAGTACTTTTGAGTTTAGAGTAGGCTCAGTTTCTTCATAAGCCACCTTAGGTCTCATTCTGGAAGGGCAACAAGGCAGGAATTGGGTTGTTGTAAGTTCTTCGTTCTTCGGGGGAGGCCCTCCTTTCGCCCCCTCTGCTCTCACAGACCCGACTTGTGGTAAAGAGAGGGAGAGCTTTCTTCTCTGTGACCATCTGACTCTGGAACCCATTACCTAGCAAGATTAGATTAGCCCCCACCCTGGAAATTTTCAAGAAGAACCTCAAAACGTGGCTTTTCTGTTGCACTTTTGGAGAATGATCTCACATTTCCCTTGTCATTCTCCCCTAAAATGGCCATCCTCATATTGCACTGTCTCTGAACCTCCCCTGTAATATATATGTGTGTATATATATATATATATATATATATATATATATATATAAATAATCTCATCCTAGATTTTATCATTGTATTTTGCACATGTGGCCTGCTTATGCTGTTTTATGTTTTTTATGATACTGTATTGAAATGCACTTTTGGGCTTGGCCTCATGTAAGCCGCCCCGAGTCCCCTTCAGGGAGATGGTGGAGGGGTATAAATAAAGATTATTATTATTATTATTATTATTATTATTTGGGCTGTATGGCCATGTTTCAGAAGCATTCTCTCCTCAGAGGTCGTAAGGTCAGACCACACAATCTCTGAGGATGCCTACCATAGATGCAGGTGAAACGTCAGGAGAGAATGCTTTGAAACATGACCATACAGCCTGAAAAACAACACAGTGATTCCAGCCATGAAAGCCTTACAAGACAGGAAATAAAATCAAATCTAAATAATATTTATGTGAAAATGCACAGCTGCACTGATGTTCCTTCCAGAAAAATGGAAGAAAGGAAGGAATAGAAGGAAGGAGTGGAAGGAAGTAAAGGAATGTCCCCATGTGGCATGTTTTAAAAATGTCACCCCTGCCCCCAATTCAACCATTCAATTATTATATAGAGTACTCAGGCAGCTATCTGATAATAGTGAAAAGACAAAATAATGTTTTCTGCTATCACCCTGAGTGGGAAAACAATTTTGCAACCCGTCTTTTTCAAGAATCACCAAAACACGATAGGTTTATGGTAAGGAAATCAGTCTTGAATAACATACCATACCATCTTGCTTACTGTTATGTCGTTTAAGAGAAAGGGCTTTCTGCAGTAGTTCCCAAGAATTATGATGTGGTGCATAATAAAACTCTTCATGAGTAGGAAAGCGATAAATCAACACCACAATGTACAAGAGAAATGGTTTTGTTGCATTAAACACCACAGTATTGTGTAATGGGAACATTTAGGATCTGGGATATGTTTATGTGGCACAAATCATCCATTGGAAAGCTGTGGTGAGAGCTATCTTGGGTTGCTACTGAAAAAAACAAAATTTGTTGTAACTCTTAGAAGATGTTAAGAGAACTGGAGCAGGCCTCTTTCCTTTGAGAATGAAGAACAATATTGACTTGCTTCATTGCACTGAATTAAAATATGTACAGCAAGATTTATCATATTCCTTTTACAAACGACAAGGGTTACTCTTATTGAGGAAAAGCAAGTTTTCTAAAGCTTTTGCTTTTACTATGATTTATAATTTTATAATAATAGTATTTCATCTAATAAATCCAGGGGAATCACTCCAGGAATATAAATGATATTAGGAGCTAATGTAAGGGAGAGTTATTTTAGAGAGTAATCATTTGTTTGACTAACAGAAAGGGGGCAAATAGCAATTATACTTTTGGGAGTTCCAGTTCTTTGGGGGGGAATGAGAGGAGAAAGAGAGAGGAGAAATGATTTTTGTAGAATCTGTGAAAAATATGCTGGATACGTCTCCCATATGTTTTTGCCTCCTTTATTCCCATTGTTCTCCTCCCATTGATTTTTATGGCTGTCGTATTTACTATAGGAATCTGTTTTATGCCAAGTCACACTATCTAACAGTTGCCTACATCAGAACTAAAACAACAAATGCTCTATAGCCTATATCAGGGCAGTCCAACTTCTGCCGGCTCAGGGGCCGGACTTCTGGTGAGTGATGACCTGGGGGGCCACCCGGCCACGCCCCTGGCCACGCCCCGGCCACGCCCCGGCCACACCCGGCCACGCCCCGGCCACGCCCCGGCCACGCCCCCGGCCCCGCCCCGCCACGCCCCCACCACGCCCGGCCACGCCCTGGCCACGCCTCAGCCACGCGGCTCCGTCCCCTCTCCCAAAGCATCAGAACAGCTGTTCTGACGCTTTGGGAGAGAGAGGGAGGCACCGCGGGGACCCCCTCCCCTTCAAGGCATCACGGCAGCCGCACCGGAAAGGAGGAGGAGGCCCGCCCACTCGTTCCCTTCCCAGCGCAGCAATCACCGTGGCGGCGGGGGGAAAGAGGAGGAGGAAGGGAGGATTCCTCCTCCTCTTTCCCCCCAGCGCCACGGTGATCTGAACACCGGCTGCGCCGGGAAGGAGGAGGAGGCCCACCCCCTCGCTCCCTTCCTGGCGCAGCCAGTGTCCCGATGGTAGTGGCACCGGGGGAAAGAGGAGGAGGAAGGGAGGGAGGATTCCTCCTCCTCCTTCCCCCCAGCGCCACGGCGATCGGAACACTGGCTGCGCCGGGAAGGAGGAGGAGGCCCGCCCCCTCGCTCCCTTCCCGGCGCAGCCGGTGTCCCGATCGCCGTGGCGCCGGAGGGAAAAGTTTTAAAAAAATCTTTCAGGAGGGTAGCGGGGGCCGTGTCCAACAGGCTGGTGGGCCGTGTACGGCCTGCGGGCCGCCTGTTGGACAGCCCTGGCCTATATGGACACACACATGGTTTTTTGAAATCCCCAGACCTACACAATGTGTTTGAGAAAGAGGGAAGACAGGGAAACAACCTAGAATGGTAATCCTTGCTGATGTGGAAAAATAGTAATTTTAATGCATATATTTTAAATCAGAAGTTTAAACTTCTGGTCACTTGTTTTTAATTAAAACATTTTAAGAGATAACTTTTGTCCTGAGAAGAAAACCCCTCCTCACTTCTCCCCAGTCCACCAAAGTTTCTGAATTCTGACCTATATTAGAAGAATATTTCCCACTCCTACCTCCTACTCCTACTCCTAATAATAATAATATATTTATATACCACGCTATCTCTCCAAAGGGACTCAGGGCAGTTTATAGACAAAAGTAGCAAAGGGGCAAACATTCATTGCCAAAACAAATGAACAACAACAATAAATCAACTAGAGCCATGTCAGTCTGATAGAGGCCGATGGTGAGGCCCTTCTGGGCATTGATGCTGCATCTGCCTCGAGAATGGTGATGGTGGGGCCCTCTTGGGCCCAATGGTGTCACAGCTGCCTTGAGGAGGGTGATGGTGAGGCCCTCCTGGGCTGTTGGTGCTGTGGCTGCCTTAAAGAGGGTGATGGTGAGTCCTTCCTGGGCCATTGGTGCTGTGGCTGCCTTGAGAAGTGTGATGTTTTAATACCTTAAGATGTCTGGATTGAATCCAAGATCTGCTGTGAATGGCATGGGTAGTTCCACTGCATTATAATCCATCCAGTGAAAGAGCAGTTTCCTAGAAATTGAGTTCAGCTATTGCTCTGACCACAATGTACTCTACGACTTCGGAGAGTGGTATACCTTGTCAATCTTTGTAGATCAACCATAAGCTCTGCCACTCAGTATCAGCCCTTAATTTGTTGATTCTAATGTCACCATTCAAGTTGATAATGTTCTCTTATTTATATTAGATATGGGAATATTTATTTGTTGCCACTTCTAATTCAGTCGTTCTTTCTCTCAAAATTTATTTATTTATTTATTTATGGTATTTGTACCCCGTAGCTTCTCACCCCCGGCAGGGGGACTCAGCACGACTTACACTTGCAGCACTACAGGCTGCACTACCTCAATACAATTTAAAATACACCATATAATCAATGTCATTAAAAAGCATTAAAAACATTAAAAAACATTACATTAAAAACCACTACATACAACAATAATTAATTAAAGCCATCAAGCGGAACACATTGTCAGTCCAGTCAAGTCCAAAATATCAATCCAGTCAAATCCAAAGGTACAATTTACATCTGCTGTTTAAAGGCCTGGTCCCAGAACCACAACTTTAGCTTTTTTCTAAAAGCGAGGAGAGAAAATTCATGTTATAAAGCCAGGATTTTGTCATATAATGTTGCACAATTGCATTGGCTTAGTTCCGTGCATGATTTTTTCCTTATTCTTTTTTCACATTATGACTCTTTTCTTGTTGTATTACATTTCCATCATAAATGGATTACATCTTTTCAATGACAGAAAACCCCCCCACTGTGTTGGCTCCAATATCATTGCAGTTCAACTAGAAGCCCTTCCAAACAGGCCCTATATTCTAGGATCTGATCCCAGGTTTTCTGTTACACCCAGATTATCTTGCAATGTGGATTCATATAATCTAGTTGTGAAGACGCGCCTGGGGTCTTTGACTTAGAATAGGAACAAGGACGTGACATCTCTTCCCAGGGGACTTCTTCTTGCCTTCCCATAGAGAACTGGAACTCTCAAGGACCAAACCAGTCACTTTAGATAACTCAAACAGGCTTTATTGTTCACAAAAGGAGTTATCTTGTTGAGGTATTAAACTTAGTTCTCCAAACAGGGGTAAAATAAAATATACATTACAGTTCTTTAGTTGTTTGGGTCCAGGAAGCTTTCAGCCGGATGGCTTTCCAAATTCTCTCTCTCTCAATGGCTTTGAGGTGAGAACTCTCTTAGCCCCGGTCAAATGGCCTATATTGAAGGCACAGAGCCTTCCTCTTGGTGCCAAATGACTAATTGAAGGCGCTTGAGATTCCACAGTCCCATCCAGGTGTGCTGGATATGCAGAATGAATCCAAGATATGAAGAATTGGTGCTAGAGAATGCCTGACTGAGGCCTGGCTGGCAAACCCTCTAACATGTCCTCTTCTGTAGAGATGCAGGCAAAATCTAAAGAGAAAGCTAGATTTCCAAAGTCTCAAGGGGGAGGAAAAACAAACTTAACGATGATTGACAGCTCTAAAGAACCAATCAATGCAACCAATACTTAACAACACTAAACAGACTAGCTGAAACATAATCCAATAGTTTAAACCTTGCAACTTAAAGTCTTATACACAGGTGGCATCAGCCACGCCTTCACACTAGTTTAAAATAGAAAACCTGTGATCAGATCCTGGGATGTAGGGCCTGTCTGGAAGGGCCTTTGGTCTCATTTTATTCCATTGCAGTTCTGATATTTAAGCAGTCACATTGCAGACCACATAGACAGTAGGCATGAGAAAAATGAAACGGAAATTAAAAGGATTCGTAAGAGATTCGTATGTAATGGGACTTTTGAGGTTTTACGTATCGCTGCCGCGAACCAGGAAGTAGACTTCCTTTTACGGTCCTTGAGGCCAACAATTTGCATTATGATCGTGAGAAATTCTTAAGTATTAATTAATTAATTATTGTACTACTCACTTCTCCCTGTCTTCTCCCCCTCATTTCCTTCCCGCCTTCATTCAGCTTCTTCTTTTCCCGCATTTCTATGGGGAACTGGAAGTGACGCTGCTGCTAGGTAGGCTAGGCAATGCATTCTGGAAAGTGTAGTCCTCCAGGCTTCCCCCCTCCTTCTCCCCGTTGCTCTGCTGCCATGCCCCATCGCAGGGGCCAGCTTCAGCCCTCCAGGTACGTGTTTTGGACTTCAACTCCCACCATTCCTCACAGCCTCAGGCCTCTTCCTTTTCCTCTCAGCCTGGGCAAACTTGGGCCCCTCGCTCCCTCAGGATCGGGCTAGAGAGAGGCGAGGGGTGAGCGAGGGCCTCCTCCTCCTCTCTCGCCAATGGCAGGCTGGCGAGAGAGGAGGAGAAAGGCCCTCGCCCCTCTCTGCCTCTCTCTAGCCTCGATCCATGCATCGGGCTAGAGAGAGGCGAGGGGGTGAGCGAGGCCTCCTCCTCCTCTCCCGCCAAGGGCAGGCTGGCGAGAGAGGAGGAGAAAGGCCCCCGCGCCCCTCTCTGCCTCTCTCTAGCCTCGATCCATGCATCGGGGCTAGAGAGAGGCGAGGGGGGTGAGCGAGGGCCTCCTCCTCCTCTCTCGCCAATGGCAGGCTGGCGAGAGAGGAGGAGAAAGGGGAGGGCCTCCTCCTCTCTCGCCAATGGCAGGCTGGCGAGAGAGGAGGAGAAAGGCCCGCCCCTCTCTGCCCCCTCTCTAGCCTCGATCCATGCATCGGGCTAGAGAGAGGCGAGGGGGGTGAGCGAGGCGCCGGCGGCGCGGGGAAAGAGGGCGAAGGAAGAGGCAATCAGCTGATTGCCTCCTCCTTCACCCTCCCTCTTTCCCCCCGCCCCGCCCGGATCCCAGTTTGGCCCAATTCTGTCATTGGTGGAGTTCAGAATGCTCTTTGATTGAAGGTGAACTATAAATCCCAGCAACTACAACTCCCAAATGTCAAGGTCTATTTTCCCCAAACTCCATCTGCGTTCACATTTGGGCATATTGAGTATTCATGCCAAGTTTGGTCCTGATCCTGATTTAGAAGATAATAAAGAAAAACTCTTTATGTATTGTATAATAGCGGCGAGGATGACCTATGCAAGGATGTGGAAGGCTGAAGAAACCCCCGAGCTATGGGAATGGAAAACGAAAATATTGGATATAGCAAACATGGACTCATTAACGTCTGCATTAGCGGAAGATATCTACAGGAAAAAGACAGACTGGTCTCCCATTACTTCTTATTTTAACAAAACCAAGACAAATTTATTGGTCGAACTATAAAATATAGATACGAAGTACTTACCCCATTAGGACTTTACGGAGGAAGTTCGAATATAGGTTTTTTGCAATTATAAAGTTATTATTTAAATTTAGCCGTTGGCTATTACCATCTCGTTAGTCTATTCTAGGGGAATCCGAGTGAGTAGGAAGTACTCTGTGTTTGTTCTGTCTAGTTTTGTCTCGTCAGGGAAGCGGGTGGGGGGGAGGGGGGGTCGAGGGTTCCGGGCTATATGTGTCTTGTATTACAGTCATGGATGGCTGTTTTTGTCTGTTTTTCTTTTATTGTTCAATAACCTAATAAAAACTATTTTTAAAAAAGTTTGGTCCTGATCCAGGATTGTTTGGGTTCAGAGTTATCTCCCCTAAATCACTGTCAATTCCTCCCAAACCCCTCCAGTATTTTCTGTGGGTCATGGGGGTTCTGTGTGCCAAGTTTGGTCCAGGTCTGTCATTCATGGGGTCTCAGCTGTGGAAGTCAGAGCTGAATTCGTCAAAGGTACTGCAAATCCCATCATCCGTTGTCCATCCTCCCCCAAACATATTGTTTTTGTGATTAATCCCTATGCTTTAACTTTTGTCAATTTGTAACAATGAAAATACATCCTGCATATTAGATATTTGCATTAGAATTCATAAGAGTAACAAAATTATGAAGTAGCAACGAAAATATGGATGGGGGTCACCACAACATGAGGAACCACTGCATTAATACATATCTCTCTCTCGGCATTACTTCACGAACGAAGATTCAGGAAGGACACATCCCACGCTTTTACAAGCGCTGATGACTAAAGAGGCCAATCTGAGATAGGCAAGTTCAGTTGCAGAAAGCACAGCAGAAAGTCTATATATTATACATATATCTTTCTGTTTAATTGCTATTAGGGAAATAAAACGTGAACAAAGGAAGGAAGGAGACAAAGGAAGAAGTAGAGAAGGGGGGAGGGAAGGAAGGAAAGAGAAAAGAAGGGATGGGGAACCAAAGAGCAAAGGAAGGAATGAAAGAAGAGGGTAGAGAAGGAAGAAAGGAGGGAAAGGGGAAATAATAAGGGGGGGGAATCGTACTTCACTTTCACAATTGTCCTGAGAACAAGTAGCTTCTACTTCTTATATTTATGTTATACATATACAGCTCCACTTAATTGCACTGCAGAGGTGAAGGGGAATGTTCCCCCCTTGATTTTTAACTGTTTCCCTGCTTTTCAGACTTTAGAACCAATTTAGAATTTCGTTAATACTTACGTTACATTTTAGAACTTTTTGCAAATTATTTTGTAAGTCTTTAATATACTAATAAAAAAAATCCCCCCCCCCCCATTTGATTTTAGAATCGCAATTTTTGGGTTCTAAACCATGCCTAATAGACAGGCCTGGATGAACACTTTTTTGCACCCTAGGCCACACTTTGAAATTACACTCCCTTAAAGACAACCTCCCGCCACCTCCAAGGTCACCATTCTCACCGGCTGGAAAGCTCAGCTGTGCTCTGAAGGTCTCCTCGGGAGTCAGGAGGCTTGGGGAGAGCGCAGCGGGTGCAAAATCACTCCAAAGGCGCGCATGAGAGAGAGAGAGCATGCACGCGTGCGAGAGAAACAGAGCGCACGAGAGAGAGGGCGCGCAAGCGAGAGAGAGAGAGAGCAAGAGAGAGAGAGAGAGAGAGAGGAGACGGAGCAGAGACTTTGCCGGGAGAAGGAGCGAGGAGTGGAATGAGAAAGGGGGAAAGAGGGGTGCAGACCAGTTTTATTTTTTTTGGTCCGCGATCTGCGCCCCCCTGGCTTGCGCCCCTAGGCCATGGCCTCATTGGCCTTATGGGTAATCCAGGCATGCACATAGGCATGGTTCTCCTCTTCAATCCCTCCCTATCCCCAAAAAGGATGAAGTCACTCGAGTTCCAGTATCCAGACAAAGATAACATAATGGTGTACAGGAATAACATGGCTTTTATTCTGTTCCCTTTTAAAAATGTTTTTCTGTAATTGCACCATTGCACTGCTATGTCAGGTTGCAATTATGGAGGTGACTTCCATTTGTAAGAAGCACAGAAACTGCATAATTGTGCAATTGTGGTATATGTAAAAAGAAAAAAAATAAACAGCACATTTGTGCCATGTGGAGTGAAGATAGGAAGGCACAGTCAAATGAAGCATGTGGAAGACTGATTGCAGGAATGTGCATCACTGAAGCAACACTATAACAGGGGTAAGGAGTAAAAATGATTGTTTCCATATTGGTATATTCCCATTTGCTTAAATGGTGCTTTTTCTGGGAGATAACAGTCAGGTGTAATAAAGCCCCCAGATCTTGTCTGCAAAGTCCCTATGGCCCCTTCTACACTGCCATTTAAACCAGTTTATCAAAGCAGATCATTCACATGATCTGCTTTGAACTGTATTATATGAGTCTACACTGCCATATAATCCAGTTTAAACCAGATAATCTGGGATCGGATCCTGGGGTATAGGTCAGTGCAGAAGGGACCAAACAGACTTCATGTGTTTCTGTGTTCTGGTAGTTTCATAATATGCAATTATGGAAACTTAGTTTAAAGGAATTTAAACTTGTTTCCTTTACTTCTTGCCCTCCTTTCTGTCTCTGTTTGCTTGGAGAATGTTAAGAGCATTAAATACTCCAGTGAGAAAGTTAGCTAAGCCATTGATCGAGAGTTAATTCCTCTCCCACCCAGCTTTCTCTGCTGCTACATTGGTCTATACTATTTGCTAGGCATGAGAAAAATGAAACGGAAATTAAAAGGATTCGTAAGAGATTCGTATGTAATGGGACTTTTGAGGTTTTACGTATCGCTGCCGCGATCCCGGAAGTAGACTTCCTTTACGGTCCTTGAGGCCAACAATTTGCGTTATGATCGTAAGAAATTCTTAAGTATTAATTAATTAATTATTGTACTACTCACTTCTCCCTGTCTTCTCCCCCTCATTTCCTTCCCGCCTTCATTCAGCTTCTTCTTTTTCCCGCATTTCTATGGGGAACTGGAAGTGACGCTGCTGCTAGGTAGGCTAAGCAATGCATTCTGGAAAGTGTAGTCCTCCAGGCTTCCCCCCCCTCCTTCTCTTCCCCGTTTCTCTGCTGCCATGCCGCATCGCAGGGGCCTGCTTCACACACACACACACACACACACACTTCTCCTCCCTCTCTCTCCAGGCTTCCCCCTCCTTCTCTTCCCCGTTTCTCTGCTGCCATGCCGCATCGCAGGGGCCTGCTTCACACACACACACACACACACACACACACACACTTCTCCTCCTCTCTCTCCAGGCTTCCCCCCCTCCTTCTCTTCCCCGTTGCTCTGCTGCCATGCCCCATCGCACGGGCCTGCTTCACACACACACGCACACATGCAAGCTTCTCCTCCTCTCTCTCCCCTGCTCTCTCAGATGCTTCTCTTCCCTGTTGCTCTGCCATGCCCCATCGCAGGGGCCAGCTTCAGCCCTCCAGGTACGTGTTTTGGACTTCAACTCCCAACATTCCTCACAGCCTCAGGCCTCTTCCTTTTCCTCTCAGCCTGGGCAAACTTGGGCCCTCGCTCCCTCAGGATCGGGGTGAGAAAGAGGCAGCGAGCAGCGAGGGGGGGGGCTCCTCCTCCTTTTCTTTTGCTGCTTCCAAGAATAGAATACCCCCTCCCTCCCTTCCTCCTTCCCTCCCTCCTTCCTATTTGGAGAGTCCCATCTAGAATTCAGTGTGGTTTATTCAAGTTTTGGCCTACAACTCCCAGAAATCCCAGCCAATTTACCAGCTGTTAGGATTTCTGGGAGTTGTAGGCCAAAACCATCTGGAATGCGCATGTTCTGGCATACAAATTACTAACGAATCTCGTTAGTACTTAAGTTACATTTCCGAAATTTTTGGGAATTTTTTTTGTAAGTCTTTCTTTTACTAATCCAAAAAAAATCCCCCCCCCCATTTGATATAAAAATCGCCATTTTAGGATTCTAAACCATGCCTACTATTTGCCTCTCGTTTTCCCATAAACTTCTTTCCTATGAAATATGATACTGTCAAGTTAAAAATAAAAGCAAAAATAGAAAAATGAGGACTGGCTTTTTAAAAAATATATAAAATATAAAATAAACTCAGATGGATAATTCCTAAAGTTGAGATACAGCTTTGAATAAATAACCTCTTCTTTTTTTGAGTGAGGACATTTCAAAGTAGAAGTGCATTATCCAATTTTGCTTTACTGCTGAAGTGTAGGTGCGTGTGTTGATAAGAGCCTTCCATAAAGAATCCTTTATACCAATGGCAGGCCGTCTTGCTTGGAAGAGCAAGTCTCCACACTGAGTAATATACTGCATTTTATTCAGGTCTCACTTCATTACATGGATCAGATTGCTAGCTCCTGATCCCATCAAACACACTGTCGCCTACCATCCAAATCACAGGCCTCTTAGTAATGTAAAAATGCAAGTCAGATTTCAGCTCTCCTTGGAATCAACAGAAAGGCTAATGATGCTCTGAAGAATAATTTATGGTGGTAATTCCCATCTTGCACATCCTTTGCCAGGAATTCTTTCTTGTTTCCTTTTAATAGATAAAACACAGATTGTGCAATTACTTAGATTGGTTTCCTTTTCATTCCATGTGTCAGTGCTGGAATCAGGAGACTAGTTCATTTTCAAAGTCAGAGGGAGATTTTAACATTGTTATGTATCAAGAAAGTGATGCGCACACACACAAGTGTTGGTGCAAATTGAATTAAGCAATCAACCCCCCCCCCCCCCTCACGTTATAATCTTATCTTACAGTAGACTTATTTCACCACCATTGGCAATAAATTATATATCCTAACTAACTGTGCCCGGCCACGCGTTGCTGTGGCGTAGTCTGGTGGTATGGAAAATTAAGTAATGAGAAGGTCTGCTTAATTACAACAGCAACAACAACAGTAATAGTAATAGGAAGGAAAGAAAGAAAGAAAGAGGTACGGAAGGAAGGAGAGAAAGTAGAAAGGAATGAAAAGGGCAGGAAAGGCAGGAAAAAGGCAAAGAAGGAAGGAGAAAATGAAATAGTATTCCCTTCCATCCATGCACCCAACCTTCCTTCCCTCCTTGTATCCGCCCCTCCCTCCCTTCCTGTTATCCTTCCTTTCTCCTTCCTTCCTTCCCTTTATCCTTCCTTTTCCTTGTTTCTCTTCCCCTCCTTCCTTCCTTCTATCCTTCCCTCCTTCTATCCATTCCTGTCTCCTACCTTCCTGTTATCCTTCCTTTTTCCTTCCTTTCTTCTCCCCTCCTTCCTTCCTTCCATCCTATCTTCCTTCTTCCCTTCTTCTATCCTTCCCTTCCTTCCTCCTCACTTCCCTCCTTTCCTGCTATCCTTCCTTTTTTCTGCCTTTCTCCTCCCCTCCCTCCCTCCTTCCATCCATCCTACCTTCCTTCTTTCCTCCTTCTATCCTTCCTTTATCCTCCCCTCCCTCCCTTCCTGCAATCCTTCCTTTCTCCTCCCTTCCTCCCTTCCCTCTATCCTTCCTTTCTCCTCCCCTCCTTCCATCCATCCATCCATCCATCCTACCTTCCCTCCTTCTATTCTTCCCTTCCTTTCTCCTCCCCGCCCTCCCTTACTGCTATCCTTCCCTTTTCCTTCCTTTCTCCTCCCCTCCTTCCCTGTATCCTTCCTTTCTCCTCCCCTCCTTCCTTTCCACCATCCTACCTTCCTTCTTCCCTTCCTTTCTCCTCGTCTCCCTCCTTCCATCTATCCTTTATTTTTCCTTCCTTTCTCGTCCCCTCCTTCCTTCTTTCCATCCATCCATCCATCCTACCTTCCTTTCCTTCCTTCCTGCTATCCTTCCTTTTTCCTTCCTTTTTTCTCCGTACTTTCCTTCCTTTCTCCTTCCTTAGGAGGAGGAGGAGGAGGGCCTGAAGAAGCCCCGACCCATGGTGCTTGGCAATAGCGGAGGGAGGGAGGAGGAGACTCAACAGCCTGCTTGGGAAGGAAGGAAGCTTACTTTGGCTCTGAGGAGAGAGAGGGGAGGGGGAGGGGGGTGCGCGGAAAGGGGAAGGTGAGGTAAGGTAAGCTCTGCATTGCTCCTAGTCTCCCTTTGTCAACAACCAACTGCCGGTTTGAATGTTGTTGTTTTCCTTCTCTGTGCCTGCGGGGGTGGGGGGAAGAGAAGGGCAGAGAGTGTGCACAGTGCTGCTCTGTTACAGGGGATGCTGTGAAGTGTAGTTCCCCGTGTTTTTAGCCATTTTAGAATGTTCTGTTTGAATTTTTTGGGACTTTTCTGGGTACTAAACATACCTTGTTCAGTTGTGGGTTTTGTGGCCTGATTTGGTGTTTGTGGGTTCAGGGGTTTCTTTGTCTATAAGCCTCTAAGCATGCCATGTCTCTTTATATAGATAGATAGATAGATAGATAGATAGATAGATATACCACATATTCAACTCATACCTACATTATATGGAATACAGAACCGGCTGGGTGAGAAAAGAGATTTTGTAATGTTTACATTCACTTTCCAAAAATGGACAAGTTGAATGGAATTATGATAATGCAGTCATCTACACCTCATTTTTTTTGTTGGCACTAGAGTAGCAGAGCTTTGAACTTTTCAGATTTTGAAATTTGTCCATTACAGTTCTACTTGATGAACAGTTCAAAGTGTATTCTTCAACAAGTAGATATTGTTGTACATCCTATCATCCATTGCCCCCACCTCCTCCTCCCCCTTCAATCAGCTTTTTTGCAATATGTTGTCCCTTTCTCCTAAGAAAGTCATGGGACATTTGTTGGCCCGACTATTTATATTGATTATCTAACTATAATTGAAATAATCAACTGAAAAGTTGGCAGTCCAAGCCCAGGTCGGGGTGAGCTCCTGCTGTCAGACCAGCTTCTGCTTACTTACTGCTTGCTTACAACACTGTATGCAGATAAATAGATACCACCTTGGCGGGGAGGGAAAAGGTGCCCTGAAAAACATGCCAGCAAAATTCAACTAGGAAGGTGTCCATGGACGACAGGCTCCTAGACGTGGAAAAGGAAACAACAACAACATCCTATGGCTGAGTCAAGAACAGCGAGATGCCAGAGATGAAAAGAGGGAAGCCTCACCTCTGTTTAAGTATTGTCTGTCGATATCAGTTGTATAATGGCATTGAATGTTTGTCATATATGAACCTGAAATCTTCTCTGAGTGGAATATTAATAAAGATTATTATTATTATTATATCTACAAAATAGAAGTGAACATATGTGTGTATGTGGGTAACGATGTATATTTGTGGCTGTGAGGAATCCTTTTCTTTAATCTTAACTGTGGAGAACTGTGGCATGCTAGGCTATCTGTAGCAACCCAGTTCCCTTTCGTGCCTGGGGGCAGGGGGCGGCCCCGGGGGTCCCAATTGCATTAGGGCCAATTGTAGCTGAGGTGGACATGGAGGAAGGGGATGATGAGGTAGCTGGGCCTTCATCTCCCACTGAGAGCTTGGCATGGGATGATGACTGGCCCGATGGGTATGAAAGCTGGGAAAGTCAGGCTGACACTGAAAGTGCTGATTCCGATAATCAGTATGAGAAACCAGGTGGTTTTGGGTTGCAGGAAAGGGTTAGGGAGATAGCGGAGGATGAGCCCATGGAAGCTGAAAGGGAGTCTGGCTCTCATGAAGATAGTGACCCAGGTGCTGGGAGGCAAGGACGGAGCTTTGATAGGAGACAGAGCATTGAGTCCAGCAGGAGGGAATGGCACCGTAGCCTAGAGCGCCAGAGGAGCGCTAGGCCCCGTAGCACAGATTGGCGCCGCAGCCTAGAGCGTCGGGGGTCTCACCAGGGAATTATGTATAGGATCCGTGGGAACGGATCCTCAGTTGCTCGGCCACTTCTGATTAGAAGGGAGTGAAGCGAGTGAAGATCCACGGAGCCAGGACTGAGGCTCGTGCCTTGCCAAGGAGTTTCTTGGGCCTTGATTCTTGAACCTTGCCTTGTTTGCTTTGCCACGGACCAAGTCTGTTTTTGATCCGCATTGTTTTGCGGAACCTTTGCCAAGCTATTGCCTTTGGATTTACCTAAGAGCTCTTTACCTTTTTATTGCAACTTTGATACTTTTATGGACAATTATCCTTTTTATCTATTTCTTATTATTCAATAAATAGTTAGCTGTTTACCATCTCTGTGTGTGTGATTAAGGGGCCGGGGCGAGACCCTGCATCGTGACACTATCCCACCTATTTATGTGAAGCCTCCTTACTTTATAACTTTTGCTGCCACCAATTTATGTGACCACCCGATGTTTCTAAATGTACCAAAAGAGTTCACAGAGAGAGATTTATGAATAAAGAACTTAAACTGTTTATTGGTTAACAAGGTTTAAAGCCTGGAGGTTTTAAGGTACACAGAGCTTAGGTGGTTACAGTATCTTCTTAGAGGCATAGAACTTAAGGTTACTAGGTTTCTAAATAAAATGTTTGACTGTATTTCTCCAAACACTGACTCAACAATATTATACTTTGCCCATAATAGGCCTTGTATCTATCTTCTAGGTTAGCTTTCCAGTCTAACCTACAAACAGCGGTCTTTAAAGGCTTTGTAAACCCCAACTGCCTTTCTGCAGTATCAAAACACAGCCTTTATTCTGTTCTCCTCAGAACAGATAACAGCAGCCACTCAGAACTGCTACCGGTCGGTCTAACCGCTACAACTCCAACTGAAGAATTTCAAATCTGGAAATTCTAAAGCTAATGGTAGGCTCCGCCTCCTGTTGCTATGGCAATAAAACTCATCAGAGGCTGGGTACTGAAATATTCTCCGTTAACCCTTTGTGGTCTGTCTAACATTTAATCATCTAACACAATCCAAATGTAATAATACAAACCACACATTTAACAATAAAATAAAGATAAAACCCTCAATACACATAGTGACTTCACTACAGTGGCCAATTTCTTATTGGCTCCCACTTCCAGAGACCATAGTTGCAATACAGAACATACTGGAGGCCTTTCAGGGGACTGGTGGGAGTTGTACTTCACCCTGCATCAAGAGAGCAGTCTGCATCCCACTGATGGATGGATCTGGACCTTACTTGGCACACAGAACCCCATGACCAATGAAATATACTGGAAGGTTTGGTGGGACTGACCCACCATGGTGGGAGTTGTATTTCATCTTGCATTTAGAAAGTGCTCTGAACCTACTGATGATAGATCTGGACTACACTTGGCACACATAGCCAACATGACCAACAGAAAATACTGGAGGAGTGGGGGTGGGGGTTGACCCTAGAATTCAGGACAAAGTACACCTGCATCCAGAGAGCACTCTGAACCCAATCAATGATGGATCTGAACCAACTTGGCACACACACTCATCACAGCCAACTTTGAATACTGGTGGGGTTTGGGGAAAACTGAACTTGAATTTAGCAAATTATAGTTCACTCCCATTCAAAGAGCACTGTGAACCCATCCAACAATGGATCTGGACCACACTTGGCACACATATCTAACATACCCATCTTTGAATACTAGTGGGATTTGGGAGGAATTGAGTGTTAATTTTGGGAGTTGCAGTTAACCTACATCCAGAGGGCACTGTGAACCCGAACAATGATGGATCTCGACCAAACTTGGCACACAGATCTGACATACCCAATTTTGAATAGTGGTGGGGTTGGGGGGAATTGATCTAAACCTTTGAGCGTTGTAGTTCACTCACATCAAGAAAACACCCAAATGATGATGGATCGGGACCAAACTTGGCACACAGACCCAACATGGCCAACTTTGAATGCTAGTGGGGTTAGAACATTGACAGAAAATCCTGTATGGACTCAAATATTCCAGTTCAACACAGATATTGTGGGATTTTCTGCCTTGGTATTCTGGGATCCTCTCCCCTTGTTGTGGGGGAGAGGCTTGTGTACCCTAATGAAGTTGTGAGCTATGCTGGCAGTGGCATAATAGCCACTAGTAGGGCCTCCCATGCCAGACAGGTCACAACCGAAGGGTCTGACAAAGAATGTCAGAGGGCACGATGGACTCGCTAGCCTTTTGGCAAGCATCCTAGGAGAAGGAAAACTATGATTTCAAACTCGGGCAGATGGTGCTCGTTTAACCTTGTAAGGTCAACCATCTAGAGAAGGAAACTCAAACCAAACCTACGACTTGAGGACCTTGTTGCCACCGTCCCAGCTTGCTAGGCCCCGGCAGATGAACCTTTGGTTTAAAGGGTGAGGCTAGTTCTGTGCACGCTGCGCTCCACCAGAAAGGTCAATTGCACAGGCATGAAGGACACATCCAACCTCTGAATCATCAATGCGCTTGTAGAAAGCGTGGGGTGAGTCCTTCCTGAATCTTCATTTGTGAAGAAAAGCCAAGAGATTCTGGGATATAGGACTGTGTGGAAGGGCCCTCTATTAATCTCAAGGTTAGATTTTTGCAATGTGCTGTACATTGAGTTGCATCTACATCAAATTTGGAAACTCTTGTTTGTTCAAAACCTGGCAGCCAGATTGGGTGAGGGCACATCTAGGACTGAACGTATTACACCCATACTAAAACCATCCAATTGATTGCCAATTGGTTTCTGGACAAAGTACTTTTAAAGTCCTATATGGTTTGGGTCCAAGTTACCTATGGATTACCTTCTCCCATATAATCGACCACACTGTATAGTTGTGAAATCAGAATTATATTTGTTGGTCCTATTAGATGATCAGGGTGAAAAGAAACGTGGAAGAATTCTACAATATATAGTAATAGTGGCAAGAATTTTGTATGCACAAAAGTGGGAAATAAATGAGATGCAGAATATTGTTAGGTGAAGATATATGACTTAGCTGAATTGGGCAAACCAATAATTTTAATACAGGATAATACAACAAAAAGTGTAAGCAAAAAATGGCAATTGGTTGTGACAAATTTGAGAGAAAATTAGAGCAGAACATCAGTTCTAGTATTTGAAAAATAGCAGGAACCATGTTAAGTAGATGTACAGATAGGTTATCTAGTGTGATAAATAACAAAAGTTGGCACTAGATCAAATAGGTCTTGGAAATAAATAATACTTTCAGTTGTGTGGTTGGGAAGCTAAGCCCTGTTTACCTCCTTGATTTGTTTTTGTGGGGATTCTTTGTATAGTTTATGTGGTATAGGATAAGATAGCAAGTGATTTATCAGTTTTAAACTTTAAATGTGTTTTATAGTGTTAAAAATGTTTTTACAGTCTGAGTATTTGTTTTTAATGAAAAAACTGAGAGAAAACATATGAGGGAACGCAAGTTAGCCATCCCTCCTGAAAATCAATTTCACTTTACCTATTGTTGTTGTTTCTAGAAAAATTATATTTCCCAACACTCAAATAGAATTACAATTAGAGCATTTTAACCACTGTGGGGAAGCAAATAATAACACTTTTTTTTCTTCCCCACATTCAGTCTTCAAATGTTTCTCAGCATTTCTGTTAAGTGGCAAATGCCCTCCCACATTATACATTAGCATTCAGAGCACATTATAATTAACTTGGAGGGAGCATCACGTATGCACTTAAAGTAGTGGTAGCTCACAACTTTCAGTGGTCTAATTTTAGGTCTAGATAGTAAAAAGCAATTTGAGGGACCCTGGAAAATCTCCATTTTAGGTTTTTCACCTCATTATGTGAGGGTAGTAGATGAAGTTTAACTTGGGAAAAAGAGATTGCTCACAGTTTCGTCCTTCTTTGATGCCTTCCCCAGCAAAATGCATGATTTGCCATATGGATGCATTTAAATAAATCTGCAAGATTGACTTTACTGTCAACTTCTGATTTCTGCCTTCCAAAAATATTTTTTTAGAGATATGTGGGACTTTGAAGCTGAAGTCTTAGAAAACAGAAGCTGCTCTTAAATGAAAGGGATTTGAAATAGAGCTGAGAGCGCCGCCGAGTTCCCTAGAGTGATTAATTAATGAATTAATATTGTTGCAAAATAAAATTAAGGTCTTAATTCCATGGGGGATGGGGACAGCCACTAATAGAACTCCTTCCATCTGAAGAATTCCCATGAGCCCTAAAAACCATCTGGTTTTCCTCCGAGGCTAAGGGCAGCCAGCATAGCATTGGATTCTGATCTGGAAATTTAACACAGGATTTCAGCTCAATCTCTTTAAGGAATTTGTGGCATGTAGGGGATCCTCTAGATAATTTCCTTGATTTCAATTAGGCTGGGATTATTTAAACGTTATTTAAGTGCTCATAAATTATTTAGTTAATTTAAATTCCAGCACTTTAAATTCCAATTTCTTAATCCTAATCAATCAATTAATTAAATAAAATTATTTAATTATTTTGTTGCAATACCAGTTGATTGGTTTGGAACCAGCCAGTTTGATTTCCCTGTTAAGATGTGAGTTCAGAATAAGACCTTAAGGCCAGCAGTTAGCAATACTCTTAACCAGGGGTGGGCAATTACCGGCCCTCCAGGTGTTTTGGACTTCAACTCCCAGAAATCCTAACAGCTGGTAAACTGGCTAGGATTTCTGGGAGTGGAAGTCCAAAACACCTGGAGGGCCGGTAATTGTTTACCCCTGCTCTTAACTATAGCTCCATAAAGAGGATGGAAATGAAGAAAAGCCATCAGGTTGGGTGAGCTTTCTGGTGCTGCAGCTAGATTTAAGCAAATGAAAGAAACCCTAAAGAATATTTAAGCCTTGCTGAAAAGGAAACCCTTACTGACATGGGAGGATTCCTATGTGATTCTAGCATCCATTCAATTTCCTGCGCAGGCTTCATGTACCATTTCATTTGTACCCAAAATGACACTAAAGAACTGCACATGAGAGGCGTCATCAGATTTGGGGAAATACTAAGGTTTCTAAGATATATACATTTACAAAGGGGAGGGGGAATCTTGAAATACAGACCTTACAAACAACAAAAGCAAGCAGTCCAACAAGAATGGGATGTGCTCAGTGGATAACTGTTGTCAGAAAAAACTAGAGAGTCAGGACAGAAAAATGATGATTTATTTATTACCCACCTCTCCTTGAGGCTCGAGATGGGATACAACATGACTAAAACAGCAAGATAAAACAAAACACTATTAAAATACGTATAACAAATAAAATAATGCAGGTTAAAATTCACAAGTTGAAACTGACTGGATAGGTCTGCCAGAAGAGATAGGTCTTCAGTTGTCTCTTAAATGCTGACAGCTGAATTTGCTATCTCTTCCAGCTGGCAATTCCACCTTCTTGGGCAACCAATGAAAAGGTCCTGTGGGTGATGGTCAGCAGCTGGGTTCTGGCAGGCTGGAGTAAATTCCCCCAGAGGAACTAAGTGCCTGGGGTGAATTATATGGGAAAATGTGTTCCTGTATAAAAGATAATAAAAGAAGATAGATGGGTGTTGTGCTACCATGCAGTGCAAGTTTGTGTTCCACACCCTTCCTCTTCATTCCTAATTGCAGATTCAGGATATAAACATACATGTCAGTTACATGTAACTTTGTTTCTGATTGCCTCAAGGCATTATCTATAACTTTCATTTTCATGGCAACTGTAAGGACTCACCCATTTTAGCTGGCCCGAGGCCTGGGTAGCAGTTTGGCCTCCCTGTTAAGATAGTAGACCTAGGAAAGGGGGAGTGGCTTGGAGCCTCTCCACAGAGAGAGAGAGAGAGAGAGAGAGAGAGAGAGAGAGAGAGAGAGAGAGAGTGGCTCAGAGTGGCTCAGAGTGAAGGGGAGGGTCCAGCTGACTTAGGAGGAAAAAGTGTAGCTTTTTCAGTCAGAGGGGACTTGGCTCTTGTCAGAGCAACATCGGAGTCCAGAGTGAGCAGTCAGTGAAGACAGGGAGTTTCTCAGATAGCTGACAAGAGAAGTCCGTGGAAAGCTGGCAGAGGGAAAGTCAGTCAGCAGACTTAGATCTCTTAGGATAAGAGATTGGCTCACACTTGGGGACAACTAACTAGGATTAGTTAGTGGAAGAAACTCACTACTAGTTTTAATATTAAAGTGAGGGAGTATTTTGACAAGTTGTGAAAGACATGACATCCGTCTAGTCTTGTATCAAAGTTTAAAGATACATGTTTTATGAAACCACCAAGGCTATTGTAACTTTCTTGACAACCACTTACGCTTCTCTGCCTTTTAAAAGCTGTTAGTTCCAACAATAAACCTTTTCATTGTTAACTTTTAAAGAAAAGCCTTTCTTGTGCCTCATTCCATCTAGCAGTTAATTTAACAGCTCCAGTGTGGTGACAGTTCCAGCTTTTTGGTGGATTTTATTTACTTCAGTAATTCTCCCAGCCCTTGTTAGTATAAGAGCCAAGGCTGGTGCAGTGTGTTTTGATCTTTACAATATCCTAAAGGCTATTTTTAGGTTGGTGGCAGCGTTACCAGTGGCTTAAGCCTCCAGGTCGTTACATTAATTGGTGGCAGCGGTGGGATCTAAAATAGAAAGGTCCACCCTGCCCCAAATGGTCCAAGCCCAAATCGTCACATTTAATTACCCTATTTTGTGTGTGTGTCAGGAGCAACTTGAGAAACTGCAAGTTATTTTTGGTGTGAGAGAATTGGCTGTCTGCAAGTACACTGACCAGGAAACACCTGGATGTTTTGATGTTTTACCATCCTTGTGGGAGGCTTCTCTCATGTTCCCGCATGGGGAGTTGGAGCTGACAGAGGGAGCTCATCCACGCTTTCCCCAGATTTGAACCTCTGACCTGTCGGTCTTCAGTCCTGCCGGCACAAGAGTTTAGCCCATTGTGCTACCAGGGGCTTCTGTGGCGACCCTATGAGATAGGTCAGTTGAGACAGAGCAACCAGCCCAGGGGGAATAGGGAAGTTAATGGTTCAGTGGGAACTTGATCCTGACTCTTCCAAGTCCACATCCAATCCTCTAATCATGACACTGCACTAGTTCATACAAATTGATATTTGTTGAGCTGCCATGTGTTTCCACTATGTTTCTTCACCATAGCCCACACCATTTTCATGATCTCATACGAGTCCATAGACTCATAGTTGAAAAGTCTGCTCAATAACTTGCCCTGTTGTTGTTTTGCTGATCTATCATGCCTTGAGGACTTATTGATTGTAGCTCCTTTTCTCTCCCTTCCCAAGATACAGATGAAGCCTCTTTGTACTTAATGTTATTGTAGTTAGTGTCTGCCTAGGAGCCAGACTGTCAAAGTGTCTCCCATTTGCTTTCCCATGCATCTCTGTTTCAATCAAAACACAACTTCTACACTTTTCCTCATAAGGTCTAATGATTCCCTGTGCTGAGAAAAGCTTATGCATCCTTCCTGCATGGTAGAAATGGGAAAATCTTGCCTTAATATAAATTTCATTTCCAAATTTCTCCATTTGATCTTGATGTGGAAATCCACCCATACAGAGCTGAAAATATAATTGTCAGTATAAAGTATGAAAGGGGAGTGATGGGAGCATTTTCTCCTTACCTTTTGCCAAAATGTACCAGGGCCCTTCCACACAGCCTTATATCTCAGAATACCAAGGCAGAAAATACATTATCTGAGTGTGGATTCAGATAACCCAGTTCAAAGCAGATATTGTGGGATTTTCTGCCTTGATATTCTGGGATGTAGGGCTGTGTGGAAGGGCCCCCCAGTCACATTTTATCCCTATGCCTTGAACTGAAACAAAAGCTTTCCATTATATTGCATTAGTTAATCAATGGAAGAATGGCTGTGGTACCATCCAACTGCTGTTTATATAGAGATAGTTTTAAAGAAATTATCATTCTTAGTTTTTTCCCTATCGCCTAAACTATGGAAGTAACTATAAGTTGTGGTTATGTCACAAAAGGAGTAAAGTTATCAATTGTCAACTTACAATCGTAATGTAATACAGTTTTTATTTTGTCAGAAGAGGCTTGAGAAACTGCAAGTCGCTTCTAGTGTGAGAGAATTGGCCATCTGCAAGGCCGTTGCTGCCTAGGGGACGCCCTGATGTTTTACCATCCTGTGGAAGGCTTCTTTCATATCCCTGCATGGAAAGCTGGAGCTGACAGAAGGGAGTTCGCCCCACTCCCCGGATTCAAACTGCTGATCTTTTGGTCAGCAGTCCTGCCAGCACAAGGGATTGACGCATTGCATCACCAGGGGCTCCTATGTAATACAGTTATTCAGACACATCCTAGAATGAGCAGAACTGTGTCAGATGATGTTTGAAGCAGGGCTTCTCTGAAGTAGATCAAATTCTCTCCAAGCTATTCTAAAATAGCAATTTGGAGGTGATCAGACACGTAAATTGTAGTCCTATTCAATAATGATTTCAACAAACACTTTCCATTGTGAAGGATCTGCCTTGGCTCAGACAAACATAAATATCAGGTTAGCGACTAACCTAGTTATTTTTGTTGCACTTACGACATTGAGTTTCCATGGTTTAAAGTGAAAAGTGGTAAGGAATATAAATTCAATTGAAACTTATCTTAACATGCTACTTCCAATAAAGATGAATTTGAACAACATAATTCCAACTTCAAATTCTTAAAGCAACAAAATAACAGAAAATATGTATTTTGACATCTGGATAGCTTAAGTACAAACCAAAACCATACAAGTTCATCTAACAGAGTTAGAGAGCAACTGCTGTTCAATATAATATTTATGAATTTCATGCAGTAATTCTACTTGAAATCATTTTGTTACATCACATGCAGACATAGAAAGACATACCACTGAAATATTCATGTCACTCATCCTTAGGTGTGTTTGCTCGAAAATAATTCCTGTGCTTGTTTTGCCAAAAGTCAGATCCATTGAATTCAATTATACTTGTTTGGAACTAAGGGCAGAAACACTGGCAGGAAATCCCATGGCTGGTGCAGAGTGCAATACTCTACAATAGCGCCAGAGACAGATTCACTACCTGTCTCTATCCCACTGCAACACTATGGAGTCCTGACGTTCAGTGGGGCCAAACCCAGTTTGGCACCACTGGACAGCCACCGTTATCTTGGTGGTCCTGTCACCATTGTCATGTGGTCACAGAGGTCTAAAGAGCTCCTGGCCATCCCTGAATGCCATTGTTGGTGTTTGTAGCAACTCAGAGTTGCTACAAACACCTTTCTCTCTTTGAGTGGTTTAACATCAACAAAGGTGTGTAGAGATGACCAGCAGTTATATGGAGCCCTGTGGCTGCTGCAAACAATGTTGGCAAGACCACCAATGTAGGTGCCATCTCCTTGTCCCTGTAGAATGAAGCCCATATAAAGCCAGATGCCTGTAGGGCCAGTTTCCATTTAGAACTGGCTCAAATGTTTACACTACACCAAATTGTGAGGAAGCTTTAGCATTCCTCAACTTCGCTTAACGGAGGGCAAAACTATGTTAGGTGGTTTTGCCCTGCAATAGGGGTGAGAAGAGCCCATGCTTCGTAAAGACACCACAAGGTCAGTTCTCACCCAACCCAGGCTAAAATGCTCTTGTATATGTGTCTTAAACAGATAGACAAGTGTAAAATGGAAATATGGATTTTTAATTAAATGCTTTCAATCAGTGCAAAACAGAATATCATTCCATTATCAATTATTGATAAAACTTAATGATCTTATGATCCCCATGAACCTGATGCTTGACTTATGTCTAAACAAGCACTAGAATGCATTATTTACTTCCACCACCATCCTGAAATATGGCATAAGGCATCCTTTAAATATATGGTTCTTTTTATCAAATAAAACATTTTTGTTGGTGGTGATTTTTCCAAGACATTCTCATGCATTCCAACAAGATATAAGCAAACAGAAGGAAAATTTTTGAAGTGAGTAAAATGGCTTTTGATGTGATTGAAATTGTCATTTTTGGAGCCAGCTCTAGTGGTGCCTTTGGTCTGCACATCTGTCAGATTGATAAAGACAGGCATGAAGTCATCTTTCATATTTCACAAAATCACTTCTCTACCCCACCCACACACCATGTATGGTTATCCCAGCCCTGAATGTGCATTTTCACATTGGAGATGATACATATATTTAGGCATACTTAGTTAGAAATATGTACATGTGTGCACTCCCAAGGATGTACCTTCAAATCATCTGTTGATTTATGATGACCTCATGAATTTCACAGGATTTTCTTAGGCGAGAAATACTCAGAGGTGGTTTTGCCAGTTTCTTCATCTGAAATAGCTACAGCAACTGGTATTCATTCCCATCCAGGTATTAACCAGGTGTGACCCTACTTCGTTTCCAAAGTCAGAAGGGATCACGTGTCTACAGGATATTTATAATGTTTCGCTAAGCTGAAGGGGTGATGGCAGATGTTTTCTTAGGATGTGTATTGTTACTACATATTCAGCATTCAGAACAGCTAAAATAAGGTGTCCAGCTTGGGAAGAAGTCTCACTGTTGTATAGACTCTCTTTTAGTTCTTCAAGTGTTCTCACCACCACACTGTACAGCTCAACAAAACATAAAGCTGAATAATGTTACTTAACCCAACAAGTTTCACAAAATCTAACAGGTTGCTTGCTCTTGATTCAGGGAGACAGTATTTTCTGTTTTTCTTGAACAGCTCCAGCCTGATGGATAATGCTCTGAAGCAGTGCTGTCCAACTTCTGCCGACCCAAGGGCCGGACTTTCTGGGGGCCGATCACCTGGGGGCCGAGTGGCCACGCCCCCGGCCACGCCCCCGGCCACGCCCCCGGCCACGCGGCTCCGCCCCCTCTCCCAAAGCGTCACAATAGCCTTGGAAGCAGGCGATTTCCCCCACTTCCGAGGCTGTTGTGACGCTTTGGGAGAGAAGGAGGAGCCACGGGGAGCCTTCCGCGGCTCCGCCCCCTCGCCCAAAGCATCACAACAGCTGTTGTGACACTTTGGGGAGAGGGCGAAGCCGCGAGGAAGCTTCCGCGGCTCCGCCCCCTTGCCCGCAGGCCTGGATGGCTCGCGGGGGAAGCGAGCGCCCGGTTCTCGCTTCCCCCGAGCCATCAGGCTTGCGGAAGGAGGGTTTGCCCAGCTCTCGTGTTCCTCTGGTCAGATGGATGCGAGAGCTGGGCGCTCTCCCGCAGGCCTCCCTGGAAGGCCTGCCCCTCGCTCCCCTCCCCGCCCTTCACGGCGCCGCCGGTGTCCCAATCGCCGCGGCGCCGGGGAAGGAGAAGGAGGGAGGGAGGATTCCTCCTCCTTCCCGGCGCCATGGCGATTGGGACACCAGCGCGCCAGGAAGGAGGAAGAGGGAGGAGGAAGGGAGGATTCCTCCTCCTCCCCTCCCCCCCACCGCTGCGAACCGGATCGCAGCAGCGGGGTGGAGAGAGGGACGGAGGGGGCAAGGCAAGGAGGAGGAGGGAGCTAGCTCTCTTCCTCCTCCCTGCCCCGCCTCCTCTTCCTCCCCTCCCTCCCGCCCGTCGCTACGATCTCGCAGCGGCGGGGCGGAGAGAGGGATGGAGGGGTCAAGGCAAGGAGGAGGAGGGAGCTAGCTCTCTTCCTCCTCCCTGCCCCGCCTCCTCCTCCTCCCCTCCCTCTCGTCCGTTGCTGCAAACCAGATCGCAGTGGCAGGGCGGAGAGAGGGGACGGAGGGGGCGGTGCAGGGAGGAGGAGCTAGCTCTCTTCCTCCTCCCTGCCCCGCCTCCCCCCCCCCCAGCCGCCTTTTTTCAAAAAAAAAAAATTAAAAATGGCGGCCGGGGGCATAGCGGGGGCCGTGTCCAACAGGCTGGGGGGCCGTGTACGGCCCCCGGGCCGCCAGTTGGACAGCCCTGCTCTGAAGAAATTGCACACAGATAATATTTTTCCATGGCAGTTTCTGACAGGTGGGATGCTGCAAGGCTAGATTTAGTGAGTGAGCAATGCAGTGGATGTAGACAGACATTGGATACTTCTGCAATATAATTGCCTATGCAACATTGAAATGATTACTCATATTAGCAGCTCCATCATAACCCTGTTCACACAGGTATTGCAAGTTCATCCCAAATTTTTCCAGTGTTTTCAAAATAATGCCTGCAAGCCCTCTACCTGCCATATCACTTATCTTCACAAATCCTATAATGGCTTATCTTATTCTGGCAGCTTCAATATCAATGTACCTTACCAAGAGCGATAACTGCTCTGAGGTACTGCCAAACAGAGAAACACTGTGATGCATTGCATCTTTAAACAACTTTGGACTATTTTGTCACCACAAAGGTCTATTAGTTCATTCTGTCTTTGAGGACTAGTATACTGGACAGACACCCATAGCTGCAGTTTTGAGATAACTTTTCAGGTCAGCATCTCCTGTTCTGGCACAAAATCTCAACAAAGTACTGAAATTACCATTATTGTGCAAAGGTAATAGGCCCTCTTAGAGCCGGTTCTTCTTGGTCACAAGGGTACACAATTGACAGAAGTTTCTTTTTGTTTTCATGAAAACATATTGATTAGGACCAGAGATACAGAATTTTGAAAGATCTCTTATACCAGGGCTGTCCAACTTCTACCGGGTCCAGGGCCGGAATAGAGGTCACTGATGAGCTCGGGGGCCGCTCGGCCCCGCCGCCAGGCCCCACCCCCAGCCCAGGCCCCGCCCTCTCCTAACGCGGACATTCGCCCTCCTCCGCCTCTTTCGCGGGCACCACGGCGCCAGGGAAAGAGGAGGAAAGAGAGGTGGAGGAGATTTCTCCTCCTCCTCCTCCTCCTCTTTCCGGGCACCGTGGCTGTCCCGAAGCGCCACGGCGCCCGGGAAAGGCACGGCACCCGGGAGGGGAGGAGGAGGAGGGAGAGCAGAAAGGCGGTGCCAAGCGCAGCGCGTCACGCCAGGCCTGACGCGCGGCCCTTGGCGCCGCCTACTCCTCCTTTTCGGCGCCCCCCGTCCTTCCTAGGGCGGGGGAGCCATGGAAAAAGGGCAGAAGGCGGCGCCAAGGGCAGCGCGTCACAGGCCTGGCATGACGCGCTGCCCTTGGCACCGCCTACTCCTCCTCGGCGCCCCCGCCCTTCCTAGGGGGGGAGCCGCGAAAAAGGGCAGAAGCGGCTCCAAGGGCAGCGCGTCACAGGCCTGGCGTGACGCTGCCCATGGCGCCGCCCTCCTCCTTTTCGGTGCGGAGAGGGGACGGAGGGGGTGCAGGGAGGAGGAGCTAGCTCTCTTCCCCTCCCTGCCCCGCCTCCCCTCCCCCCCGGCCGCCATTTTTAAAAAAAATTTAGAATTTTTTTAAATTTAAAAATGGCGGCTGGGGGCATAGCTGGGGCCGTGCCCAACAGGCTGGGGGGGCCGGATCCGGCCCCAGGGCCGCCAGTTGGACAGCCCTGTCTTATACATACATTTTCAATTTAAATTGTAATATCTAAATATCAAGATACATGACTCACACATATTATGGAGTGTGCATGCGTCGGTAAACTTTTTAGACGCTCCACGGGTGGCTCCCATATGAGAGGGAAGAAAAAGACTGGTGAACCGGCTAAACCAACCCTCCACCCTCAGAAACTGGGCCAGTGGATGAAGAAAGTACAGGAGGTAGGAAGGAGTTAAAAGTGGGGCCCAGGAGAGAAGGGGGAAGTGGATGCGGCTGGATTAAACTTTATAGCCTTGTGTGAGGAAAGAGGAATCCAAAATGGCCATGGGAAACAGCTCGGAATCGGCTGAGGGGCTGGATGCTAAAATGGACAGAATGCTCAATCTCTTGGAGGAGAAATTTGGAGCGGTGCAGCAAAAACTTGGAGAGGTGGAAAAAGTGATGGGGGATGTAGTCAAGGATGTCTCCGATTTGAAGGTGACTACTAAAGAGTTGGGAGTAAAAGTGGAGAAAAATGAGAAGGAGATACAAGATCAAATTAAAGGATTGGAGGAGACGATAAGGAGACAGAATCAGAGGCTTACTAACCTGGAAGATCGGCAGAGGAGGCGAAACATCCGCTTAAGAAACTTTAAACAGGACTTTGCAAAAGGAGAGAAGCTGGTGGAGGCAATACAACAGTGGCTGGTGAGGAACAGCGCTGTAATCCAAGTGGAGGATATTGAAAGAGCACACTGGGCCCTCGGCCGAAGAAACCAACGACAGAGGCAGAGGGATATTGTGATTGCCTTTGCAAGTGAAAGCCTGGCGGAAAGGATTTATCGTCACTTGAGAAGCATCTCTGATCTGAATCAGGAGGGCAATCAAGTTATCTGTCTTCGTGATCTCTCTCAGCAAACTCTGCGGGAGAGGGCAGGACTTCGCCCTATCACAGCATGCCTCTACCAACATGGGGTTAAATTTACATGGGGTTTCCCAACAGCCATCCTTGTCTTCAAAGGGACTGAGACGTTGCGAGCAAGAACGTATGAGGAGGGGGTGGACTTGCTAAGCCGTCTGGGAATTTCTATGACTCAGCAAAGAGGGAGAGAAGGAGGGGCAGAAGGAGGAGGTGCAGCTGGTGGCATAGAGCAGCAAACGAGGCCCTCTAGTGGACTGAGTGGACAGAGCGGAGAGGGATCCAGTGGACGAGCAACGCCGGATGAAGAACACATAGCAGCTCTTATAGAAAGGGATGAGCGCATGAGACAGCTCACTGAAGAGCTTGAGGCAATGAGAAAGGAGCGTAAGAGGTTGCTGCTGCGGCAGGCCAAACGGAGATAAAGGAAAGGAGAGGAAGAAAGAAGAAGAAAAGAAGTTGGAAGAAGAGACTGAACATTGGGATTGGGGATTGAATATGGCTATTATGGGCTAGTTGTAGATTAAGTAGTGATTCAGCCGTAAGAGGAGTAAGAGGGGAAAGGGAGGGGGTTTAGGGGAAACCTAAATAAGAGTAAGGGGAGCCAGGAGGTGGGAACGCACTCACAGATGAAGGCCTCTACTCAAGGGCAAGCGTGGAGCTGGTCACCCCACTTGATTCAGGTGGGGACACGAGAGAGGCACGGGTGGTTGAGGGTGGAAGGGGCTGTGAGAAAGGAGGGAAGCAAGCATGCTAGGACAGTTCAAGGGAATGGAAAGATAAAGGGAAATGAGTGATTTAACAATATTAGCTTTAAATGCGAACGGCTTGAACTCGAATTTTAAGAGGTACCGGGTATGCAAATTGGCAAGGGATAATAAGGTTGATATATTGGTTTTGTCAGAAACTCACAAAGGAAGGACCGGGAACAATTAATAAATGATAAGAAGTGGAAATGGGTGTATGAATCTAGGGGGACGCGTAGGGGCGAGGGAACTGCAATCCTGATTCATGAAAGGGTTCCGCTGGAGAGTGTGGAGTGGCAGAAAGACAGACAAGGTAGATGGGTCTTTATTAAAGGTACAATAAATCGACAGAAGGTGACAGTGGCAGCTATTTATGCGCCAAATGTGGGCAGAAACAATTTATTATGAACATGAAAAGGAAATTGGATAATTTTAAGGAGGGGACGACATTCATGGCGGGAGATTTCAATATACAAATGTCATCAGTAGGAGGAAACAATAGAAGGTCTCTGCATTTAAATAAGCTTGATATGGTAGATCTGCATAGTGGGGTTGGGAATAGAAGTACCTATTATTCAGCAAGACATAATGTATTCAGTTGTATTGACTATGTATTAATGGATAGGACAGGAAAGGCCAAGGTGAAGAAAGCAGAAGTGAAGGCTATGTGGTTGTCCGATCACGCCCCCTTAGTAGTGACAATAAGAATGATGCAATGGAGGAACCCAAGGGTCTGGAAATATAATATGGCGGTTGGGACCATGGAACAGGATAAAAGCAGGATACAAAATGAAATAAAAGAGTATTTTAGATTGAACAACTCAAGGGAAATGTCTAAAGCAGTGGTTTGGGACTGCTGTAAAGCAGTCATAAGAGGTCAGCTCATAAGCCTTGAGGTAGAGATGAATAGGAGATGGAGAAGAGGAAGGGAAAACAAGATTAAGGTTATTGAAATGATACAGGATCAACTGAAGCAAACCAAGGGAAGAGAGTGGTATAGGCTGCTAAAACAGAAAAAAGAATTGGAACAATTTGATGAATTGCATTGGAATAAGATGAGAATGACAATGAGGCAAAAAAATCAGTTCTTGGGGACAAAATCAGTCAAACAATTGGCAAGATATTTGGAAAAGAAAAAGGAGAAGTCGTGCATACGAGCATTAAAGGACACCAATGGAGTGATAAAGGAGGGCAAGGAGGATATAGAAAAGTTTATGAAAGATTTTTATGAAAAACTGTACGAATAAGGAGAGGTTAGTAGGACACCAATAGAAGTAGGACAGAAAGCAAGTGAAGAGGACAAAACTTACTTAAATGCAGAAATCAGCCAAGAGGAGGTGGAAAAGGTGATCAAGGGTTAAAAACGTCGAGGCGCCGGGTCCTGATGGGTATTCGGTGAATTTTATAAAACATATATGTATGAATTATCACCATATTTGACGGAACTCTTTAACGAAGTGTTGTTAAATCAGGTTATCCCACAGTCTTGGAAGATATCGGAGATCGTGACAATCCCAAAGGCTAGTCGAGACGAGACCTGCCCGAGTCCTATCGCCCCATAAGTTTAGCGAATCAAGATTATAAAATATTTTCCAAGTTATTGGCAAATAGATTGGAGAAAATATTTCCTAACATAATATGTGGGGGGATCAATATGGGTTTGTAAAAAAAGACGGATAAGTGAACCAATTAGGAATGTAATGAATGTGTTACACCATGCTACCGCAGCCAAGAGGAAGCTAGGAATATTAAAATTGGATGTGTATAAGGCATTTGATAAGGTGAACCATGTCTATCTGTATGAGGTGTGCAAGGAACTAAATTTGGGAAATAGCTTCTGTGAGGTGATTAGGAGTTTATATATAGGGAGTGAGGCGTATATAAGAGTTAATGGAAATAGGACGGAAAGATTAGGATATTGAATGGAACTAAACAAGGTTGCCCATTATCTCCAATGCTATTTGTAATGGCAATAGAAAGCGAATAAGATAAGACAAGACACAACGTGGAAAGGATACAAGATAGGGGGGATAGAGATGAAACTAAATTTATTTGCGGATGATGCAATTATGTTAACCCAGTCCCCCTTGGAGATGGTTAAAGCAATGAAGGAACATTGAGAGAGTTCGAGAGGCAGTCAGGGCTTAGGGTGAATATGGAAAAGTCGGAGATAATGTTTGTAAACACAGGCCAAAGGGAACAGATTGAGGTAAGGAAAGCGACAGGGTTAAAATTAGGAATAAAGAGAATGAAATATCTGGGAGTGTGGATTTATAAGAATGTGGAGAAAATAGTAGACGCAAACTATAGACAGGTTTGGAAAAAAGTCCTGAAACAAATTAAAAGCTGGAAGCACAAATGCCTGAGGAGAATGGCAAAAATAAGAACGGTTAAAATGATGATATTGCCTAAATTCTTGTATTTAGCCCAGGCTTTGCCAGGAGTTCTTTCAGGAGTTAAGATAAAAGAATGGGACAGAAAAGTGAACCAGTGGGTGGAAGGAGATAAGAAACCACGGATAAGGAAAAAATGGTTGATAGCGAGTGAGAAGGAAGGAGGATGGGAATCCCAAGCTTAGAGCTATATAGAGATGCGTTTCAGATAGAAAGGCTGATAGAGCTACAGGTGGAAGAAAAAAATGGGTGAAATGGAGAAAGAAGTGAATGCAATTGGATCGGAGGAACTGATATTTAGGAGATGGGGAAAAGGTGAGGTGGATAAACTGATAGGGCCTATGAGCCACTTTGGAGGTGTGGAGAAGGTGGCAAGGGAGGATGGCACCGGGTGTCTCGAAGGTAGCCTCGCTACAGGTAATGAACCTAAAAGGAGGAAAATCTATGCAGAGTAATAAGGGAATTGAGAGGGAAGGGGTCACAAGATTGGAGCAATTAGTGGATGAAGGGGGCAGAATTAGGAGAGATAAATTAGAGAATTGGTTGGGACAAAGGCGGTGGCTGCAAATCTGGGCAGTATGTGAATTTCTTATGCAGAGGGAGGTTAGAGAGGCAATGCAAAGAGAGGACACTGCTTTTGAGAGGCTGGTCAGGAATGGAAGGAAGGGAAAAGGACTCAGGTGGGAAAGACATATAAGCTGTTAATAGTGTCAGGGAAAGCCCTGTACAAGAATTAACAAAATTGTGGGAGAGGGAAGTACAAGTATCAGAATTAGAGATGGAAAGGACAATGGGAAATATTGCAAAAATGAAAAATACAAGAGTGAGGGAAATGAGAGGGAAACTTCTGCATAAGTGGTATGGGACTCCGGCCCAACTGGCACACTTCTCTCAAAACGTGAGTAGCCAATGTTGGCACGGTGTCAAGTGAAAGGGGTATACATGCACCTGATTTGGGAATGTGCAGTAGTGCAGAAATTCTGGAAAGAGGTACAAGGGGAAATTAATAAGGCACTGAATATAAATTGGGCAATTACAAAGGAGATTGCGATAATGGTGAGAAAGAGTGACTTGGCGCGAATATGGAGGAATCAAGGAAGCCATGATTGAAAGCGCACAGTCTGTCATAGTTCTAGGTTGGAAGGACTCCTCCAAATGGACAATCAAGAATTGGCTGCGGTACCTGGTAGAACACATTCAATTTGAAATTATGGAGATTAGGGTTAATGAGATGGATGAGAATAAATTGCAGGAACTGATGGGGCAATGGGACCGGGTAAGACAATATATTGTTTGGAAAACCCGAGATCAAGATACGAGTAATAAGTTGGATCTCCTGTTTAATTTGTAATGTAAACTGTCCAAAAGGCTTGAAGGAAAAGAAGAGTGATGAAACCCTCAGAAGGGGTGGAGGGGTGTGGATGCTTGTGAGGGTGGAGGGGCACTTTCACAGTGCACTGTCTGGTTATGGTTTGTTGTATGGAAGTTGTTTTTTTTCTGTATGTAAAAAAACAAAAACCAATAAAATATTATTTTTTTAAAAAATGACTCACACATATTATTACATTTTTAGAAATTACATAAAATACCATTAATCTAGTACCTAGTTATTCAAAAATACTTGTTAGTTTAGGATAAATTAAAGTATAAACTTTTAAAGAAAGCACCAATTGTTATATACCTGGAAACATCAAGTTTTTCTTATGGAGGTTGACCCAGAAAGTCAGATTCCGATTTCAGTTTCAGTTGATTATGTTGTTTTAATGACAAAAATGTTAATTAAACATCTGCAATGTCAAAATTTTGTCTCTTCCACTATGTTGGCTATTGCTGTTACTGCAATGTGGATTGGTGAAAAGGAAGGTCATGAAAGTGTGAATACATTATCAAAATTTGGTTGAGATAGTGCTTGCAGTTCCGGAGGAAGAGATGGTTTTTGTGTCAGGCTTTACAACTGCCAGGTGAAGAACACCTTTCCCACCTTCAGCATGAGGGTGAGGAAGCACTTTGCTCCCTTCTGGCGAAGGGAAGACAAAGAGTTAAAAAGTTCCAGCAAGGACTTGTGGGCGGGGCCTAGGTGAGTTGAGCCTAGCCCAACTCACTTGGCCTTAAGAAGTTGACCCACCCACCCGCCATGGCTGCAGTGCACTTGTCAAGGGTCGCCGTTAGGGGCCAGGTAGGATCCCCCCCCCCCAATGTTCTGGGGTTTTTTTAGCCTACCCTACACTGCACATTTTGGGCAAATTGGGTTGAGGAGGTCTTAAATAAGCATCAAACGTACAACAGGCACACACAGGTACTGGTGTGCACCACAGGAAGGGGGAGTACGCTACAGTCTCTACCCATTACCTAGAGAGTTCTCATGGGAGCAACAAGTGGGTTGAATCCGGGAATCATGGTGTCTCGCCCTTGTTGGAGGATGACGTGGTCGTGCGGGGCCACCGCCTCATCTGATTAAGAACAAGTTCAAGTTCAAATTCAAGTTCATAGTCAAGTTCAAATTCATGTTCAAGTTTATGTTGATTTATAAATCGGATTGGATGATCACACAGAGATTGATTGGTAACATATAATAAAAGTTGCCCATAGTTAACCCACAACATGGTGTTGTCTGGTGATTTCACCGGTTAGAAAGCAAAGGAAATTTGTAGTTGTTAATGGACTTGAGGCACTCTATTAATGATGACTACTTTTAAAAGCATTAATCATTCTTTTAAAATTACAGAAAGTTGTTTGCATCCACCCAAACTTAAGGAACAATACACTCTGGGCTAAAGAATTCCCCCACAATTAATTTATCTACATGAAATTTGATAGCCACTCGAATGCTAGGTATTTATTATCCTCACCATTTTTAGACATAACTATTAAGAGCACTGACAAAAGCCTTGAGGGACAGACTTAATAAGATGCATTTTTATGTAGACGCTGAATATGCATATGTGTGTGCCTTAGGTTGAACACAAATGAAGAAAACCCTGAGCTGGTAAGGAGATGCTGAACTAGTCGGCTTCTCTATCACTCATTTCCATACATTTACAAATAAGCTACTTCTCCGTACCATCCAATTGCATTGTGGATAATGCTAAGTGCCAGTTTCAATGAAATTCATGATCTCTCAAGCCCTTAGGAAGGATTGAGCTATAAATCTGAATATCATGTGTACAGAGCAGTAGAATTGCTTGTCAATGCAACTTCTATTGTGGCTAGAATCCAAGATGTTATAAATGCAACAGAAAAATGGCACAATAAAGATCCAAGGTTTTTTTTAGAATAGATTCAACTGAGCGATAATTCAGCACCATAATCAATGAGGTACAGTTATCCAGCCAAATCTTGCAGAGAAAATTCTATGATAGGTTTACCTTAGGATCACTATAGGCTAGAAATGACTTAAAGACATACAGCAACAACAATGTAGCCAAAATTATGTGACATTTACCCACTTTTGTTGTTATGAAAACAAAATGAATCCCTGGGTTCCTGTGCTTTGTCACTGAAGTTGTGTGTGGTTTTTCTGAG